>CM060948.1:309771506-310086506 GCA_030765055.1 Mantis religiosa | reverse complement strand
TAATAATAATAATAATAATAATAATAATAATAATAATAATAATAATAATAATAATAATAATAATAATAATAATAATAATAATAATAATAATAATAATAATAATAATAATAATAATAATAATAATAATAATAATAATAATAATAATAATAATAATAATAATAATAATAATAATAATAATAATAATAATAATAATAATAATAATAATAATAATAATAATAATAATAATAATAATAATAATAATAATAATAATAATAATAATAATAATAATAATAATAATAATAATAATAATAATAATAATAATAATAATAATAATAATAATAATAATAATAATAATAATAATAATAATAATAATAATCATCATAATAATAATCATCATAATAATAATAATCATGGTGAGATGTACAGTGATACAGATGCTGACAGAGAAGTTCGCTTAATATTTCAGCCTGTGTGTGAGAGTGTGCACAATAATTATCACACAATCTGAACCTTAAAACCTTGAACCAGAGAACAGTTTGCTTACGTGGCTATCGTTTTTTATGCACACAAAATAAAATGATTCAAATTATGAAGGCTGTTCAATAAAGAAAAATCATAGCTTTTTCATGGACATAATTTTTCGCGCTATAATTCAATCTTATTACACTCTGTTAGTTTAATGTGCAACAAACATGCCATAGTAGTTTCATTGTTTGTACTCCTGGTTACCGCCTGTGTGAACCAGGTAAGTTCAGATATGTTCGGCATCGCCTACCGCTGCAATGGACGTAACATGCAGTTAAAGTTCATTTTAGAGGAAGATCCGAAACTTCTTTCAAAGGTAATCTTGCTGATGAAACTTGGCTACATCCTTTTGATCCTGAGAGCAAACAGCAAAGCTCAGTGTGGAAATCTCCTTCATCACCAACCCCCAAAAAAGCAAAAGTAGTTGCTTCTGCTGGGAAAATTATGGTCATCTCATTCTTTGATATTCATGGAATGGTTTAGCAGCATGTTGTACCTGCACACACATCAGTAACTGGACAATAAAACAGGGATGTCCTGAAAACATTGCAAGTTCATATCAGGCTCAAAAGACCACATTTCCGTGAAGCAGGCTGGATGCTGTACAACGATAATGCCAATTTTGTTGCTGAATATCTTGCAAAAATCAAGATCAAGTGCATCCCACAACGTGATTGCATCTCTCACCCTCCCTATAATCCGGATTTACCCAATGTGACGTTTTTTCTATTTCTTAACTTGAAGAAACACCTTCATTAGAAGGAGTGGTGAAGGCTGCGGAGGCGATTTTGTAGGATCTCTCAAAAAATGGTTTCCAGCATGTCTTTAAAGACTGGCAGAAACGTTGAGACAAGTGCATCGCATTCAGGGGAGACTATTTTGAGAAGGACCATCAAAGTTATGAGGAAGAAGAAAGTTACATTGTAAAAAAAAATTGTAATCATTCTTTACTGAACGGCCCTCGTAGATACATTTTACGAAATAAGGTGATTGCTACAGTGAAACAAAATAGTGGCATTTCAAAGATTTTTAATATAGTTTCTATTTTAATATTGCATATTTGTATACTGTCTGTAATTGACTTCAAACCAATTTTTGTTTCATTAAAATACTTAATAAATACAGAAGATATGAATGTGTTTATGAAGCATTTTGACACCATGAATCTCATGTACTAATGTTATGCATTGTGCACAGAAATTTTGGTCTTGCAAAAACAATATCGCTCCTTTCGCGACCATCATTGGTTCTCTTATATTTGAACCCAAGAGATTTCAGAATATTATGCATAGAAGATATAGAATCCGTATATTCTAGTTTTCGCCTCATTAAATTCGTCAGCCTTCTGGCATTTGGATATTCACCGTTCTTATAGAAATCATAAATTGTTCTATGTGAAACACACTTTTGAAAATTGTCTAAGTTGGTAGCCGGTTTTTAGTTGCTCGATGTTTCCCTGGAGATCTAAATATGAAAACTTCTCCTAATTTGGTAAACGGTTTGCCTTCTTTAACAATGTCACAGTATGAGCACTCACATGACAAGCTTGTAACATTAATTCCCGACTCTGAGCGAAATGTGTGCTTTTGAAAATGTATTTAATTTACATCTGCTTGGAAAAGGAATTGACATTAACAAGACCATTTGCAGTCTATTTATGTAAAATCTTATGAGTTGTTTCGCAGTTACTACTAGGCGCACCAGTACTAGGCTAGCTAAGCGGTATATTTACTAAATTTGAAAACCGCGTGTGCACTCTTAAGATCACCAGTTTACTGAATGCAGGGTACAAAATGCAACTGCAGCATAGCACGTGTGTGTTTTTCTTCACTGACAGTTGACAATTCTTTTCTTTCTAGTCAGGCGCCTTACCTTTCTATATCTCCGAAACCAGATGTGCTACAAACATGGGGTTTGGACAGTAATCCTCAGCAAAAATAGTTCTGTAACATGGGAAAAACAAAATAATTCTTTAATTGGTATCTTTATAGTGCGCTTAGAAATTAGCCATATGGTTAGGCATAGCGAGCCAGTATGCGTGCTTAACTGTACAACGTTGCATGCACCACATTGGCTAGTAACCATATAACAGCCACGCCTAGCCCCACCTTATGTTCATTCCTATTTTGTAGCTACCTTGATTGATTGTTTGCTCTTGATGTTGGTACTATGAAGTGAGTCCATCACCAGTGCTTCTGTCAAAGAACTAAGGAAACATGAGTGGAAGGGGTGGATGACAACAGTTTCAAAGTCGTGTTGGAAAAATCGGACTTGCATCTTACGTTTCTAGCATTTATATTTAGAACTTCTCTCGTCTATGTCTTGTAATTTTGGAATCTCAGCATGTATAGTGGTTGAAAACTCAAATAACACTGCACAGCATCCAAAAAGTCATGGAAACAAAACAAGCTGCTTCTGATTAATTTGGTACTGGTAATGACCAATGTAACTGCAAAAATGGTTGTCGTGTTCTGGTTATATTGTATGTAGGGTATTTAAATTATAGCTGAACCAACTGTCAATGTCTATCTATTGCACAAGATGGCCAGCAATTGCCGGGGAACTAACTGGCAGAGACAACCTAGAATCCTTACCTTATAATCAGAGTTACGACTTCTAGGACCACGCAGGGGAACACAGTTAAATGATAGGCGACGTAATACAGCCTACTACGTCATGCGTCAAAACATTCAGGGCCGTACAAACACTGCACACGCTGCCGTTAGTTGCAGAGGGGCGGTTTTTGGAGACAGTGATTTGTTCGCTGATAGTGAAGAACATAAATATCAGAAGCACGTAAACACACGAGACATGAAGAGTAAGCAAGAGGTAATATTTTCACACAGGGGAAAATATCCAATCTAAGATATGTTGTGTAGTAATTAAGGGCACTAAACCCAAATATCTGAAACAGCAATGCAACACTAAGAACCATCAAGCAAAGATTTTAGCAAGAATAGAGGTCGAGGAACAATCAGGGCCAACTGTAACTTCAGCGACTCAGTCCTAATTTTTCAGGACTTGTATAAGATGCACAAGTAGACGCATATAGTAGAAAATAGGCATTTTAAGTACTTAATACAAAAGTATTGATTTGATTTATTGATTCATCCCTTAAAACATGTACATATTATAGGATACGTCAAATTAAAAACTAAGTACCATATTTATAATTAAGGTAGCTAACTAAATATTTAAAAATTTAAAAATTCATCCACACTGTAGAAGCTTTTGGCTCTAAGGAAGTTTAATAACAATTTCTTAAATTGGTGCTGTGAGTCAATCTTTTTTATAGATTCAGGTAGCTTATTGTAAAGATGTAAGCCAGCATATGTGAAACTATTTTCATACATCTTTGTTTTGTGTGACTT
Source organism: Mantis religiosa (assembly GCA_030765055.1). Taxonomy (NCBI): domain Eukaryota; kingdom Metazoa; phylum Arthropoda; class Insecta; order Mantodea; family Mantidae; genus Mantis; species Mantis religiosa. Next base: position 310,082,631 of record CM060948.1, on the reverse strand, counting down.
CACAAATAAATTATTCTTTGTTCTAGTGTTGTGTATATGAATTTCAGAAGTTGTTTTGAATAAACTTAGGCTTACTTTTATATGTACAAGAGTTTCATATATGTATATATTTGGCAGTGGTAAGATACCTAATTTACTGAAGTATGGTTTACAACTAGTTGTGCTTGAGACATCTGCTATGATTCTAATTATTTTCTTTTGGTATCTGAATACTATTATACTGTCTTTAGAATTTCCCCAAAAAATTATACCATATGCCAACAAACTGTTTATATATGAAAAGTACACTACTCTCCGAACTTTGAAGCTCGACATGTCTGTAATTGCCCTGATTAAGAAACACATTTTACTAAGTTTTTTCGTCAATGTCTCTATGTGAGTTTCCCAACTTAAATTTTCATCTAGTATTAGTCCCAGAAATTTGATAGTTTTCACATAATGTATTTGGTCTTGTCCCAGCATTAATGTTGGATACAATTGACTTCCACTCATTTTATTAAAGAAGCTTAGGGCTGCTGTTTTCTCCTTACTCAATTTTAACATATTGGCACTAAACCATTTTTAATATATTTTACACTATTTTCAATATGTACATCTGCCCCTTCCTTACTGAACGATATCCTCCTTCTCAATCAGCTTTACTTAAACAAGAATTACCACAATGTTATAATGATGTCATATCGCAAATACTAAAAAGAATGGGCGGAAGTAAAGTGTGGATTTCTATTGATGAAACCGACGATGCTGTTGACAGGTGTGTTAGAAATGTCGTCGTGGGAATGCTATTGCCAGACAAACCAGGAGCATCATTTTTATTATCAGAAATTAGTGCCAGGGTGAACCTTGTAACAATTGGAGACTTATTTAAAACAAGCATGATGCTGCGATATACAGAAGTAATAAATATAGATAATGTACTCCTTTTTAGCACAGATGCTGTAAGTTATATGATAAAAGCAGGCAAGGAGCTAAAAAACATGTCTCCTAACATGTTGCATTTGATCTACATATTTGGTGCAAGGGCTCCATCGTGTAGCCGATGAAATTTGCAGAAGTTACAGTGATGTAGACAGTTCCATTGCACATGTAAACATATACATATTTTTGAATGCTCCAAGCCGTAACCATTAATTTAAAGAAATGTAGCCTAACATCCCTTTACCTCCTTAGCAGGTTACAACTCGTTGGGGCACCTGGCTAAATGCTGTTATGTATTATGCGGATCATTACGACATAGTTGCTGAACTTCTTAGTGTGTTAGATAATGAGAATAGTTCTGCAGTACAAGCCGCTCAGTCCCTCATTTCAAGCAAATTACACCAAGATTTACAGTTTTTCACACCTGTCCAAAACCATTGTTCAGCTAGAAAGGAGGTAATAAAATGCCTCATGCCACAGGGCTCACGGAAGAACTAGCTCAACAGATAGACTCAGCAGCTGCTGGACCTGTTTCATAGATGAAATAAAAAAGAAAATGAAAACCGTCCTTGAGAAAAACCCAGGCTTATCTAAAATGGTGAAGATTAAAAACAATTTGGAAGCGTATAAGGTAAAAGCGCTTACAAGGCAACATGAACTGCTGTTAGATGGAGTCAACATGAAAAATTCAACGCCATGGCTTGGATTTGAACCACGGATCTCCTGGTTTCCATCCAGTCGCTCTAACCCATTGAGCTACCATGGTCAACGTGCCGTCCTGACATTAATTTCTCCATTTGACTTGTATATTTCCCCAGTAGACCACTAGGGGCACTTGCATTCGAGGTACAGCATTTGCGGCAACTTACTATTGTAAGCACTTCATCATTTAACTCTTATTATTTATGTTATTTGATGGAAATTAATCATTTCTTCACACTAGATGAATAGAGTCAACATGAAAAATTCAATATTCATATAATTGGCTAGTGTGAAGAAATGATAAATTTCCATCAATTAACTAAAATAATAAGAGTTAAATGATGAAGCCTAGGGCTCAAGTACTTACGATGGTAAGTAGCCACAAATAGTGTATCTCGAATATGAGAGTCCCTAGTGCTCGACTGGGGAAATATACAAGTCAAATGGAGAATTTAATGTCAGGACGGCACGTTGGCCATGCTAGCTCAGTGGGTAAGAGCGACTGGATGGTAATCAGGAGATCCATAGTTCAAATCCCGGCCATGGCATTGGATTTTTCATGTTGACTCCATCTGTCAATAGCATGTTGTCCAGTGAGCAGGCATTGGGACTGAAAAGATAAATTATCAAACAGTTAATGGTATTAAATTGTATGTTTCCTGGCAATATAGGGCTTTTGAGGCTTAACAGAGTCGTAGGAAAATGCATGTGTGTGAGTGTGTGTGTGTGTGTGTGTGTGTGTGTGTGTGTGTGTGTGTGTGTGTGTGAGTGTGTAGTGTGTTACTTAAAAGAAGTTTGGATTTGGCACTATTAGATTCGTGCTAGTGGTGGCAGCATCTATCAGCATGAGGAGAAATTGCTGCAGCTTGTTTACCCACCCCTCCCCCAGCCAGAGTAGTTACAGCATGTATATTTGCTTTAATTACAATTGACAGCATTTTGTAGTGCAGGTAAAATAATTCCTTAAATTTAAGAATAAGTCGATTAATGACATTAAACAACACTTACTTCTGGAAAATTTAAAAGTGTTGTTTAGTGTCATTAATTGTCTCATCCTTATATTTAATTTAGTATAACAACATTGTCTTTAACACTTCCATGAAAGGAAATTATAAAATAGTTGCTGTTTATAGAACTCCTCATTCAGCTTTTAATTTAGCATTGTGTGGAGGTATTCAAGAAATACGTGTAAATGAGATAAAAATGTCTGAAACAACTTTTACTGATGGAAAGAGAATAATGCACACTAAAATTGTGTCAGGAGTTAATTTGTTAACTATTTCTGATTACAATATCTAGCACAACTTCTTACTTATATAACATAATTAATATACAGTGAATACAAAATCTTCCATACTCCTCGTTTTGGAGTTGCATTTTCCCATGCCCCATTATAGTTAACCTAGATTGTGTATATATTGGAGCAGTTTTAAACTTAGGACCTAGATTTTTGTTTCCCTGTATACCTTATACTAAATTTTCCTGATTGTTCTCATTAGTCTTCCCTGTTTTCCAAAGACATTTTTGTCTTATGTTGCCAATAAAGTTTCCCAGTTTTAGTATTCTTCTTTCTGATCTTAGATTCAAGATTCTTTTGCCTCTTATTTTATTTGGTATGCTCAAATTTGTCTCTCCAATATTTTGTTTCTTGACAATCAAAAATATAATGCCAATTACTATCTTCTTTTTCACACATTGGACATCTTTCCTCAATACGAGGGCTGTTCAATAAAGAATGATCACAATTTATTTTAGCCAACATACCTTTACTCATCCTCATAATTTTGATGGTAGTTCTCAAAATCGTCTCCCCTGAGATGCACCTGTCCGAACGTTTCTGCCAGTCTTCAAAGACATGCTGGAAACCTCTATTTGAGAGATCCTTCAAAATTGCCTCCGCTGCCTTCACCACTCCTTCTGGTGATGGATAATGCCTCCCATGAAGGCGTTTCTTCAAGTTAGGGAATAGAGAAGAGTCACATGGGGGCTAAATCCGGACTATAGGGAGGGTGAGGGATGCACTTCACGTTGATTTTTGCAAGATATTCAACATTTGCAATATGCAGCTGCGCATTATCATGGTGCAGCATCCAGCCTGATTCATGGAAATGTGGTCTTTTGCACCTGATATGGACTTGCAATGTTTCCAGGACATCCCTTTAGTATTTTCCAATTACTGATGTGTGTGCATGTACAACATACTGATAAACCATTCCATGAACATCAAAGAATGTGATGACCATAGCTTTCCCAGCAGAAGTAACCACTATTGCTTTTTTGAAGGTTGGTGATGGAGATTTCCACACTGAGCTTTGCTGTTTGCTCTCAGGATGAAAATGATATAGCCAAGTTTCATAAGTAGTGATTACGATAGAAAGATACTCTGGATCCTTCTCTAATATCAGCTTTAACTGCATGCAGACCTGGAACCCATCACGCACAAACACGTCTCATGTGTAATGTTTATGTCAACAACGTGTGGATGGCACCCAATGTAATGTTCAGTATTTCAGAAAGTGATCTTAAGTTAATTCGTTGATGCTCTCTCACAATGGCAGCAGCAGTGTTGATGTTTTCTTCCGTAAGAGCAGTAACTGAAGCACTGGGTCCACTTTCCTTTGAAATTGTTTCCCCTCTTTAAACATTTTAGACCACCTTCGAACTGTGCTGTAGGGAAGAACAGACTCAACATAGGCCTCCAACATTGTATAGGCCACACCTGAAGATTTGTTGAGACGAAAGCAGAATTTCAAAGCTGCATATTGTTCCTCACGTGTTACCTCTAGTGCAGCTGTAGGCGATACTGAACATGTCTGAACTTACCTGGTTCTCACAGGCGGGAACCAGGAGTACCAACAATTAAACTACTACGGTGTGTTTGTTTCACATAAAGCTAACAGAGTATAATAAGGTTGAATTTTAGTGCGAAAAATTATGACCATAAAAAAATCATGACCCTTCTTTATTGAACAGCCCTCGTATATCCACTCCTTATACCCCTTAAGTATTACTTATGTTCTAAACCATATCTTCTCTTCTGTTCCTACTTTATCACACATGTCAATATATTTTTCTCCTGCCCAATCATTTTTCAATGTTTTATATAATTTCAGAGATCTTTTGTTGTTAAAATTGCCCTGTAATTCTTGCTTTTCAACATCTTCAATTCTTGTAGTTAATTCTTTCCAAAATCCCTTTTCTATTCTTCCACTATAAAAACATACTAATAGATAGTTCAGTTAGTTTGTAATTAAAGTAGATCATGCTGCGTGTGCATATTGAAGCTGAGAGTATCCAGTTGTGAATCATGGCGAAACTAGTGAGTACTGTTAAACATGCGCGCGGAAAGCCTTTACGAAGTGGTGAAAAGATAATGTTGAATGTATTTAATAAGCTTGTGAAAAATGTCTAGAACTCGCTATCGATAAAGTGGTGAAGTTAATATTTGAGTTTACCGGTATGTCGGTTTCCAGCATTTATAGTGCACGCAAGGGAAAGCCACATTCAGTGAAGTTTCAGCTCCCGACCACGTGCACACTGTTGAAGAAACTAATGGCGAAGTTTTCAAATCCTGGTTTTAAAAGATTCTCCCCAAATTACAGCCGAATAGCGTTATTGTGATGGACAATGTCCCCTAGCTCAGTGTGAGGTTAGAATGCACAGGAAACAAGTGACATCATAACATGGCTACAGAGTACAAATATAGTTTTCCACTAGGGTCATGTTAATGCTGAATTTCTGGCAATGGTCAAGTCTCGTGCTAAGGAGTACGAAAAGTACGTGACTGATGAAATGGCAAATCTTGCGCATCACACTGTACTCAGACTGCCCCTTCATCATTGTTACTTAAATGGATCGAGCGACACGGAGACGTCGGACCTGGAGGGTACCAAACCAATTTCCAGCTCAGATTAGAGGTATGCAATTGGCGTAATTAGCAGTTAATTTTACTGGATATTAGTAGTGTGCTGCGTGATACATAGCTCGATAAATGTGTCTTTAAGGTCCAAAATTTATATTAATATTATACTTCACGAAACGATTAAGTGGTTTGTTTGAATAAATACGCATTCTTTGTGTTGAAAATGCATATTCATATTATTAATACATAATAATATTATACTTAACAAAACGGTAACAGAACTGTTATTCCGAACACATGTGGACGCGGAGTGATACAAACCGGTGTTTTGTTTACGGTACTTTATTCTCTCTTTGGACATAGTATAGGGGATAGTGTTTTAAACATAGCCATGCAAACCCCATATTTTATATCAATACTTTTATAAGAAATAATTTAATACCAATATATTATAACAACGCATCATGACGTAAGCACTGTGATAAACATCATTACTTGCTGACATGTATGCGTGTACGTATATTTGTAATTACTCAAAACTGAAATGTAAACGTTTCACATGAATTACTTTGTATAAGCTAAGGTGTTTGTTAAATTCGAGAGAAAGAGAGAGAGAGAGAAACAGATAAAGAGAGAGAGCGAGCGAGCGAGCAGTACACTTCCTGTGGTATGCAGCATCTGCAGAAGTGAGTCATCACATTATACGTTTGTTTATAAATGGTTCGTAAACTATATTTACTCTAGAGAGTTCAAATCAGTATTATCCAGCGGTTCTTCCATTTAAAAATCAGGGGAAAGTGTATCAGCTGCATCAACTTGCAATGAAATGAGACACGAAGTAATCCACCTTCCCCCTTACTACTGCCAGCACAATCCAGTTGAGTTAGTATGGGTTCAAATAATATTGCAAACAAAAATAATACTTTTAAAGTGTCAGGTTCAACGACTTATTCACAATTGTCATGGTAACACAAGGCCTGGTAAATAGTGTCAGATATCTAGAAACACTACAAGAAGACGACTTTTGGAAAGAAATAGCACGCGATGAGATTTTGGAGCCTATCACAAATTTACAATACTCGACAATGTAGACAGTGAAAATGACGAATTGTATCTTGACATAAGTGACATTTGAAGCTATATTGGAGTGCCACTGGCAGTTTCGTTGGATTAAAAAAATAGGTCATTCATAAACTATAATTATAGTTAAAACATTTAAAAGATGTGCATAATAACCGAATATCCATGTTGGAATTGTAAATTAACAATTAAATTATTATACAATTTTGAAAAGTTCAGTTTGGAATCCCTTACATTTAGCGACAAGGAGACCCGCGTGGTTTAGGATAGAGTGGGAGAGGGAAATATAAAAAGAGTGGGAGTAACGAGGTGGCAATGCTGAGTGCGCTAACGCATCTGGTCCACCGTGGTCTAGAACTCTTGAAATTTGAGAAACATAATAAGCACTTTCAGCTTATATACATAATGGCACACATATACTGTAGTATACAACTTAGAAATATTGTTCCTTTTCTCATTCAAGCTGGCCCTTCTCTCTCTCTTGCCTATTGCAGTAATCTAGATATGCTCTCGTCCCCAGTTTCTTTTTATTTGTTTGTAAAATTGTAATGATTTCATATTTTCTAGACATTCCCATACTTCCTGCCTTTTTGTATCTTCTATTCTGCATTTTACAAATTTACCCACATCACTTGTATTCCTTTCCTCTAATCTCCATATATCTCCAATTCCCATTTTGCCGTAATTCCTCTTATCTCTGCCCACAAACTAATTGAGTTTTCTAATCTTTTTTGGTGTCTCATGCATAATTTCAAAATTTCCCCTTCTTCTTTGGCCAAACACCTATACCAAAATTGTATTATTATTTCCATCATTATTCCCTTTCTTCTTGTATTTCCTAATTCTACTAAAGCTACTTCCCTAGGTGCTGATCTTGGTAAGCCTAGTAGCTCTTTACAAAACCTTCTGTAGTTTTGGTCCACCGTTTTGTTTACCTCTGCGGCCCACGCCCCAGATCTCCACTGCATATAACATTTTGCATTCATAAATGCTTTCTAACCACTTGGTTGTCATTCCTAGCTTATATTTTCTTATTCTTATCCCATTCATTGCAGCTCTTCCTTTTGCTTCAATTTTTCTCCTGTGTGCTCCTCATGTTCCATTGTTATTCAACCTCACTCCTAAGTATTCAAATTAATTGACCACTTCTACCCTTTTGCCATTTAGTACCTACTTTTCATCTTTTTTAGTTTAACTCCCGTCTTGAAGACCATAACTTTCGACTTATTTATGTTTATTTTTGTTCCCCATCCTTCAAAGAATTTCTGGATTTCATTTATTGACCTCTGCAGTCCTACTACCATTATGGAACCTACCATTAAGTCATCCACATATAGCAATCCAGGAATTTCTTTGTTTGCTATTACCGTACAGTGCTGATTGCCTTCTTTAACCTTGTCTACTATCTCGTCTATTAATAAGTTAAATAAAATTTGATGAATTGTTGTTTTCGGAGCCATGGTGACTGTAGGAAGTAAACCATCGCCTTTCTTTAAGTTTAGAAGTATACTGTTATGCTTAACTATGTAGTGAAGAATAACTGTCACAGGTTTCTCAACATTCGTGCCGTCATTACCGCACCCTTATTATAGATAGGTAAGGTAGAAGCAATATGGTTAACCCGTAACTGGTGAGGTTGGGTGTCAGAAACCCAACTAAAATTTCGATAGGCCACTGCTATCAGAGGGTTGTGATGAGGTATTTGTCCGTTCCTATAACTTCAAGTCAGTTCGTTCCGAGCTGGTTGGAAGTGCAGTGGTCAACAGTGCGGTGAGCTGTTTGATCTTATTCGTGATTTTTATAAATTCTGAGTATACCTAGCCCACTCTCACAAGTTGCGTAACTTTTTGCGATATTCTGGTTTTCCGTTTCATAGGTAGTATGGCATCTAGACCGTTATCTGTGTAACCTAGTAACCCAGGATGCAGTTGTCATCAAAGTGGTGAGCTTTTTACGTTATTCGTTATTGTTAGATATTCTGCACATCTATTATCATGTCAGTTGCCTATCTATATTCTAAATTATCGTTTCCATTGAAAATCCACATATTTTAATAGGATAAATTTTCAGTATTTTATAATTCCTGGATTACATACTAAACCTTTTAATTTTAGGCATCTAACAGGTGCTCTATGAAACCTAGTGATCCTGGATTTAGTGATTGGGCGATATCTAAGGCAATGGCCATTAGCCATATTTTTCAATCTCATGAATATTCTCCCGTTGAATGCTTATGTTCTCTACTGTGGATTCCCAGGGAATCCTGAGCTAACCAGGCTGGAATACATCAGACGATTTGCCGAAGAGCTTGTAGAACCTCATGGCCTCATCTCAAGCGCCGACTTCTGCGTGAGTTGCGGTTAAACATCAGTAGAATACTTCAGATGCCAGTCATCAGAGAAGACTTATCAAAACAAGTAAGGTGCAAGAAATGACCACCAGGCTCTGACAGAAAAACAAAAAAGATCTGCAATAGTTGCAAGATACCAATTTGTGGAGCCTGCACAATTCCTGTATACCGTGATTGCGTAGAGTAATGACTTGCCAATTTGTATGTGTGCAATATTTTGTCAAATAAAACGTGTTTTTCTAAAATTTCATTGTTCCTATATAATGTGATGCTAGAATTTGCTTTACTTGTTTATATACAATTAGACAACATATGGATTATGTAACATGCAGCAAAATTTTAATTGGTTTGCATATGTTCCCAAATTTGAGGTTCTGTTAATTGTAATTTATTTTCTGTGTTAAAAGTTTATCAGTAGCATCAATAAAGGTTAATATTCAAATATCAGCTGAGATTTTCCAATTCTCCTTCACCAGTGAAGTACAGATGTATTCTTTTATCTTGACAGGAATCCTGCGCGGTAGGGATGAGTAGCAACTGTGGTGAGGATAGTGCACCTATCGCTACAATGCGTCACACGCGTAAGATTACCAGAGGGGAGGGCGGTGCATAAGGTGTCTAAAACAAATTTCATTCTCGAAGCCAGTTTTGCAACTCTTATAAACTGAGTTGTAATTCTTACTATGGTAGTAATTTCCACGCTTTTGTTATATCTTAAATAGTACATAGGCATTTGGAAGAAAACCCTGTTCTCCACCAGCAGGCATAATAAACAACTGTAGGCCTTTCAATATCGCTGCAGAGTCCCTGTAACGTATTCCACTCCAGGCATATGGTCTAGTATGTGCTGTATTTATATAAGTTTCATCCATATAAACTGTATAAACTTCACTTCGATATCTCCGAATATTTCGTAAATACTTAAGCCTTTTTGCACGTACGGTGCGATGTTCGATTAAAATTTGTCTGTCACGCATAGTGTTTTTTTTTTCAAATAATCCTATCTTCAAAAGAACTCTTCTTAATGTTCAGACACTGCCTTGGAAGTCAGTAGAATTTTTAGCTTCTTAAGCACTTTCTTCAAAGTTGGTCTTTGTTTTTCTGTGCTTAAAAATTATTCATAGTTCGCATAACTACTTCTGAATTAAAACATCCAAATTAGATTTTGTGCTTGCTCTTAATCTTTGTTTACTGAGCATAGATAAGGACGCTATTGCACTGACACCAATGGCTCAATAACTCATCCTTAATAACTCTCCTAAACTGCTTTCAGACACAACTGTTGCCTCAGATACCCTTCCCCAGATTTTTATAGCCGACCCAGACCATTGTTGCTTTTTTTTTATAAATCTATGGATATTGGTTATTACTTCTCGTGTTTTTAAATGTAGCACTTTATTTTCTAGTGTGCTGCTAGGAGGCGTCATTTATAAATGCCCTCTTGGAACATCGAGACAAGCACATTTTGAAACAAGCTGTAGTGTTACCGAGTAGCTCTGCACGTGTTTAGTTGCTCGCAACTGGTACGAAACTGACCTGCTCTCCCCTCCATTTGCAACCGTTCTGAGGTGGACTCGTCCAGATACCACTGCGCATCGCTCTGCACTTTTCAAGATAAAAAAATACATCTGTACAAGCGTCACGGAAACTACTGGGTATCTATAACCCAACCTCACCAGTTGCGTTTCAAAATATCACCTCACCAGTTAGGGTTTAACACGGAAAGCGGCCCAGGTTCGATCCCACCCATGTATTGGGGATTTTAGGTCCGGGGTATAGGACCGGTGCCCACTCAGCATCGTGAGGAAAGTGAGGAGCTTACGCTAGGTAAGCGGCCCTTGTCACGGAAACCAACATTCCGGGTGGGGGATGCCGAGATGCTGACCACATCTCCTCCCCGTATCGGTTGGATGATCGTCCAACTCTCCCGTGCGTAAGTGTGCGTGAGAGCGGCAGTCGATTTGGTAGGCCTTGGCCCTCTAAAACGTTAGGGGTTAAGTTCCAACTGAAACACCTCGTGCTTAGAGCAGACAATTCACATTTTCAACGTTCTCACTATTGTCACATTGTCAATTTTTCTAAACTCTTCATTCACAAACAGGAAATTTCTCGTTAAAATGCGTACCTACTTTGATTTCCATTTAGCAAAGAAAATTTAGCGCGGTTTTTATCCTTAACTTGAGAGCATGAAATATTTCTGTTTAAGAGAGATTTCAGCTAAAGGCGGGTCTTACTGTACTTGGGCATGCTTACGGATGTACCTGAAACTGAATGCTACATTCTTTTTTTCTTCGTTTCAGTAGTGATCCTGTTCGTCAACTGCTACAGTGTAAATCTGGCAACGGGAGTGCAAAACGTGTTCACCGCTGCCAAGTTGATCGCCATCCTGATCGTAATATGTGGCGGTGGTTATAAGTTAATCGAGCAAGGTGAGTAATTAGGTTTATTGTAGGCAATAGGTGAACTAACCGCTTTAATCTGACAACTAGGATTCTGGTTTAATGCTGTACCGATCATTCTGAGTGACAGCACTAAAATCCTGACGTTAGAGAAAACACTGTCCTGTTCTCGACTTGTTGGACATTGTTGTGTAATCCGCTTCAATTAGCTATTGTTGTTACAGCGCAGATTATGTAGTAGACGAGGAAAGACGGTGATAGTGTCCCCACAAACCGCGCGACACATTATTACATTGTTATATGTTAATATACTACATAATGTGTATATTCTTCCTCTCTAGATTCTCATTCAAAGTCAATATCCTGAAGGTGTGCTCTACAGGGTGACTTATATAGAACTCCCACACTTATTTCATTAATTTTTTCAACAAGAATTCTACTAGCGATAACTTATTATACCTAAAATGTAGAGGAATCTTGTTTAGAGGACCAAAAATGATGAGTCAATGCCGATTTATTTATCTGTGTGTTAATATTTAATATTTCTGAAATGGTCCTTCGCTCTGGTTTCTAAATTATGTTTGGTTCTCCCAATATATATCTTATCGCATTCTAAACAGTTAACTTGATAAACACCAGATTTTTTCGTTATCTGAAATTTCTTTTGTAGTAAATTGCAGTAAACCTTTTTATGTTGTATTTATTTTGAGGTGCCAGTATCATACCAACCAGTTTGTAAATTTTTTGAATGTTTTATTTGCCCACGGATGGTGAGTACAACATGCAAGGTTATCGGAGCACTAAAGATAACATCCTACAGTTAAACTTACTAAAAATGTCTTACTCACAGCTAACATTAGTTGCTGTTATTTTTTATTGTTATCAACTTACATGATTTACCGCTTATAGTGCCAAATGAAGGCATTGTTGTCACTAATTTTTCAATGACCCAAGTATATAAATAATTTTTTTTGGAGTATCAGGTAGTGAAGTCATCTAATGTTAGAAAAATACTAACACTTGATTGTATTTTCACATCACCCTTAATTATTAGTAATAACCACTCCTTCATAGTTCCTAAACGCTGAGTTTTGAAACAATGTGTTGTAGTGCAAACAGACTAATGAAATGAAACTGTAACAAATGCTATAGCTCTCTCTCTCTCTGTTTTGTCAAGCCCAAACATTGACAAATGAACTTCTAATGCTAAAGGGGATCTGAGTTTGCGGTGCTCGTAGGCGATCCACTAAACGTAGACAGCAGAATCTCTCCTTTTTATATTTTTTATTTTATTTTATACGAGGCATGTTTTTTTAAGTTAGTGCCGTTTTGTGATTCCGCCGCCGCAGCGCTACGGCCGGCGATCTGCGCATGCGCGCTGGTTACCTACATATCTTGTCTACGAACTGACGCCATTACAGTCTGATTCTTCAATGTATGCGTTGGTTACTGAGTTTTTAAGATGCTTCCGACAATCGCGAGTCCCGCCGATTGTACAATTGTGATCAGGTACGTCTCTGGACGGGGTTGAGCCAAGCCATTATTATTCCCGCGTACTACCCAGCATAGCTGGTAGAAGGTGTGCTAGATAAACAGGCGGCCCCACCGCAATCATATCGGTGGCCTTCCCATTTTGGAGTTGGCGCGCGTAAGTGGCGTATCCACTTCCATCCCGTCTTGAGTCCCCAGGACCACATGGGGGGCTTGTTAGTGTCTAGATCTTGCCCTGTGGAAAGCCCCACGGAGCCGCCAGGCGCCCTTTTGGGACAGCTCGACAACTCCCTGGTCGAAGGAAGCCCGGGTCCCTGCCCTACGGCTCCAGGACTAATAGGAGTAGAACCTCTGGCATTAACTGTCTTCCTACCTACCGTGGCCCCAAAAGTCACGATGCTGGTTTGGAGACCGGAGATCGCCGCTCCCCTCCTCCAAGAGCAAGGAAGACGCCAGGTAGGCTTGCACAACCGACATATCGCCAGCCGCGTTCCTGAATCGGAACACTAGGCCGGCTCGGAGACAGCGTCCGTCCCAATCCGTCAGAGCACAACATTCCGCCATGCACCGCCAAGACTACCGCCGACACTTCTACCCTGAAAGTAGCCTCCAGAGGAGAGATGATATGAGATGATACTGGAGATGAAATGGAGGGACAGGAAATGGGGGTGTTGTAATTAGCCTACCCAGCATTCACCTAGCGACCCGGAAAGCCCTCAAAATACACGCGTCAGGTAGGTCGGCCACGGAAATCGAACACGAGCCTCCCGAATATGGGCCACAGACGAAACCACCAGAGCCGTTCCGCTCAGTCCTATACCTGCAGATAAACAGTTATTTTGAAATGATATGTGGGAGTACTAGGAGTCGCACGGTAATCACTAAATTGTATGTTTACGAAAATAAGAATTTTAGGCCATATACTTCTCAATAAATGTACCAATGTTGATTTGGCAACTTGTGTGGGTAAACCATCGGAAAGAAGCTTCTACAAATCGTTAGAAAAGACGTACGTTTACCTACGTTGTTTGCAGTTTTGAAGTGAAAGGCAGAACCATGTTCCCTCTGGTTTCAATTAAATGAATATTTAGGTTTTTCAGTTAGTATAGTAGTGTTAATTTAGGAACTGTCGCTTCCTACAGGTTACTAACACATCTTACATGCAACTTCTCCATCTGTAAGGAAGTGCTTTGAACCTAACTCCTTCACAGTTGTATGCGTATATCTAGAACTAAAGGTCCTGCACTTGTGACATACTTGTTTATTTATTTTTCCTACGTTTAGTATTGGTTTCTGACTTTGCTTTTGACTATTTTAAGTTTTTCTCCGGTCTTTACTATTCATTTGACTTTACTTTTGTCTATTTTAGTTAGTCTCTACGTTTACTATTCATTTCTGATTTTCCTTGCACTATTTTTGTTTCTCTCCTAGTTTTCTATGGTTTTCTGACTTTGCTTCCTTACAATTCCATGTCCATCACTCCCCTTCAATCACCCCTTGCTCCTTTCCTTCTCTTCCTAGCTATCTCCCTTCCTTTTCCTCCCGTCATATACCTGTAGTCTGAGATACCACCGTTCAAGATTGCTTTCCTTACTGCTCGTGTCATTTGGTTTGATATACAGTGTGGCCTCCTGGGTTCCAGATTCAGCTTCTCCTCACACCGGTAGCTCGCGTAGCTGAAAGTTTGACGTCTCCCAGTGTGCACCTCATTTGTCAGTTCTACAAAATATCTAACTGGCTTATTTACCTTGAGTTATCACCAATTACTTTTCCTCAACACGAACTAACAAGATTTAGCTTAACTTTATCTGTTGATGTTAATATATATAATTTAGCCCCCCCATTATTTGGTACAAAAATATAAATCTTATCAGTTATAAATTGCATCAAATTACTGCAACACTGAATGGAGCCTGGCACCATCAGATGAACTTGGTTCATCGTGACTATATTTAGCAATCATCCCATAACTCTTTATCCAAAGTAACTGTTAGAATAATATAACAAAATACCCAAGACTGCTCTATATTCTCCGAAACTACTATAAAGTAATAAAGAGTACTTGTAGATATTACTAGTTAAAATCCAGGGACTCTGATCTAGTGATTAACACTCTGGCTCTTCAACATGCAGGTCCATTCCTCTCTGAGGTGTGTAATTTCTTATTAACCAGTGCCATTCAGTCTGAAAATGTGTTTACTCACATGTGTTTACTTCTACAAACAATTAAGATATATTAAGATAGTTATTCTACCTACTTCTTGCTAATCTAGATGTTTCATTACACATTTTATTGTAAGTATACACAGTTTACAGGAAACCAATAAATGGATTGTTGAAAAGCACATGTCATGGTATTTGTAATTTGATCTACTTTACATACCGGTATAAAAAGAGAAGAAATTTACTCATTGAAAACATCACCTGAGCTTGAAAATTCAAGAAAGTAAGTC
Source organism: Mantis religiosa (assembly GCA_030765055.1). Lineage (NCBI taxonomy): Eukaryota > Metazoa > Arthropoda > Insecta > Mantodea > Mantidae > Mantis > Mantis religiosa. Next base: position 310,067,376 of record CM060948.1, on the reverse strand, counting down.
GGATATTGTTAAATCTTTGTTTAATAAAATTTTGTCCGTCTCTTACTGTTTACCAATTATGCACAAATCATACTTAATGCAGAGGACTTCATAAGCAATTCATAAAATTTTAAGACCTATTTTGTTTTGAAATTGTCTCAAACATATAGTATTTTAATCAAACATGCTAGTCATTTTGAGAACATAAAAGATAATTCAGAATTTCCCATATGAAAGGTAGTTTAAAGTTGGGAAATTATGCTGTTTAAAGACACAAGTAGAAGTTTTCTGCAAGCAGCTTAGTTCCTTTGTTTGCAGCGGGCACCATAATATATATTTATTAAGAAATTTCAATATCAAACTTTTAATTGCTATAATTTTTACTGTATGTAAGCGATAGAGAATGTAATAACAAAAAGAAATACTTATTTCCTTGGTGCTCCCTATATAATAAGTCTTGGTTTCTTTCAATCCGAATGCCATAACCTGCCTATTACTAATTCAGTTTAATATGTTCTAAAATCTCTAATTATGCTGCCTAATAAGGGTTAGGCCACTCGTCCTGTTCCGGTCCTTATCCATCTTAAGCCTTCCCGAATCTCTTCGTCCTGTGGGTTTATAATTTTAAATCTTGCTTCGTATGTTTGTGCAGTTCGACCTTTCTAGGAGTTCCTCCCAGTTTTCCCTAAGTTCCTTAATTTTATAATGTACGTTAAAAATCTTTAGCTTTTCCCTTACATCCTTTTTTGTTATTTTATATTTTCTTGAATTTGCCAATATTGCTCTTAGAAATTTAAGTCCTATAGCTTGAATATGACTAAACCCTTTCTGTATTATCAGGATTCACTGCATTATAATAAAACTGGTACTGCCATTAGGTTTGAAAATTTTAATTGTATATCAACTCGGGTTTTACTATTCCTATAGTGCCACACCTTAAATGATATGTTTTATTTTGCATATTTCTGGTATAATCAAAGGAAATTTCACATTCTATATAATTGAAATAAACTTCTTCTTAAATGGTATGTAGAATTATTGTCATTTGCTTGGAATTCCATGACTTTTGATTTAGGTACATAAATTCTAAAATTTTACTCTTTTTATAGCTGATGTAACATGTAAGTTGCTCTGGAGATTATCTTCAGAATTTTTAATAATAACTATTATCTGCATATGTCAATACCTCCATTACCTTTATTCCGCTTTGTTCGAGTATGTATGGTGAAGCGATTATAATGATAGCAAGCTAATGGTTCAACGTTGGCGCGACAGTTTGAAGCAATATAGTGGTTAGCGCAGGGTAAAGCAATGAGGTACTCTCAGGGAATGCGGGGATATGTACGAGTAAGGACGGCTCTAATGACACTGGAATGCCCGTGTCAAGCTGATTTAATGACTGCTTCTTTTTATCATTACATCGAACTCCATGTTGTCAACCAAAGGTTACCAATATATCACTACTTAGTCACTGTAGGTGGAATGCTTATTACTCGATAATATTTAATTCGTTAGGTATGAACCGACAGATCTTCCCTCCAGTTCTGACCTGCCTTCGACCAAGACAGAAACTTTAACAGCCTGAATCGGCTTCACGCCGCGGACTGTGTGTCCTTACTTGGCACACTGCGCGTGGGTGTGTAACTTTCACCTTTGAAGCCCCGTCTTTTCACACAAAGATTGCCTTTGTGAATATTTTGTGCATTGTGATTATTAGTCTCGGTCATGCCATTATTAAGGGTCCTAAGAATACTTTTTAAAACGGAGCTAAGTGTCATTCGTTTAGGATTCTTGCTAAGAAAATCTCTTCTCCCGTGTCTTTTGTTACACAACTCAACCAACTGCCTCTGCACGTGTTGTAACAAAGATCCAACATTCCTCTGAAATCCATTACTATTCTTCACTCATTGCACCCCTTAATTTTGGTATCAATTGTTTATATCTTTTTATATCGTCGTGTATGTTTATTAAACAGTGTGGGTGACAATACACACCCTTGTCTTACACCTTGTTTGGGTTGCCCCTATTATACGGCATATTAAGTCTGATGCCCGTGCCTTGATATAAACTCTTTTAAAACTAATTACAGAGTGAGCCATATTAATGGGTTACATTTCAAAGGCATTGCTAAGCATTTCATAGATATATGTTTATATCTATGAAATACTATAACTTTGTGGGTTCGTGAAATAAAAAGTCCAATTGCACCACACAAAAATGTTCTTTATCTCCACCGACTTATAGTTAAACACCTGCCAGTTACACAGAATTACGTAATACACACAATTACAATTCATCAGTTCGTCCATTAGCGTTCCCATGCACGTACACAGTCTTCTCGTTCGTTCGCTAGCTCGTCAAGCACTGACTGACTCACCTCCAGGCCAACGTGTTGAATATATAGGGTCAGCTGGCCAATCTGGAAGTTTCTAGATTAGATGAAATATCCCGTAAGTTCGAGAACTCAGTTGGAACAGAAAGAGACCGCGCAGTGATGTCTTTTTCCCCAGCCACCCCTCGTTACCGCTATAAAACAAACGAGGAGGCGTGACGAACACCGACCGTATCCTGCTGCTTCTGCTGCTGCCGGGTCTATAGGAAGTTCCGACGTTCGGGTGACACTGCTCCCTCCTCAAAGCTGGTCGTCCCGAACAGACCCATCCTAGCGTGCCAGGCGATCCAGGTTTACCACCAAAATCTTCCCTCGGGGACCCCTCTGGATGCGGTAGACCACGTCGTTAATCCTCTTCAAAACCCGGTATGGTCCTTGTCGTGGCTGCTGGAGCTTCGGGCAGCGTCCGTTGGTCCGGGTAGGACGGTACAACCAGACCAAGTCACCCTGCTGGAACCCTTGGCTGTTGGCTTGCCTGTCATACCTGGTCTTCATGCGGTCGCTCGCCTTCTGGATGTTTTGTCGAGCCATCTCGTGCATGTCGTAGAGATGGTCCAGCAAGTTCTCCACATACTTGGTCGCTGGCTGTGTCGCTACCGGAGGGCTTCCAAACGCCAGGTGACACGGGAGGCGTAACCCTCGGCCGAACATTAAGCTGGCTGGGGTCATCCCAGTTGTGTCGTGTGTAGACGAGCGGTAGGCCAGCAAGAACAGTGGCACCTTGACGTCCCAGTCTCGCTGATGGCTGGCTATGACCTTCCTCAGGTATTCCTCTAAGGTCTTTACGTATCTTTCGACCATGCCATCCGACTGGGGATGTAGAAGCGTAGTGCGAGTCTTGTTCACCCCAGGCCTTTGTAGTGCCTCCTTCATTAGGTTGGACTCAAAGTTGATCCCCTGGTCACTGTGTGACTCTGACGGCACCCCAAATCGACAGAACACTTGCTCGTCGAGGGAGTCCGTGGTTGTCTTTGCCTCTTGGTTTGGGATGGCATACACCTCCCTCCACCTGGTGAAGTAGTCCACGAACAACATTAGGTACTTGTTGCCTCGCTCGGGAACTGGGAACGGTCCAGCAATGTCAACGGCAATCTGTTCGAATAGCGCTCCGAAGTTGTACTGCTGCATACGACCCCGGCTCCTAGTCTGGGAGCCTAGAACCGCCGCGCATACGTGACACTGACGGCACCATCTCTCAGCATCTGCTCGGAGTCCCAGCCAGTAGTAGCGCTGCCGTAGTTTGTGAATCGTTCTGTTCGCTCCCAGGTGACCTCCCGAAACACCGGCGTGCACTTCCTCCAAGAATTTCCGGGACCTTATTCCGGGGAAGTACCAACTGTTCTCTCTGCGTCTTCCCATCGGGTGACTTCCATACTCGAAACAGCACGCCACCTCTGGTATTCAATGAGTCCCATTGGGCCCAGTACGACCTGTAGGTGGCGCTCCTGGGTGCGATGTCTTCCCAGGTGGGTCTCGTCCCTGCCTCCACTTCCTTCAAGAGTGGCCCCAAGTCTGCGTCCGCCAGCTGCTCCCTCCTCAGGCCTGCGCCATCCCATCCGTCCGCAGGCACTGCCACAACTACTCGGACTGCTGCGACACACTTCTTCTCTTCCACTCTTGTGCACTGGTTGCACTCTTCTGCACATGGTCTTCGGGACATGGCGTCTGCGTTACCGTGGCTCTTCCCTCTACGATGTTCTGAGGTGAAGTCGTACGCCTGCAGCCTCTGGACGCAACTTGCTGTCTGGCCTTCCGGGTTTTTAATGCCCAATATCCAGGTTACGGCGGAATAATCAGTCCTCATGTGAAATGGCTGACCGTACAGCTACTTGTGGAAGTGCTTCAAGGTATTTACTACCACTAATAATTCTCGTCGGGTGACGCAGTAGTTAGTTCTCTGCCTTGGATAGCGTCTTGCTGTAGTAGGCTATCACCCGCTCATGGCCGTCCTGGATCAGCGATAGGACACCTCCAATGCAATGGTCGCTGGCGTCGTTGTCCACAATGAAGGCGCCACCGGTTGTAGGAAACCCAAAATTGGAGCACTGCACAGGGTCTCCTTTAGGTGCTGGAAAGCGTTTTCGGCGTCCTCTGTCCATGCATAAGGCCGGTGTTCCTCTGTCAGTAGGGTGAGGGGTTCTGCGATGTTGGAGAACCCCTTTATGAAGCGGCGGTAATAACTGCAAAGCCCCAGGATACTGCGCAACTCTTGCTTATCCTTAGGGCGAGGCCTATCTCTCACAGCCTGTGTCTTCTCCGGGTCTGTGGCCACTCCGGTTGCTGAAACTATGTGGCCAAATTAGTTCACTTCCTTGTGGTAGAGCTGACACTTCTTCGCGTTCAGCTTCAAGCTGGTCGCCTGCAGTCTCTGTAGCACCTTACTCAGATTCTCGAGGTGACCTTCAAAAGTCTTCCCGACGATGATGATGTCGTCCAGGTATAGCAGGCAGGCATCGTAGGTCTGCCCTCTTATCACTGACTCCATGAGGCGTTGGAAGGTAGCTGGTGCGTTTGAGAGGCCAAAGGGCATATCCGTGAACTGCCAGAGCCCTTGGCGCGTCGAGAATGCGGTCTTCTCCTTGTATCTCGGGTCTAGAGCTACCCGCCAGTAGCCGACTTCAGATCCAGGGTCGAGAACCACTGTGCACCAGCTAGCGTGTCCAGGGTGTCGTCAATCCGGGTTAAGGGTAAACAGTCCTTCCGTGTGACAGCGTTCAGCTTTCTGTAGTCTACGCAGAAGCGCAGCTCGCCGTTCTGCTTCGTCACCAAGACTACAGGGGAACACCGAGGGCTGTCAGACTCTTCAATCACTCCCCTGGATCTCCTATCCTCCAGCATGTCTCGTACCGCCCCGTACTTCGCCAGCGGAACGCGTCTATGTGGTTGCCGAATAGGCAATGCGTCCCCGGTGGCGATGCGGTGAAGCACTTTGTCCGTGCTGCCGTAGTTCCTATCACCTTGGCTGAAGACCCGCTGATGCCGTCTTAGCAGTTGTCGAACCTTTTCCAGCTTTTCTGCGGTCAGGTGGTCGGCCGCCCTCTCCAGTTAGCCTTCTAGCCGGGGCCCGAAGGTGTTGCTTCAGCGCCGGCTCGTCGACTACTGTTACGCTCACCACGGGCTCGCACGTTCCAAACTCCGTCTCGGCCTGAACGTCGTGATCGGCGTCAGTTGGATTTAGCAGTCTCACTGGCACCTCCTCTCGGCACGGCAGCAATGCCCTGGCTACACACAGTCCGTGTACAGGCGTCTTCGGGTCCAGCATCATGTTCCTGGTTCTCTGACCCTCCTGTCGCGCCGTCACCACCACGTCACTTCTCGCGGGGACAACCACGTCTTCGCTCAAGACGACCCTGCAAATTCCAAGGCGATCTTCGGCTTGACGGAGCTGAACTTCTTTTCCTTTGAGCCGCAGGACCTTCTTGCCGACGTTTACCGTCGCCTCGTTTCTCCTGAGGGCGTCCAGTCCCAGAATCACCTCCTCAGCCAGCTTCGCGACGAACACCCAAAGACGTACGACACTCCGTCACAAGGTCAGCTCTAGCAGGGCCTCCTTCTCCACAGCCAAGGTGTCGCCCGATGCCGTGACAAGCTGGTAAGATCGGCTCGGCTTACTTGTCGGCAAAGCCCTCGTCACGTCAGGTCTGATGATGGTCACGGCCGCCCCAGTGTCCACCAGCACGCGGCACGGCTTTCATCTTACCCAACCGTCCGCGATGAGGCTGTCATCCATAAGCCGGCTGACGGCAGCAGAGTCACTCGAGGGGATGGTGGTGATGGTGCCGAGCTGCCCCTCTCCACGACTCCCCTTAAGTGTTTTCCGGCTGCTCTTCCTGGTGTGGGCAGGCTCTCTGCAGCTTTCCGGGCTGTCCACACCCCCAACACAGGCCACTAGGTCTTCGCCGACGTCCCTCGGCTGGTCTTCTGTCTCAGGTGTAGCGGACACTCCTCGTTCTCGACGTCGGGCTGGCTGTTACCTTGGCTGCCTCCATCCTTAATGCTGCCGTCAGCGCCTCGTGGATGATTTTATAATCGCCGAGCATTAGGCGCTGACGAATCTCCGTATCTCGTACCCCGTCCACGAACATGTAGGCAGCTTCCCGGAATACGATCTCTGGTGGGAGGTCAACTTGGGCGTTGCTTGGTAGTTGTTCAACTGCCAGTGCGAACTCCTGCAGCGTCTCCCCCGGCTGCTGTGACCTTGCCTTTAGCTGGCTGCGGTACGGTGCGGCTCAGCGGTGGTTCCCGAAACGATTCTCCAGGGATTCCCAGATGTCCTTGGGCGCCGCCGTTGTCTGCACCGCGTTTAGGACTTTCGCAGGCGGTCCCTGGAGGCTGGCTATTAACTGTGTGGGCTCCTCCTCCGGTGACCATCTGTTGTGCTTGGCCACTATGTCGAACTGGCAGCGGAAGACCTCAAATGTTGACGCGCCGTCATATTTCGGGGGTTTTACCTGCGCCGATGTTGTGTCGCATCCCGGTGCGTCGGCCTTGAAATCCATCAACCTGCTGCCGACGAAGTATTCCACCATGGCGTTCAGGGACTTGACGCTTCTGTCGGCTTTCCCTTCCAGCTCATTAACGCGGTTTGCCAGGTCTCCGACGCGTTCGTCCACTTGGTCGATCCGCTTGCTGAGCCCCAGATCTTCCTCCCTCACGCCGGCCAACTGTTCCTCAAATTTGGCGGCGAGGGCCTCGTTCGCAACCTTCATTTCTTCCATCTTCTCCGTGAGGTTATCGTTAGCCGTCTTCATTTCTTCCAGCTTTGCGATCAGGTTGTTATTTGCCGCTTCTGTTTTCGCAGCGGGGTTGTCATTTGCTGCTTTCATTTCCGAGGTCAGTTCGGCCTTCATTTCCCTCATCTTCTCCAAAATCTTTTCCAATACGGCGTACATGGTTGTAATGTTCGGTGATGTTGTCGTCCCGCTTCCTGACACCAGTGTAACTTTGTGGGTTCGTGAAATCAACAGGCCAATTGCACCACTCAAAAATGTTCTTTACTTCCACCGACTTGCAGTTAAACACTTGCCAGTTACACAGAATTACGTAATGCACACAATTACAATTCAACAGTTCGTCTGTTATCGTTCCGATGCACGTACACAGTCTTCTCGTTCGTTCGCTAGCTCGTCAAGCACTGACTGACTCACCTCCAGCCCGAATTGCTGCTTATATAGGGTCAGCTGGCCAATCTGGAAGGTTCTAGATTAGATTAAATATCCCGTAGGTTCGAGAACTCAGGTGGAACAGAAAGAGACGGCGCAGTGATATTATTTTCCCAGCCATCCCTCGTTACCGCTATAAAACAAACGAGGGAGCGTGGCGAACACCGACCGTCTCCGGCTGCTGCTGCCGGTTCTATTGGGAGTTCCGACGTTCGGTTGACAATACTAACTCCAACGTATTACCAAAATGCTGGAGTTTAACACTATGTTCATTTGTTCCTTAGGTGGTTGCCACCATTACGAGAAGATTCTTGGGCTCTAATAAATATTGTCCATAACATTGGGCAACATGTTCGCTTTGTCAAGGAATGACTCATTTGTGGTTTGATAGGCTACGTTTTGCTAATATGTATAGAACACAAGATATATCTAATGCCTTACTTAAAATCAAAATTAATTTATATAAAAACACGTGGCCTTTAATCAATAGTGAAGAAACCGAATTTATCTAACAATGAGTAGAACCAAGGTATTGTCTCCCAATTATCAGAAGGTACGTCCAACTGACAGCTGAGTGGGGGACAGGAGGAGTTCATTCCCTGCCTACCCATTTATCTCGTGTCACTTACTGAGGGGATGGTGACGAAAGCATCACGTTCACCGTACTGTCTCTTTCCCTTCCCCTGACGTCTGTAACAGTCCTGAAAACGTTTCGAACAGTGAAGCTTACAGAAACAGCGATCTTCCTACATAATTGCTGCAGTCCACGAGTCACTTCAGTTCTTGGCAAGCAGCTGTGAGGAGCGCCGTGCTGGAGAACGGACTGGTAGACTGCGTACGTGTATCAGAGAAGTTGTACGTAATTGTGAGTGTGGAGTGGACCTCTGGCAGGCGAACTGGTGAATTGTAATTGTGTGCGCTACGTAATTCTGTGTAATCCTCAAGTGTTCCAATTGTAATTCGGTGGAAATAAAGAACATTTTGAGTTTGTGCAATTGGACTTTTAATTTCACGAACCCACAAAGTCAGAGTATCACACGCTTCCCATTGACAAGCTTTCCTTGCTTTAACTGTCAGCCTTTGACCTAAAAAGCAATGCAGCTTCTGGGAGTCAGGTTGGCCGAGTAGTCTATGGCACCACTCTTAAGTTCTGGATATGAGATGGGATATTTGAAACCCGTACTTAGCAAATACTTTAATTTTCTCCGGGATTATTCTTAATAGGAGGCCTTCAGGTGCAGCATTTTGAAGCTTTGCTTAGAAGTCAGTTATTCCGAGGGGCTTATGACGCCAGACTCAATTTCTGTGTCCCATAAGGAAGCCCGATTATCATTCTCTTGAGATTGCTGCAGCAGACTTGCCAACTTCCCTACAAGAACGACGACGGTGTACTGGCAGGCTGTTCCCAGCCCGAAAGTTTTCGCTGCGTACCCACCCAGGTTTTCCAAGTTACCCCTGTTCGTACGTGCAACAAGCGTAGCTGTGGAGTACGAATTAACTCTTCTCGTACCGCACCGTTATGCCTGTTCCAGGTTAGAATCATCCCTCTTACGAGCCTCAGCACCTAACAACGTCATTTGGTAAAGATATCGCTGTGAATGAATATAGTTATGCACTATCTGGACTTTGTGCTTTGACATCTACTTTATTTAAATACATATTACCGATCCGGTAAATAATAAATTCCTTACTCCTCCGCCTTGCTTTTATCAACTTTTTTAAGTGCGCAATTTCAAAAATTAAAGTAATTTGTTGTAATTGTCTTAATTTTGAGGAATAAAGCAATTAAAATACTATGGCTCCTAAAAAAAAGGGAATAAAATTTTTTGTCAGGTACGGGATTCGAACCCGTGCTCCACAGGGGAACCAGAGCCTGAATCTGGCGCCTTAGACCACTCGGCCAACCTGACTACTGCTCAGTAGTCGCGTTGGAGCTCTATTTATTTGGATTTCAGTTGCCCGCGAAATGCAGTTTATTCGCAGATTGCTGTTAAAACTTTGGGAAACAAAAGTAACGTGAGTGCTACTTTAAAATTGTCCCAAAGTCTTAAACCAACCCATTTAAAATTTTGCAAAATTCATAAATAATCCCATAATTAATAAAGAAATAATTATGTAACTTTTAAGAAAACTAAGGTATGAGGCTAAGGAAGCCATGGCTAGATCCAAAATACCTTATGATATTTCCTGAAACTAATCCCGAGGGTAGCGTTTTTGCGGCAATTTTCTTATTTTGGTTATAGGCGACTCTCCTATCGCCACTAAATTGTTCTTCAGTTTTCTTGCTGCGTCTTTTGTGTCCATACTTCCTGCATCACTGTATTTTCACCTTATTTTGGTACTGCACCTTCACTTGTAATTGGTACAAATAACTCACTTGTACTTGGTTGCTTTGGAAGTTTAAAAATTTGCTTGCGACAATTGTCACGCACTTTGAAATCGCGAGATAAGTTTACGCCTTTCAGATTGAGCTTAATGAGTTTTGCTGAGGTTACTGGCCTTAAATTTTTATGACCTACTATGTGGTTAACTAGTCTGAATGGATTAAAGGAGTAACAAAAACTTCTTTGAACCAAATCTGACATGATGAAAATAAACTTCCATACTCCAGAACTTACACGAAATGTCAGTTGACAACATAATGAGCTTTCAACTTAGTAAACATAGATGTAGCTCTGAACGGTAAACAGCAGAAGTAAAATGAGAGCTGGCATACGTGTTCACGGCGCTCTTGGGACGGAATTGAACCACCTCGCGTGCCACCAGTAAAGTATTTATAACACCGCGTTTTGCGACAATCACATTCTGAAACCAATGAAATTCCATGCATAATATTTCAAAGATTATAATGATATTTTTCCATTTTCATAAAGTACAAATTTGCTAATTAAAACATATTTTGTAAAACTTACCCTTCCCAAATGGCGTCCATTTTTTGTTTTCACCGAACCTAAAAGTAATATATCAAACTGCACTACTTTTTCTTCATAATGTCTCAAACACTAACATTTCATTATGAATATAATCCTTGTTATAACGATTTTAATAGATTGCGACAGGCAAATATACGCAAAATATAATGTTCAATAAACCTCTAAATAATCGTGCCACGCCAAAAACAAAAAATGGGTTATTTAATCTCTGCTATGTGTTACGTGAAACTTTTTGGAGCAAATACAAAAAATCATATCTCAGACGTGTTCGTTTTAACATGGAATGACTCATACTGATGACGCAGATAATGCATGAGATGAAGGACCACCGGTGAAATGACATGGCGGTGGCAAAAGGATATGCCGGGAAAACTCCGTCCCAGCAACGCGTTGTTGACCTCAAATCTCACTTTCCAGTCGGTGGCATCAAACCCGAGGCGCCGTGGTGAGAGCCGAGCTGTCTAATCACACAGCTAAGTTGCGGCCGAGTTTGGCACTGAACAAGAGTGTTTCTTGTAAAAGATGAGTGTTCTTTCAAGCCAAAATCTACAGTTTTGTGTATTTTAGCTAAGTGGAAATGAGCATCAGTTGTGATAAGGTGATGTAAAAGGTAATGATGAAGTAAGCTTCAGGAACAAAATATTTCTGCAGGCGTCTTCATGACAATTATTCTCTAAACGATCAGTATATCTCCCATTTTTAGCTTTTCTAATGAATTAGATTTCAAAACTGTAAGCGAGCACCTTCATTTGATTCCGTTAAGGGAATTGTAGCCCGCCAATATGGCCCACTCTATGCGCATGGGATGCCCCTGTTTCTGCATTATGTCCCATAACTTTTGTCTGTGCAATCTGTCAAAAGTTTTCTCCGTTTCTATAAATGTTATAAACGTAAGCAGATTATATTCCATCCCTTTCCCATTCAACTGCTTAATTGTGAAGATACTATAGGCGCAGGATCTTCCTTTTCTAAATCTGTTTTATTAGACTTGTAATAATGCATCTCTAATTTCTTTCATTCTATTGTTCAATATGTCAGCATATATTTTATAAGTTACATTAAAAATGCAGATGCCTCCGTGGTTGGTTTATTTCTCTCTCCGCTCTTAAAACAGAAAATATTGGTGCTTTTAACCATATACTAGAACTTTTTCTTGCAAACCATATTTTAATACATTAAGGGGTAACATAGGTAAAAGTCCTACACTTTTTAGCAGTTATTTAATCCTTCTGGACCTGGGCACTTTATTTTTTTGACTGTTCAGAACAGTCTCTAATTTATCGAAACCTGATAAATAATAGTTTGTATTTTATTATTTTTGTCCAGTAGGATTTCAACATCCGGAGTGCAACAAAGATTTGTATAGTGTTGAAACCATTCATGTTTCTATATTACATCTAAGTAGCAATAATATGTTACTTCCTGATCACCGCGTCACGACGCATGGCGTCAGTGGAAGGGGGAGGGGGAGGAGGGGTGGAGACCGCCCAAGGTGTTACATTTGGTATGGAAAGGGCAGACATGTCTGAACTGGTGTCTGTGATATGTGGAGGAGGGTGAGATTGAACATCTGTTAAGTGTTGTCTGGTGTCTGTGTTATATGAAAGAATGCAGGCGTGTTTAATGGGCCTCATAAATAAAGGGTCTGAGATTAAACTTCCGTTATGTGTCGTTTGGTGTCTGGGATATGTGGGGGAGGGTTGAGGTTGAACATCTGTGCGGGTATATTTGCACTATTTTGAATTTCAAGTGTAATATTGACATCGCTATTTACAATTTCCTCAGGCTGATGCGAGCAGTCTATGATGAACAATGGTGCACGTTTGGGAAAATCTTTTCTCTTCAATAGAGGATAGTTGTCATTCCCGTAATATGAGTTTTAGAACTTTAGATAAATTTCATATAAAGCTGCCACTCTAGGGTTCCCAAAGTCCAAGTTCATATCGTGATAGAGATGACTTCACTGTTGAGATAAGACGGCTAATTTGTAATGTTACATTGATCAAACTTGGAATAGTCCTTCGATGCATTATTTGTTCTTGACGTCTGTGCTCCCACAATAACAAATCTTGTCTTCTCCGGTTTCGAAGTTGTTGCGACGCTCCATGTAAAGGATCTAGTTTGCGAAACAGCCGGCTGGGTATGTAGATCCATGGTTCCAAATGCGAGATGCAGTGGTTTGTCTGCCTTGACGATCTTGAGGATATATACATTTTCAGTGTCAAAAAGGTGGATTACAGGCGTCCTCCGTTCGATGCGAGAAGGTTTAACGCCAGCATTTCCTTCTCCTTCGTGTACCAGAATGCAATTATTAGAGTCCTTAGATCGAATGAGCACCAACTCAAACTTGCTATTGTAGACGGGGCTCTTGTTGTCATCTGCAAATCCTAGAAGCATTAACAGGAGCACTATAGCACTGAATGCTCCGCTTGTTGGGTGCACAAAATCTACATCTTCTCCAGGATAGCACCATCCGGAATTTAGCAAACGAATCCATTCCATGCGGTTGAGAGCAGCATAGTTGCTCACAGTCGATGTAATGCCAGGATTCCTTTTTATATCTATACCAGTTCCATTCATGTCCAGCCGAATCTCATCAAACATAAATGCCAGGGCATTGTTAGTCAGCTTCGCCAACGTAGCTGTTCCATTAGACTTAGAAACAGATCCCTTAATGTAGAGATAACTCCGGTTAGGCAGAGTATATAAATCTTCCGCTTCACTAGGTATCCTAATCTCGTCATTAGCGTCCAGAGCCGATGTGTTATTCGGGAGCAACACATGTTTCTCTTCTTTAGCAATCTTATCCTTAAATGAAGTCGTTTCGGTCACGTTAAAGATGTAAATTACAGAATTCTGAATCCCAAAGCTTCGAGGAACTTCTTGATGCTTGATGTTAACTCTTTAAAGGTCAAAGGGTGAGTACGGAGATTATGTGATTGAACTGTCTTATTATATGCTTTGCAATGGTTTCTCCTTCGAAAATCGATTCCCATTTTGTCGAATATGAAGACGTATGCTTATATCCTCGTTTCCAAAGTTGATGCTATCTCCGTTTAGATCAAACACGCGAAGGGTGATTTCATCAATAAGATTTGGTCTATTATAGGCCGGTAAATAGGGTTTGGAGGCTCTTGAGAAATCTGATATCCAGGCGGGACACAAGGGAAAAATTCATAGATAGAGTGTCCTCTTTTACCATCGAAGGAAGAGCCTGTCGCAATATTGCATTCGTTTCGAGTGATGCTCACTTAAATATGTTTACTAGGAAATCAGATTCATTCACCTGATCAGCAGCAATAACATTGTTTTCACTGAATCCTAAAAGAGATCCAATAGAATGTCTCCTAGAAAAATCAATAAGAAAGGGGCACATGATTTCAGCCTTCATTGTGTTATTATTAGGACGCATAAAGAAGTCCTTTTCATCAAATTTAATCTAATCTTTGAGATAACTATGAATATCAGCAATTTCGTAAGTATAAGAAAGCGGCACCTGATTTCAGCCTTCATTGTGTTATTATTAGGACGCATAAAGAAGACTTTTCATCAAATTTAAGCTAATCTTTGAGGTAACTATTAATATCAGCAATTTCGTAAGTCCCTGGCGGAATATCCATGGCCTTAAGGGTGTCATTGGAAATGTAATGGAAGATATTATTGCTCTCGTCCACATTGGTAATGGCATAGAAGGTTTCAAAATTCAGAAGAGCAATTTCATAATACTCGTGAGGATCAATCCTCAGAGGGTGATTCAGGTAGGTTGTAAGATCAGAATAATTCCCGCTAACAGCAATAATGTAACTCATTGAGATAGAAATTGCAAGTACAGTCGTCCACAGATGACTGAGCTAAAACTCTGAAATCTTCTTGTATTATACATCAGCTTAACTCCTTTGAGATAGCTTTCTACCTCTTTCGGAGATTTCTAGTTTCCAAAGTTATCGAAATAAAACGCGATATCATCTTTCTTCTTTATAGCTACGCAATGTGTTCCTTCATTGTCAGAGTAATCGAGATTCACAGGTAGCTTATCGAGAAAATATACTCCCCTAAAATGCGTAATTCTTAAACGACGAGCATATAATGCAAGCTCAATGTTACTTAGGGCATTTTCCGGGATAAGTATATCCTTGACCAGGGCTCTGAGGGGGGTGTTTCTTATTCTGGGACTGCTTCCTCCTCTTCAGATAATTTCCTTTAGTAGCCTTATTTGCTTTTATGGCTCTGGCAATTTTGGAGGCAACAGCTAAAGATGCGGCGAGTGGTAGCATTGGGAGAAAACCACCAATTCTCTTATTTTCAATCTTTTTATTACTTTTTATCCCTCGGAGACCTTTTCCTTTTGCTTCCATCGCTCTGTTATGTCGGGTCATTTCTGCAAGGTGTTTATCAGCAGCTTTGTTCTTATTCACTGCTGCTGCAATTTGAGCTGCATCTACGGCCGCACTCCCTAAGGCTGCAATAATTGGTATGAGAGGCAGATATACTCCATGCTTCTTTTTCCGGGATCCTGCACCAATAGCTACCTTGCCCTTCACAATTGATATTACCAGCCTTGCAGCCAACTTTCCCCCTAGGCTAGTGTCCGATGATTGAACTCTTTGCCAGGCCTACTCTGCTACTATTTTATCAGCAATATTTCGCGAGGTGGAGTCCTTGTGCTAGGCATAGGCAAGGTAATGAAGTTTACAAGCTTAAACCAAATAATTAATTCCAGGGTCTCCTCACTTGAGGCGTTTTTCTAGTTTTGTCCCTGGACCGCAATATCTGTAACCGGGTAAGAGTACTTCAAATGGCAGATGATTAATAAAGGAGTTAAGTATCCCTGTTCCTCTGGAGGTCTTATTCCTCCTAGATGTCATCATAAACTAATCTAGTTTATGATTTACCATCATCTTTTATACAATTTTCGAATGTAACCTCTCCTTTTGCGGAATTTCACATCCATTAAAGTACCACATTTTTCGCAAGTGTATGTATATATAAACACTAGTAATGCACTTAAAGGTCAGTTGTTAAGATGGAGCTTGTGAAGCAAGATTGCTCCATACCTATTCAGGTGCTAGACTTTCAAAGTGATTTCAGGCGCTAACGACATGGGAAACTATTTCCGTCTAACGTCAGAGCTCTTATTCTAGGATGTTCCAGTGCAGGAAATACAAATGTACTTCTGAATTGGCTGCTTAATGAAAATGGCTTGCGTTTTGAAAATGTGTACATCTACTCAAAGTCCCTTTATCAGCCAAAGTATCAATATCTCATAAAACTACTCGGAAACATTGATGGCGTCGAAATAAAAACCTATGAGGATGGAGAAAGCGTATTACATACCACCGACGTTAAATAAAACTTAATCTTTGTATCTGGTGATATCATAACTGAAAAGCAAGGAAATATTACCTTCTTTTACAGCATGGGAAGACAACCAAACGTAGACTCAATATATTTAGCACAGTCCTATGCTTAAATCCCGAAACATTTAATTCGCGATAATACGAACATGATTGTTCTATTTATACAAGATAAAACAAATCTGAAATACATATATGAGAGAGTGGGGAGAGTGGGAGAGTGGATCAGAAGGAAGACCCTTCGTAACAATTGTTCATGCATGCCTCGCATAGCCACATTTTCTTGCGATTTGCAGTTATCTGACTTATAATAAGCCTCGATATGTTGGTAATGAGGCAGTAATGAGACTTATCACCATCATCGTTGATCAGTAGGTAAACCGGGCTAGCCTTCCTCGGAGACGTTTTGCGAATAGGCTCCACAAATTTGTTGGTATTTAGAGCAAATACAGCTATAGATACATCAGCGATATTTGCTTCTCAAAACGCTCAATTTTATCAATTGGAAACGGGAATTTAATTCGCTCATAAATGATTGCTTTGAATAGCAAATCCCTAGGGTACGCTGATGGACGGCATCTATTTACCTTGGCGGGAAATTTTGAAGCCAACATGCAGCAAGCGAAACAAAGATCTTCATTATCCTTAATGTTAAGAATAGCCTTCTTCCACTTGATGCATGCAGGCAACTCTATATACCCTGAACCGCGAAGAGGATTATATTCTGCTGCGCTGTTTACTAGCGAGTGGATTGCGAACAAAGTCTTTGAACTTGCTGGGCCTTCAATAGATGCTAGGTTTTCTAAAATTTCATTTTTCATTGCACAGAAGATATCATCCGCGTTAGATGACTGCTGGATCTCTTTAGTCTTGGAATTAAAATAAACCGATTCCATGTTTTCATTATCAGGTGTCTGAATTAAGTATGAGGCGTTCAGAGAACAACACATATTTAATCCAGATATAGTCCTCCTTAAGATGGATTCAATTTCTCTTAACGAGACTCTTCCATTCATCCATAAATTCGCTATGGACCATTATTCCCGCCATAATTTCAAATTTGCTATTGAAAATTCGTGCCTTGAATGCTGACTCAATAGTTTTGCATTTTCGGTCAAAATGATCATTTTGACATATCCCTTTTTCCGATGCTGATGATAATGCTGATGATAATGATGATGATGAGGATGATGATGAAGGAGATGGCCTGCAGATACCTGAAGCCCCACCACTGCTTCCTCCTCCCTCCGGTTTCCCGTGTTCCTGATGGATGCGGGAGGGAGGTGCCTATCCTCGCTGCTGGTGTGACGCAGCCTCTTCCGGTATCGCGCCGAAACCTCTGGTGCTGCTGGACGCTGGTGATCCTCCTGCACGGACATTGTTTCACCATCTTTAATAAAAGAAACATGTATCAATCCCACAATAATAAAGAAAATCCAAACCTGTTGGCTACCCATATTCGAAAATAATAATAAGGCTTCCAATGTGACGCTAATAAAAATAAAAATAACAATAGCAATAACAATCTTAATCATAATAATCATAATAACCAACATCATAGTGAGAATCATCATCATCATAGACAGAATCATAATCATGGACATCATAGTTGTAATCATCATCATAGTCGTATCATCATCATAGTCATAATTATCAATATCATAGACATGATCATCATCATCATAGTCACAATCATCGTCATAGTCATAATCATCATCACAGTCATAATCATGTGGTATTTTTGGTACGAAAAAGTAGTAATACATATTTTAAGAATATGTGGTATTACGTTCACATAACTTTTTCTATCCATACTTCAGAAAGCTATTCTGAAGAATACCCGTCATTCTTCTTCAATTCAATCGAGAAAAACATTTGCAGAAATTATTGCGAGAAAGAGATACAGATATTTCAACGGAACTCTCTTAGGCTGATGATTGGTCGAAGGAAAATCACGTGTGTTTTAAGAGGCGGTTATCAACGGCAACCTATATACCAGGGGTCTGAGAGCGTTCAATTAAGGTATCAATATCTCTTTCTGTATGATTGTTATAAATATTAAGTACTTGCTGGAAAATCTACTTAGTCTTAGAGCAGTGGAAGATAAGAAAAGCACATTGTATTTTTAAAAAGGAAATAGATATGATTGCCACAACTTAAAGGCATATGTTTATTAAATACGAGCTACAAAATATCTTTCTAAGATAATTCGTAGGCTACATATAATTAGTGAATATATGCTTTCAGAAGAAGAAAATAGATTTCGGAAGGGACGTTTCAGTTCAGACTGCATATTTGTAATAGAGTAGATCATTCAGAGAAGGCGAGAATTCATTCTACCAACCTATTTATTGTTTATTGATTGTGATAAAGTTTTGACAGATCAATTACAAAGAAAACTTTGGGAAATGATCTATAAGAGAGGCATCCAGAATACTTGATAAGAGTAATTTAGTGTTTGTATTGTGTAGCATATGTATCCATCAGTAATAGTGACAAGCAAATTCAAATAAATGGAAGTGTTAAGCAAGGCTACCCAATGTCCCCAGCATTGTTTAGTATATACATCGACGATGTCATAAGACAATGGCAGGAACACTTAAATGTAAGTTTTATAATAAATAACAAGGCCTTAAACGCCCTACTGTTTGAAGACGATTAAGTAATATTTAGTAATACGGAGTGTAAACTATAAATTTCGGTATATATATTTGGAAGGAGTAACCAGTAATTGCTACATGAGAATTTCAGAGATGAAAGCAAAAGTGATGACGTTCCAAGGGACAAACCACTTAAGAAGTAAAACAGTAATACATAATAAAACAATATAACAGAGAATAACTTTAACTATCAGAGGCTTAACGTATCCTACAGTCAAAAGAATGATATTAACATAAAGTAAGCAGATTGTATAGCATGTGTGGAACAATATGAAGCACATTGATAAACAAAACTTTAAAACAGCTCAATTAAAATTCTAAAAAATACGGCTGTTCCCATGCTAACTGATACCTATAAGAATTGGACAACTATAAGATGAGATAGAAGGTAGATAGAATCAGCTGAAATAAAATTCTTACGTTTTGTGGCGAGATATATACTTTAAGATAAAACCATGAGGACATTAGAACAAAATTAAACATATTCAGCTTAAATGATACAGTAAATCAAGTAATAAATAACTGCTTAGAATATATAAGAAGGATGTCACAAATTGATTACCACAGGTAATTACTTCACTACCAAATTAAAGGGAGAAGAAGAGTTAGGCGTCCATGCACCAGATGGACAAACTCGATCTCTTGTATTGGAAACAGGTCAAATGCCTAAATTCTGGAAGTAAAAGAGGAAGATAATTGTAAGATAATTGTAATAATCGAACGTTTCAGCTGATGTTATCAATTACTGCGGTTGGGTTCTTACTAGTATCAAGCTTGTATTCTGTTTCTGATAAAGAATCAACGTAACTTTGCTCCTAGCTGCGTACGTTGGCATATGTCTACGTTGTGTTGTGTTCTCTTTTACTTCCTATTCTCAGATATCTGATACTAAAATTTAAAGTTGCTCCCTTAAACAATATCCCTACCAACGTCTCTTACTTACACGGACCAATAACATCAATCTTCCGATGTAATATATCTCTCTGCTCTATGGGACAATAACAGTTCTTTCCCATAAAAGCCCTTAACCGAACTCTTGAGTTCCTTTCACTATCAGAATAAACATTTAACCAATTATCAGGCACATACCTTCACCCGAGTAGTTTTCCGAGAATTTTCCGGATGAATTCGGAACCTTACCCACGTTTTTATTACTGGTAACCCATAGTTTCTTATCTACACACAAAATATTATAAAAATATAAATATTATTTACCATATTATGCTGCTATCATTTACTTGTTTCCTACTAAATTATGCATTTATGAAGTCACCCATTAGGATTAGGATTACGGTACGGAGGGGATTTGGCCCTGTGACCAGCCTTGATCAACTGTACCTATGCCCCCAGGTGAGATATCCCCGGGAGGAAGAATAAGAGGAGAGAGAGTGCGGCCGTCCCAAGGAATAACGACAATACAGAGGATAGGATCCCTATATTATACTTAGATGGAAACTTCTCCGGTAGGCCAGGACATCGGACATTGCCCCCTATTGTGGTCCGGAAGTGATACCAGCAGCAGTTTCGTAGAAGACCGGCAACCGACCTACGGTGGAGGAAGTGGTTCACTTAGAGCATATCATTCTGCCATGCACCGCCGAGACTCCGCAAAACTTCTGCACTGAACGAGAGATGATATGAAACCATAATGGAGATGAAATGAAGGGACAGGAAATTCTGGGAATGTAATTAGCTTGCCAACCATTCGCCTGAGGACCTGGAAACACCCGAAAAATCTCATGGATCAGGAAAATCGAACCTGGACCTCCCAAATGCGGGCCACAGACAAAACACCCTGAGGTATCGCACTCTGTGAAGTCACCCATAGTTTCAGTATCAGGTTCATGGTCTACATAGACCAATAAACCTGTGATGCAACAAAATTTTATGCATATAGGATGCAATTGATGCGATGATTTCTTCGTTAATTATCTCCAAGTTGGATTCTGGAATTTACATCGGCTGCTCTTGCATTAGCTTGAGATCCTATTTCGAGGTACGGTCGCAGATGAGAGCTGATGGTAGAGTTGTGTGCAGATAAAATAAATTTTCAATACTTTCTTTTCCAAATTGTAATTTTACTTTAGATAAATCATTTGAATAACACTTTTAAATACTTAACCAAATAATAACTTCTATTAAACGTCGATATGATATAATATTAAGAACACTTGTGTAGCTGTTCCTTCCTTCCTTCCCTCCTTCCTTCTCTCCTTCCTTCATTCCCTCCCTCCTTCCTCCGCCAGTCCCTCCCTCCTTCCATCCTTCCCTAGCTCCCTCCCTCCTTCTCTCCCTCCCTCCTTCCCTCCTTCCTCCCCCCTCCTTCCCTCACTCCCTCCTTCCCTCCCTCCCTCCCTTGCTCCCTCCCTCCTTCCTTCCTTACCTCCCTCCTTCCTTCCTTCCCTCCCTCCTTCCTTCCTTCCCTCCCTACTTCCTTCCCTCCCTCCTTCCTTCCCTCCCTCCCCGCCTTCGTTCCCTCCCTCCATCCTTCCTTCCTTCCTGCCTTCCCTCCTTCCTTCCTTCCTTCTTTCTTATTTTCTTTCTTTCTTTGTTAGTTTGTTTCATTCTCTCTTTCTTTCATTCTCTTTTTTCCTCTTTCTTCCTTTATTGGCTTCTTTGCTTCTTTCTTTCTTCCTCCCTCTCTCCCTCCCGCCCTTCTTTCTTTCTTTCTTTCTTTCTTTCTTTTTTCTTTCTTTCTAACTTGCTTTCCTGTTTGTTCCTTTGTTAGGTTATTTCTTCCTGTCTTTCTTCCTCCCTCTCTTCCTGCCACCCTTCTTTCTTTGTTCTTTCTTCTCTTTTATTCCTTCTTTCTTTTGTCTTCCTTTATTTCTTCCTCCGTCTCATCCTCCCACCCTTCTTTCTTGGTTTTTCTTTACTTCTTTCTTCGGTTTTTCTTTACTTCTTTCTTCGTTTTTTCCTCCCTCCCACCCTCCCTCCCTTCCTTCCTTCCTTCCCTCCCTCTTTCCTTCCTCCCTTTCTTTCAACTTATATTCTAACGTTAGAGTGTACAATTGACTACTTACTATAAAAAGCTTATATCGTGATAAATGAAGAACAGGGCACCCCCATATCACGATCACTTACTTTTCCTATTGGACGTGTCTTTTACCATCTGCTGGAGTGGTCGCATTGCAGGCACAATCATTAAAATTTAATGAGTAAGTATCGACGGCAGAAAATTATTGGCGATATATCGGTGTCAAGAAGTGCTATAATGCCTTACTTCTTACAGTTATTTGCATTGTTCATGTAGGTATTTTGATTCGCATATACTGCCAACGATAAGATGTCACAAGTATAGATACTATCTCATAAGTAATGACTTTCCTTTTTAAGAAAAATGATTATTTCAAATATGTCCTGACAAGGAATTTACTAATTGCGAAGCATAGAACATTGGATTTTCTGGTCATGAGCCATCTTTAAGTAAAGTTTATTATCACACGTTGGTACCAGTCTCTGGTTTTGATGTGAAGAATTCGGCGGCATTCACTTGCACTGCTTTAAAGTTTTCAAGATTTCTTCCACACAGAAAATTTGCCATAGATCCAATAAATGATAATTTGATGGTGAGAAATCAGGGCTGTATGCTGGCTGTCGTTGCATTCAAATCCTCTCGACACCATGATTGTTCTCGCAGTATGGGTTGTTGCGTTGTCCTGTTGCAACAGAACTCTGCATCAATCGCCTGTCTGTTTGGAACAAATTTCCAAAAATTCACGCCTTCATAATTCCACCAGACACTCAACATTACTTTGGGACCGAGCTAAGTTTGTTTAACGATGACTTTGGCATGTTTGTGGCGCTCAGACCACTGTTTCGAGACATCATGGTTTCGGCAGTATATCAATTTTTCATCACAAGTGACAACTCCCCTGACAACTTTATCATCCATAGGATTACCGAAAACTAACGATAGGTATCCATTCTACGTTCAGCCTGTGAAGGTGTCTGTTCATGAGGTACAGATGTACAGCTTCTGTGTGATTTTCCAAGTATCTTAATGTGGAGATGTATAGAATCTTTTAATGCACCAAGTTCTTCTGAAAGCTTACGAATACTTCGAGAGTATTCTGCAAAACTTGGTGTGTATCCTCAAAGTCCTATAGCTTAGGTCTTCCAGAACGTGGCAAATCGTCTCCATTGTTGTAATTTTGGAACAATCATTGTGTCACAAGCTCTCTAACCACACCTTCTCCTTCCATTTCACATATTCCACGAGCTGCGACAGCGACTTTATAATCGTGTTTCCAGTAGTGTTCCAGAAGGACTCTAAGTTCAAACTCTGTTATCTCCATTTACTCATTGTTTATTAACAATTGAAGACTAAAATAAGACCTGAAGCTTTCCTGGCGACGAATACGCTCACTTTCTTCTCGGGCAACAAGCCAGGTGAAAAGACGATTAGATATAGACGTTTCGGGAGTGTGCATCTCTCCAATCATCAGGATATTTATAAAAGTTTATAGCCGCAAGTGAAAAACTGGATATAACACAAATGTAAACAAAGACAAAGCACTATCAGAATTCGCATTACTGACTAAAAGAATGTTTTCAGTAAATGAAATGCCAGGTCAGGAGATGACGTGAATATGGAAAATTTGGTCAAAGAAAAGTAACTACTTAACCTGATTATCAAGCTGTATTGATCTTTACTTCTTAAATCGACGGATTTTAACTTTTAAGGCCGGTTTCCAAGAGGAGCTGAACTGAAGTCCAGCATCAAGTTTAAGCGTGCTCCTTTCAGATGAAATTGCCAAAGCCTCCTTAATTCTCCGCTCCCAGTAACCTTTGCATATTGCCAAGATGGTCGTCTCCCTAAAATTGGCTCTATGGTCATTATCAAAACAATGCTCCGCTAGCCCAGACTTCTCAGGCTGCATTAAACGAATGCTCCGTTCATGTTCGATTATTCTACTAGCGATGGGCCTTCCTGTTTTTCCTATAAACGGTGTCCCACATTCACAAGGAATGCGGTACACTACCGGAACTTGGAAGTCTAGTCTGTCTGTCACTGGTCTCTTCAGAGTTGGCTTGTGGTTAGTCCTGATATATTTGGCGAGAATTCTGCTGATTCTGCCGGATAGATTGCCGGTAAACAGGATGCAGGCGTTAGGCTTATGTGACGTTTGCTGTATTACAGGTTTCCCTTTCCTAGCTTTGGTGATCGAGGCTTCAACGTCATATTCGGAGTAGCCGTTTTGACGGAAAGTGAGTCTCAGGTGCCGTAATTCTTGTTTTAAGTGGCTGGGATCAGAGATAGAGAAAGCTCTGTGCGTCAGTGTATTGAGAACTCCCAGTCGTTGAGATTTATGATGGAAACTATGAGCGTTCAGAAAGAGATCGGTGTGTGCATGCTTGTGGTATACATGTCCTGATCTGGCATTTAATTTACTGAAAACAGTCTTTTGTTCAGTAATGCGAATTTTGATGTTATATCCAGTATTTCATTTGTGGTTATAACATTTTATAAATATCCTGATGATGGGAGCGATGCACACTCCCGAAACGTCGATTTCTAATCGTCTTTTCACCTGGCTTGCTGCCCGAGAAAAAAGTGAGCAAATTGAAGACTGATACATCCTCGCAATATGCACAACACTAAACATGGCAGCCTGTTCACAGCATTCTCAAACCAAAGAAAACAAATAGATTTTCCAAAACACCAGTATTAAATAACCGACTTTACCTTGGCACCACCTTATACTAACTGGAATAGAAATTGGTTGTCTGTTCCAATCACTCGGTTATACACTTAACTTTCACAGTTTTATAATTCCATATTGGACAGAATGCATACGGATCGTTAGAATATATAACAATAGTGTTGCAAACTATCATAATGTAGTCGCTTCCTTCAGCTCCATTGGTTTTCTGTTCTTAGGTCAGATATTACATTGCTTCTTCAATACTAATGATAATGTTAACGATAGTGATAAATCTACTCTGCAGCAAAAATGATGTTTTACTATGACTGAGTGTACCTAAACAGAATGTTTGCCCGGAGTTCAACGTTGCAATCCGTTTTTTTCTATCACGCCATATTTTTGAGAAAATATACAAGGGGCGTCCAGAGAGTAAGCTCTGTTTCAATTTATCTCCGCTGCAGCGCTGCGATCGCAGTTCCACACATGCTTGGTAGACGCTCTGTATCAAGAAGAAATGTGCGCCACTGTGAAATCGTTGTCAGCCACGTACGCTATGTTGTGCTTCTTTACAATGTCGCTTGCGAGACACTTGGGAAATTGCGCCGTGCAATATAGAACAAGATTCCTGGATATCGGGCTTGAAAATTGACATTGTGTTACGAGCATCAATTTTTCCAATATCAATCATCAAAATCTTAGAGCTGCAATTGCATAATATTTAGCAATGGAAAAGCATAAACACTGTGCTAAATTGGAATCACTTGACCTAGAAGCATACGCTCTAAATCTAAATCTAACAAAAAATCTTTGATGCACCCTTTGGTACAATTTGAAAACAAACTTCCTAGAAATCCTTAATAAGAAAATGAAAACAAAAACTTTTCGACAAAAACGGAAATTACAAAACTTAAGAAATAAATCCACAAACACACACAACCTAAAATTACCGGAAATTTCTAACGCTTCTCACGTAATAAATCTATCTTCGGAAACATTCAACAAACGAGAACTTTTGTTTCTTGATAAAGGCCTAAAAACATGTGTAGGTTCCTCCAATAACACTGATGATTTAATAGCAGACATAGAAATAGCTTCATGTAACCTAAAAGAACAAGAAAAAATTGCTGTATGTAAAGAATCTGAAACAGTCAAATTGGAAATGCAGAAAGACGTTAGAAATAATTTCCTTTCCAAACAAGTAATCAAGGCCCTCAAATCATAACCAGTAATATACACAAAAGCGTACAAAGGCAACCAAATTGTTATCCTAAATAGATCCGATTACATCTCTAGAGTAGAAAACATCTCACAAAGCAATGCATTCAAAAAATTGGACCGTCCGTACGATATGACCTAACGTTGGAGGACGTAAATTAAAGAAATAAATAAATAAATTGGAAAGTGATTCATTAAAACTCTGTGTGAAAGAATTCGAGAGAACCTTAAAAGAATTCCAGATATTATCTGATATACAGAAATCTAAAACCAAAACCAGACCACCCAGTATTACTGAGACTTTATGCTTTGCCGAAAATTCATAAACCAGGAGAGAAAATGAGGCCCATAATCAACAACGTAGACACACCTACCTAGAAGTTAGCCAAACATCTAGAACATACATTTTCATCACTGCCACAGTTTCACAGCCTAGCCATTAAAAATCATTAGAATTAGTAGACAGGATCTCAAATTTGCATTTGGACACAGAAGACAAACTAGTATTATTTGGTGTCACCTCTCTCTTTCCCAGCATTCCAACAGATGAACTCATGCTACTCCTCAAGAATTGGTTCATACAGACTAACATTTCAGCAAAAGAAATAGAAGATCTCACAAAACTTACTCATTTATGCATACATCAAAATTTCTTTACACTCTACAGTAAATTCTATCAACAGACCTCAGGCCTAACAAGCGCAATCCACTTTCACCTTTCCAAGCCAACCTCTTTTTGAGCTACTCTGAAACACATATTACATCATCCTTCCCATACATCTTCAAATACTGGTATAGATATGTTGATAATATTTTTGACATTGTTCCACACAAATTCATACAAGGTTCCTTAAAACTATTGAACATACAGAATAGAGCAATTAAGTCCACAATAGAGATAGAAAAAGATGCCTATCTACCTTTCTTAGATCTGAAGATAATCCATGACTTGAATAACATATCTTTTGGCATCTATAGGAAGCCAACGCAAACAGATAATTACATCAAGAACGATAGCTACAACCTTACACCACACAAACATACAGTTTTGGACAGCTTAGCACATAAACTAGTCAATATCCCATTGAAAAAGAATAAATACATCAAAGAATATAACCACATGATTAACATAGCTGCAATTAATGGCTACAGTAAACAATTATTAGAAAAGGAAATTTGGAAATTCAAGAAACAGAAACACATATTGGATACCACAAAATTAAGAGAAACAAAAACCGAGACACAGTCCAGGAAATTCATATATCATCCCAGAGTGCATCATAAATTCAACAAGATATTCAAGAAGTACAACATCACCCTAGTCCCAATAAATAAATTCAGTTTAAAAAACTTATTATGCTACAACCTGAAAGACCCAGTACCTGAAAACAAGAAATCAGCTATATATAAAATCAACTGCTCAGACTGCAATAAGTTCTACGTAGGAAAAACCAAAAGAAGTTTACATATTAGATTACAGGAACATATGGGATGTGTGAAATACAAACAAATAGAAAAATCAGCAATAGCCCACCATTTCTGGTCTACCCATTATGAAATTGTACCAAATATAAAACTATTAAAGCCAGCCTGTTATGCACCTGAATTCGATGTCTGGGGAAAGTTGCTGTTATAAAAAAACAGTATACTTTAAATTTCGAATTACCGCCTGAAAACTCTCTTTGGAATTACACAGAAAATGAAGCTAGTTACTTTTTAAAAAGAAGATGGAAGTATTAACATCTACTTCTTAAGATAAGTGGACGTTAATTAGCAAATATTTTAATTTGTATAACTCTCTTTCGAAGTTCATCTCACAGTCAACAAATGCCACCACAGACAACCAGCTCACTTCAGGAAACCAGGGATCCAAGCAGTTAGATAACTGCTGATGATGGGGACAAACCGTACTCCGAAACATGTCCAAATAAGGATAATTTAAGTGATGTTTGTGTTTGAACTACCGACCCATTACTTTCAAATACCAAAGTTTAATTTATTATTATTTGTTATCTTTAGATCTAGAAAAGGAAGAAATCCATTAATTTGAGTCTCTAATGTGAATTTTATAGCTTTATCTTGCAAATTTCTATCAGAGGTTCCACAGGGATATATTCTGGGCCATCTGTTATTTTTACTGTGTATAAATGATCTCCTATTATGTCTTATGAACAATCTGAATGCTGAAATCACACTCTTTGCAGATGATACAAGTATTTTCATTGCAGGAAAGGTTGATGACAGCCTTCAGCAAAATATAACACCCGCGGTAGTAAAAGTATTAAATTGGATTATAGTTAATAAGGCGCTCATAAATGAAGAAAAAACAATAGCGCTCAATTTTCAGCTTATGGCTTGTAGAAAAACGGAAATCCTTGCATGAGAATTGGCTCCAGGTTGGTACATTTTGAACAGCAAACTAAATTCT
The DNA here is from genome assembly GCA_030765055.1 of Mantis religiosa. Lineage (NCBI taxonomy): Eukaryota > Metazoa > Arthropoda > Insecta > Mantodea > Mantidae > Mantis > Mantis religiosa. The sequence continues at coordinate 310,039,605 of CM060948.1, read as the reverse complement.
TAGGACTATGGGTAGACGAAAATTTAAGTTGGTACAAACATATACAAAAGTTAGCAGAGAAGCTGAGTCGTGTTTGTTTTGTTTCACATCAGCTGAAGCCTCGAGTAAAATTTACTGCACTCAGAACCTGTTACTTTGCTTACTTTCATTTACTACTATAATATGGACTGCCATTGTGGGGGAAATGCTACAAATAGAAAGATTATATTTAAGCTACAAAAGAAAGCATTATAAATTATTTTTGGTATTCCAAAAATGGAAAGTTGCAGAAATCATTTCAGAGATTTGAATATCTTGACCCTACTAAGTTTATATATGAAACAGTTATTGATTTACATGAGGACTAATACTGCGAGCTATGTCATGAATGCTAAAATACACATCCATAGCACACATAAAGACAAATTACACACCTATATTCATAAAACAAAACTATTTGAGACTTCTGTCAAATACATGGGTTCAAAGCTATACAACCACTTGCCAAATGAATTAAAAAGCATACCCTCTATAAATAAGTTTAAGGGAGAACTATATAATTTCTTTAAAAAAAACAGTTTTACTCAGTAAATGAATACTTTGAATACCAATCACGTAAAGTATACATTAATCAGTTTGTTTTATCTAATTTTATTAATGTATTACACTTCTATTCTTGTTTCATGTATCCGAGATTAGAAGACAAATCAACGAAGGACTCAAATGCTCGATTTCACCAACGGATGTTAAAATCGATGTTAACAAATGTAATGTAACTTATGTCACAGGGCTAACAATGCAGTTAAATTTCTTGCATTTCACCAACCTGTTTTCTGAAAATGTTAACAAACACGTGTTAACGCCAAGAGACTTGTAAATATTACAGCTATAGAAGGCCATGGATGAGTCCTACTACTTTCTCAACATACTGCGATGTGCTTTTGTTTTAATTTTCGTCTGCACAGAGCAGAGAAAATGGCGGCTAAACAAAATCGTAAACAAAAGCTGAGAGACAAATTTCTTATCGATGGAGAAAGAATTGTTAATTGAATTGGTGAGGAAGTGTAAGGATACCGTGGAAAATAACAGGATGGATGCAGTGAATGTAAAAGAAAAAGATGTCACATGGGAAAATATCGGAACGAATTTAATTCAAATACATGTCTCATTACAACAAGCATGAAACAACTTCGTCAGTATTACGTAGATTTAAAACAAGTTGCAAAGGACAAGTGACTTGAATGTTTCAAGATGGGAGGTGGACAGTGTATTATCCACATAATTCAATGAATCATAAAATCGCAAAATTATTAATACTTGAAGCAAAAGCGAGATCAGCATATTCCTTTCTATGCATATTCTAACTCAGTATTACGTAAATTTAAAAAGAGGAGCGAAGGAAAAGTGACAAGTGACTTGAACGTTTCAAGGCGGGAGGTGGATAATGTATTGTCATGAAGCTGTTATCTACGATAGCGCAGCTAGTGTACACAAAGAGCTGGCAAATAAAGACTGCTGAGATAAAGGACTTGCCGGCATAGATTAAGTTACGCTTCTGGAAGGTGATAGAATAATCGGTTTCTTTATTGTTCTGGAACAGTCTCGAATTTATCAATTTATCAAGAAGGCGACGATTCGCCAAGAGTCAGTCATAACAGAAGTAAACAGCTGCAAAGTTTTGTTGTAACGAGAGCTAATGCTGTAAACAGATGTAATCAGAATGCTGTTTGTTTTGGTCATCGACCTTGGTAGATCGTGATTGTGTATGTGATGTAATTCTGCTGCTACGAAGTGTATTTCTATGCAAATAAAGAACAATTTTAATTACCGCAAATTGGGCTTTTAATTCTACAAACTCACACATTCACAGTATTATCCACATAATTCAGTGAATTATAAAATCGCAAAGTTATTAATACTTGAAGCAAAGGCGAGATGGGCATATTCCGTTCTAACCTATCTTGTACTTCTGCAGTAACCTTCATAGCAACTTGTTTCAACAGTCTATACCTCTGTAGAAAATTTTCTTCTGATAGCTCCTAAAAATAATTTCACCTCATATACCGTACTCTATTACAAATGCCATTGACGCGGTCTTAAATTTAGCAAATCGACAACAACAGCTGCGTTCACGCCTGCCATCTTGACTATTTACTGTTGTTAACGACTTAACAACAGAAATTTGGCTTTTTAGTTTAAAAAGAGATTTAACTCGACTGTTTAGCTAACACTTAGCACAAAAGTGAATCGAGAAGATATTGACATACTGCTTCACTCGCACTGTCTTTTCACAGGAGATATTTCAAGAGCTTTTGCTCTTATCATCAGTTGGAACTCGAAGGAACTCAAGAGTCGAGTTCCAGCTGATGATAAGAGCAAAAGAACTTGAAACATGTCCTGTGAAAAAACAGTGTGAGTGAAGCAGTGTGTCAATATTTTCTCAATAAACTTTTGTGCTAAGTTGTGCTTCACTGTCTCTACGCTTCTTTCAATTTTATACTTTAAGCTAACACTTGTTGGTGAAATGCAATTTTTTTAACTATTGCTAAAATCGTGTTAAGTTTTAACATCTGTTGGTGAAATCGGGCGTAATTGGCCAAAGCATTAAAATTAGGTGTAATACTAGAGTCAGTGTCTGCATAAATATTAATAACGGAGTTGATCTGTATTGTACTCAAGTGTCTTAATGTTTCCAAGTGTGAATAGTAATTTGTGTAAATTATCTGTAAACTATAGATAGTAAATACCTCATTAATGAATTATAAATATTGTAAAATACTCAAACTAAATTGACAATGCCTATAATTCTGTATGAATTCCTGTGGCTAATAAACATTGCATTGTAAATTTTATTTTTTATTTAAAATCTGCTTTTCTTTAACACTGGCATGTGGATTCTAAACCAGGACAAGTTATCCAATAATTTACAATTATTGTTTAGAGTTTTATATTTTACAATTTCCAAATTACAATTTTGCAATTTACAAATTATTATGAATTTGAGAGATAATTTAACAAATAATTCTTTATAAACTATATGAATGAACAGATATATTTAACCTATAATTCTTAACTAATAACCTATTATGTGTTTCGAATGGGAAGGTGTTTGTCCTTGAGCACTACCAGGTGAGCAACCAATCTGAGTCCTGCGGGGTTGTCGCATTGCATTCCTGCTAAGTGGTGTGTGACGAGTGCCAAACTAATCAATCTGTAAGAAATAGTATTTGCACTAAGACAAAATGCAGCTTTTGCTAAAACTGATCCATGTGGAAGGTAGAGTAGTGTATCTAACCTAACCATGAAAACCACATTTTTAGTTCAAATAGTTTTTCTAATACAAATAAATAAACCACTATTACTTGTATTATAAGAATAAATCGCTAGGTAAGCACTGTATGAATATCATTTTTGGTTGGCATGTATGTGTGTGCATATATATATTAATTGTATTTGTACTTGTATTTATTTAATCCTTTGGAACATAATACATATGTTATAGGACACGTCAGTTCAAGATACAAAGATAATATAAAAAGTTACATAAGACTAAAAACTTTAACAGATACAGAATACAGCAAAAGTCTAAAATAGAAAAAGCAAATAAATATAAACTATATAAAGACCATAGAGAAATACTATATAAAGTAATTGTGCACAAATGTGGAGTTTACTCTAATTCATGATTTAATTCAATTTATTTTGTCCTTTTGATTGATACCAGACACATCATAGTATAAAAATTACATTAATGTACACTGACATTGTTTACAATCACTTAAAACTAATTAATATTTAAAAACTCTTTTACAGAATAAAATGAATGTTGCAGTAAAAAGAGTTTTACTCCCTTTTTAAAGTGTATAAGGCTGTTCATTTGTTTAATATTTTCTGGTAGCCTGTTGTATAATCTTATACCTTTATTGATAGCACTAGACCTGAAGATTTCCGTTCTACAACTTTTAATGTGAAAGTCATCTTTTTGACGTGTATTGTATTTGTGAATATCAGCATTTTTGTAATTTTGTATTTGTAGTTTACTTTGTTTTACATGGATTACTGATTCCAAAATAAACATACGTGCTAGAGGTAACATTTGATGTTTTTTTAATAATGACCTGAAAGATGTTCTGTTATCCACCCCACTTAGTAACCTTATCGCTCTTTTTTGAAGTTTAAAGACTCTATCTGCGTTTCCCCCAGAACACAAACCCATATTGTAACTGACTGTGAAAGTAACCATAACATATATTTCTGAATGCTGCTAAATTTATTAAGCTTTTCAAATGTTTAAGCAAATAACAAATGGGACTCAGTTTCTTTATTAAACGTTGAATATGTGTGGTCCATTTCATGTTCTTATTCATATGTAATCCCAAAAATGTTGTTTCATTATTGTAGCTAATGGCTGTTTTATCAAATATTATTGGAGGTTTGACCACATTTCTATTTTGGTAAGTATGGAATGAGATGGCAACTGTTTATCCTTATTTATAATTAGTTCATTCGTCTGAAACCATGTGTGCAGTTTACATAGAGTATCATTGAGTTTGGTCTGTACCCTTTCTTGATGGTTTCCTTTTATTAGAATGTTAGTGTCATCTTCAAATAAAATAACATCTGTGGAATTAATGGTAATTGGCAAATCATTTATGTACAACGAAAATAACAAGGGGCCCAGGACTGATCCTTGTGGAACTCCTTGCCTAACTTTTCTCACTTTGGACTGAACTGTATTTAATTTTCCTTTATTTTCAAACTGAAGTTCTACAAACTGCTTTCTATCGCTTAAATAGGATGTGACCCAATTATTCATAATACCCCTAAAACCATATTTATTTAATTTCCCGAGTAGCATTTCATGATCTAAAACATCGTATGCTTTTGTTACGTCTAAAAATAAACCCACAACTACTAATTTTTTATCAATAGCTTCTTGAATTTTATTTATTAAACTGTCCATGGCTGTTATGGGAGATCTGTTTTTTCTAAATCCGTTCTGGGCCTCTGAAAGAATATTGTATTTTTAGATGAATGATATCATTCTATTATGAACCAGTGTTTCAAATATTTTAGAAAATTATGATACGATTGATATTGGTCTGTAATTTTCTCTTTTATTCACCCTGGACTACCCCTTCTAATCCCAATTCCGTAACAGGCAATATAAAAATTGAATGACTGCATTGCTTTATGTTCTCACTACTCTCCTGACACCTTGCATGCTTAATATTTTGAGCTACTAAGTTTTCTGCAATGTCTGTGAAATAAGCATTAAAAGACTCTGCAATATTCTCTGGACTTGTGATATTATTGTTATTGATATTTAATTCATTAATATTGATTTTTGGGGCAGATTTTCCAGTTTCTTGGTTAACTAATATCTAAAGGGCCTTTGTTTTATTGTTAGAGCTTAGTAGGAATCTTTCATTATCCTGAGTAATTTGCAATTACTCAGAACTGAAATGAAAATGTTTCACATGACGTGATAAAAGAATTACTTTGAATAATCCAATTCGAGCGAGAGGAAACAATAAATTTCCTGCTTCCCTGGCAGAACGTGTCTAGTCACATTATATCTTTGTTTATGAATGGTTCGTAATCTCTATTTACTCTAGAGAGTTCAAAGTGGTTGGTGTGTATGTATGTACATATACTTTTAATTACTCAGAACTGAAATATAAACTACGGCATGACGTGATAAAAAAATGCAATGAATAAGTCAAGGTGTTAAATTCGAGAAATAGCAAACTCTTTTTTCCTGTTAGCCTGTGGAATGCTGTATGCTTATATTTATGAATGAATGCCGGATAAGAATGGTTTATTTACTCTGGAGAGTTCAGATCTCAATCATTCAGTTGTTCTTTACACAACAGTAGAGAAAGAGTTAAATAGGGCAATGGCTACTTGCGGTGAATTTTGTGGCGAGTGAAAAGGCAGGTATTGCGAAGTTAGGTTCAAAGTATTATTTTTGGTGTGTGCATATTCTTCAAAAGCTTTTTCGGAAACAGAAACTAAAAATGAGTTATTGCAAAAGTAATTCCATTTAAAAACAGAAAAATGTGTTATCAGCTGGATCAACTTACAATTGAAATGGGACACGAGGTAGTACGCCTCCCCGCTTACCACTGCCAATATAATGCAGTTGAGTAGGTGTGAGCTCAAATAAAAAGGGGGATTGCATAAATAAATAATACTTTTAAACTGACGGATGTTGAACGACTTGTTCACTTAGAAATTGACAATTTAACATAACAGGACCAGGAAAACTGCATTAGGCCTGTAGAAAACCTTTAAGAAGACGATTTTAAGAAAGAAATAGCACGTCGAGATTTTGGAACCTATAATCATAAATTTGCAAGACTCAGACGGTGACGACAGTGACAATGACGAATTATCTCCTGACGGAAGTGACATTGACAGTGATATGGATGAGACACTGGCAATTTCATTGGAATAGAAAAACAGGTAATTCATAAACTATAATTATAGTTATAGTATTTTAAAATATACATAATTTGCAAAAATGCTTTTTCAAAATTTTATTTTGGCAACTGCATTATTGTAAAAGTTTGCTTACCCTTACGTCTGTGCCAAGCAGCCCTGCATGTTGTATGCGTGTGCGAGATGGAGGGATATATAAAAGCAGTGGGGTAGCAAGCTGGCAATGCTGAGTGTGATACTCCATCTGATTAGCTGGACTCCCATTTGAAACGCATAATAAGTCACTGTACCCCAGTGACTTACATATCCAAGAATAGTAATAATAATCTTATCAGCGGTCCTACTATTACAACAAATTAACAGTTATTGCAACAAAATAGTTAATGATGAATTATTTAATTAAGAACCAAATTTTACTGCTGTCACTATCTAAATTGAAAACATTAATGGTATTCAAACCTATCCCTACCTAAAAATATTAATGTTTCTGGTAAGAGAGAAGACATATTCTTGATAATTATCTGTTATAATTAGGTGTTCATTTCCTAATTAATGCAATGTGTAAATCTTTTTATAAATTGACTAAATTATCAACATCTATTGGTGTTCCTGTTTTCCTGCATCATCATGTTCAATACCTTCCATATCTAAATTTGGATGTTCCTCTAATAGCCTGTTTCTGTCAATCATTGTTTGAGATCTTCAGACTATAACTTCCTGTTGAGCCTGTCTTAACGGGCTTGCTCCTCTGTCTTGACGATATTCTTTTATTGACTCTTAGGAGATCACACTCATATTTTCAAGTATTTCAAAATCTTCCTTTATTCTGACTATGTTCCATTTAGATTTTCCAGAAAGCTGCCTACGTTCTTCTATTAACTTTTCTTGATATTTTTGCATTCAAAAGTGATGTACTCTGGAGTACCTTTCACTTTACAGAAGCTGCATATATCTGTTTCTTGCCTCATTATCCTTTTTGAAATATTGTTGTGGCAAAGGGCGTAAAAGTTTTGGCGCAAATAGATGACAGACGGATAGAGTTTCACGGAGACAAAGAGCTTGCATAAGCAGATAAAGCATAGCGCCACAGATAAAGGTCTGCCGAAACAAGAAAACTGAGATAAATGGAAATTTCTGAAGACATCTTGATTGATAGAGATTATTCGGTTTCTTCTGGAACAGTCTGCATTTAGCAGATGAGGCATTTAAGGTAGTGACAACTCACCAAGAGTCAGTCATAAACAGTAGTAAACACAGTAATTCGTAAGCAGTAAACAGCTGTAAAGTGTTGTTGTTGTAATGAGAGCTGATGTAATCAGAACGCTGTTTGTCATACTCATCGACCTTGGTAGATTGGAATTGTGTACGTAACATAATTCTGTGGTAATCTGTAACTGTATTTCTACGGAAATAAAGAAGATTTGGAATATCGGCAAATTGGACTTTTAATTTCACGAACCCACAAAGTCACAATATGTATCAAAGAGACCATGGCCTGTTAAATATTGTATTCCTACTCTAGTGGGCTCAATATTCTTTATTCTTTTATTGTATTGTAAATAATCAAATCAATTGAAATGTATAGCCTCAAAGGTAAAAATGTGCAGTGGCATATCCACCATACAAAGAATGCTTTTTTGACACATGCCATGTTTTAACTTTTCAACTAATACAAGTGGCACAGGAAGTGGTTATTTGTCATCCTGATGTTGTAAAAATCTTACAAGAAAATCAGAATTACAACTAACGAGAAGCATTTTGGTAGCACATTTGGGATATCACCATATAATATAATAGCCATATGAACAAAGCAAAACTAACGGACAGCAGATACCATTTATTTTATGTGATCTCACTCTCTTTTTTACCACAAATGGCAACAGTTCTAAGGACATGCCATTAGAATCTAAAAGCATTTCTCTTTGCAAAAAAACTGAGATGTTCTTTCAGACTGGCCATACAAACATGTAAAAGTTATAAATATTAAAACAAACTCAAAAATGTAAAAGTTACCAGTCTTGGTGTCTCCGTTAAGAAATCGTCATTAGAAGACAGCAGCGACAGTCCTTGCGATAACTGTTGACACTGAATCGCCTACCTTATCACTAAGTGGAGATGATTCAGGAATGGGGCTCACTGTAAAAATACAAGATACACATTAAGCTATCTCTATAATTCTTTAATGACACAATTAAGTATCGGCTTAAACCAATCCTTGAAAGCAATAGGCAAATTAAATTTAAAGGGAGTCGATTAATGACGCTAAACAACACTTACTTTAACATGTTTCAGAGACTTTACATCTATCCTCAGCCGGCCATTGACTGGTTCTCATTGCTGTCGATGGCAATATGTTGTCACCGGTCTCCTCTGGTGGCGGTTCAAGGAATTTGCTGAACAAATCTTTCTGGGGGATGTCGAAATTAAATACTTTGTTCCTATTTTTTGAAATGAAGATTTGTTCCCATGTGGATAGTTATAGTTTTCTTGATGTATGTTTTAGTAGCTTTGGTTCTGGATTTATATTATGTTTTTCTTCCCAAAAATGTGTGGCAACTGCTGATTTTTCTAATTGTTTATATTTTATGTTTCTAAAGTGTTCCTTTGCTCTTGTTTCTAAATTTCTTTTGGTTTTTCCAATATAAATTTGACTAAAGTCACTGCATTCAATTTGATATATACCAGATTTTTTGTTAGATGGGATAGCATATTTGATGTTTGAGCAAATTAGTTTTTTAAGGAGAAATGGTTGACTGGTGCTTGTTGAATGTTTTGCTTTGTGAAGGCATTTTTGAATTTATCATAGGCCCATGGATGGCAAGTGAATTTTTTGAAAATCATATTATTTTCTATAGCTGAGAAGATTGTGGCTTCCTTTATTAGCTTCCTCTTCACCTTTTTGTCTACTAATGATTTGGGAAAGTTATTTTTTGTGCTATTTCAATAATTTTTTTTGTATTCTGTTTTGTATTCTTCTGCTGTGAGACGGATGTTTACCAGTCTGTGTGCTAAACTATTGAAGATTGCCTGTTTGTGGGATCTTGGGCTTTAGCTATTAGCTTTTATGTAGTTGTCTGTCTATGTTGGTTTTCTGTAAATGCCAAAGTTAAGTCTGTTTTTATTTCTCATTATTTTTAGATCCAAAAATGGTAAATACTCGTCATTTTCTATTTTTACAGTGAACTTGATGCTTTTTGCTTGGATATTTTAAAGTTTTCGTGCATAACTGATGTGTTTTTCGGTGCTATTGCAAAGATGTCATCTGCATATCGTTGCCAGAATTTGAACATCCAAGGGAAACCTTTGGTGATCCTTATTTCTAATGCACTCATGTACAGATCGGCCAGGAAGGGTCATAAGGGGTTGCCCATTGCTAAACCTGAAGTTTGGTAGAAATATTTTGTTTGAAACTGGAAGAGAGTTTGTTCTATGCATAATGTGGTTAGTTCGATGGAATCTGAAATTTCAGGTGATGACATTCCAAGTGATTTGAGGCATTTTGCTATTAATGGTGGGAGTTGATTTACTGGCATGCTGGGAAACAGTGATTTAACATCAAACGAGACTAGTGTGTCCTCTTATTTTAGTTCAGTATCGTTACTGTGTTCAATAAGTTCATAGGTGTTTTTGATACTTAGGCTGTCGAATTCTGGAAATGAGTTGAATTTGTTTATTAGCCTCTTTGCAAGTTTGTATGTTGGTGAATTTATATTGCTAACTATAGGTCTCATTGTTATGGATGGTTTGTGTATTTTGGGTAAGCCATAAAGTCTAAGTAAGGTTGGGTTATCCAGTTTAACTGTATTAGTAAGTGTTGTTTGGTGTCATTAATCAACTCCCTTTAAATTTAATTTATCATAACAACACTGTTTTCACACCTCTAAGAAAGGAATAGCAATAGGCAAGTTTTGGAAAGAATGTGGTTCGAAGGTAAATAAAACTAAATCTAAGATCATGGTGGTAAAGAAAGGTTTCAAACTAAAAAGAGAAGAAAAATGGTGATGGAAAGGTTCAGAAATTGAGGCGATTAAGAATTTTGATTACCTAGGAGTATTTTTTATTGTAATTTATGTCCTCCAATATCGGAAAATGAATGGAATGGGCGGAATGATGCTCAAATGATTAAAGGGTCCATAGAGCTTAGAGTTACCCGACATTTGTCTTTTTAGGATAAGGAAAACCTAGGAAAAAACTTATTCAGGTAACTCACCCTGACCGAGATTCAAACTCGGGACCACTTTAACGTGAGGCATACATGCTATCATCTACGCTATCGAGGTGGGCACTGGCAGCTGGAAAAATGGCTAAGTGTTATTAGATCATGTATTAACAAAATACCAAATATGTAAGTCAAATGGTTGGAAAGGGTGTTAGGTTTAATTGTAGAAAGCAGACTGCTATAAGGAATAGAAACATGGGGGCCAGATGAAGGATGGAAAGCGATAAATGCTATAGATTGATTATTTTGTAGACTTGTTTTATGCTCACTTAATAATAATATTTATTTGTACTTCCATATCTTACAAACTCAATTACAGGTTTTACAATTCTAATCTATGTACAAATTTGTCAGCTGCTTATATTACGGGATGATATGATTGGCTATCTGGCCGTTAACCTCTATCCTAGCCCTTATACGACCTTGACCTAATTTTCTGATTGTGTCTTCCATTTCTCTACCTCTTACTTCCTTGCCCTTCTTAACTATACCTCTTTGATTTTGTCAGCAAATTTCCCCACCTCCCTTAATCTTTTCTCTCTTTTCATTGTAAGCATTTTTATTGTTACTATGTAAGCCCCTTTATTATCCAAGTTCTTATCAAATATTAATTACCTTCAGTTTTCAATTTCTTTACACTCCACTACTTAATGTTCTAAACTTATTTTCTTTCCACATAGAATGCACTCATTTGGTGAACCCCCTCTCAATATTGCCCCTGTCCTTAACCAACCTAAACCCTCCCTCTCATATCTATCACATATGAGTGTATATGTTTCTCTTCCCCATTCTATCCTTATTTTCTAGTATACATTCAGTGGTTTCTTACTTATCACGTCACTTGTCTGTCAATGTCCTCTAACTTATTCTTAATAATTGTCCAAAAACCTTTTACATTTCCTTCTCTCTCATGCCAAATATCCCCCCATCCCTATTTTAGCCAGCGTTCTCTCTAGCTCAGCCCCCCAGCTGTTCTTACATGTTGAATTCTTCTGTTGTTCTAGACAGATCTTCAATGTATTATCATCATCTTTTTTATACAGCTATACCGATATTTTAAACATCCTTCTATAATTAGCCCACTTCTACAAGGTCTTCCAAGTTCCACTCTAGCTTCTCCATTATGCGCTGACTTATTCAAGCCCAGTATCTCTTAGATCTTCACTGAACGAGGCGGCTTTGATGGAATTAAGGAGATTGGCTTATAAAAGCAAGGTGATGGAAAGAATTCTGAAATATTGACTCAGATTTGGAATTTAGATGAGGAAAATACTGTTAAACAGTGTTTGATAGCACAAACAAGAATAAAGAGGGACTTGGATATATAACATTCAACAGATTATACGGGAAATAGGTATGGGTTCATTATGGTTAGATAGTTTTGAAAAAAACTAAGATCGGCCCCCCCAAACACTGCCGTTCCCCGGTGCAAGAATCAACATGTTCAAATCATTTCCCATTCCATCCAAATTGCTCTTATAGCTTTATGAGCAATCCGTGCCCGAAAAAAGGTCAACAAAAAGGAGGTCATCAAGTTATACACGTGTACAGAGAACGTCCTCCTCCCCACCATCCCTACCTTGATGCAAGAATGAACATGTTTAAATCGTCTCCTATCCAGCCGCGTCTGATTTGTGAAAGTATGATCCAATTGTGTGCACAGTTACTTGTGAGCCGTCAAGATGAACAGTGAAATAATACAAAGTGCTATCGAGAGCGACAATGCATGCTGGGTGAATCTTGCCGATTACGAGAAGATGAAGCAGCACTGTCTGGAAAAGCATGAGGAACATTGTAATGGTGATACGCATAGCATCATCTGCAAGGAACCTTCACAACATGATCAAATGACCACATTCTTTCGTTGTGGAGAATACTGCGATGTGTATCATACGTTAAAGGGGAAAGTAAGATAATGCAAAAAAATATATTTTGACTGATATTACTATATGAGGTATCAGAACTAAAACAATACTAACTGTGTAATTGCAGAATGTAGGAAGGTGAGGATGTGCCACCATATCAGGACGTGGATCGTTCGAAGCCTGTGCCTGAAAGAACCGTGCAGCCCATGGACGAGAAAGAATGTGTAGAAGAAGAAGAAGAAAGAGAAGAAGAAGAAGGCAGGTTAGTACAAAGAAACAACACAGACATAATGGCAAAAGAGCAAGATATGTTTTATTTTCATTTTTAATCGTCTGTATATATGTCTCCACGTCCGATAAGAAGCCTGAGAAGAAGAGGAGCAAACCGGAGATTGTCAGCAAGAAGAAGGTGAACGACGCTGCTCTGGATAATATTATAGTACTCATCTTCGATGCCATTCCAGAAAAGCCATTGAAAGACGAATCCAAACAGCGTGTATATGCTTGACAACATCTCCATCAGTGTGAACTGTCATGTGAATGTAGGGCTCCACTACGAACTCCCCATCCTATACATCATAGCAGCTGACGAGACATTCGTATACATAACAAAAGAAGACTGGGTGATAATACTTGAAAATATGTCGGTGATTGAAACATATGTAAGACACGGTAAGCTCCCAAGTGTTTCATACAGTGAAACTATAATATATGGTTATAATATAATATCGCATATGAATAAAATCAGTGAAATAGTTTTGAGAAATACTTGTCTAAACGAAAATATTATAAATCTAAGCATAGCTGCAATAGTTGGACTCAAGAGACTAATTCCATACATTGAAAGACATTTATTTCAATTGCATGAAGCTCATAAATCAGGCTGTTCATATGGCATTTCAGGTAGGAGTATCAGGAAAAAGGTTAAGGAGATGTATGCTAAAATCAATAAAAGATCATAATATTGGTAATGTATTTTTTATTGACAGCCAAAGAAAGAAAATAAAACATTTTTCCTATATGATAGATTGAACAACATGAGTTAGAGGTTTGTAAGTGAACAATTTGTCATGAATGATTAAACAAAAAATGATGTTTGTGGAGGAAAGTTTGCTGATGCTTGAACTTCTAGTCTGATGTTAACTGCTCCAGTAACTGTCTCCTCAGCTTGATGAGAGCAGTCAATAACAAATAGCTTTGCATATTTAAGAAAGTTACTTATTTTCAAAAGGGGATAATTCTTCTTACCGTAGTAAGAGTATTTAAATTTAGAATACTGATCATATAGAGAAGCAAACTTTGAATTTGCGAAATCCAAATTCATGTCATGATAGGGATAACATTCACCGTTGAGATAAAGTTTCAGGTTTGTGATATTACAGTGATCAAAGAGAGAGCTATCTTTAGCGAGATAATTTAATCTGTCGATTTGTGCACCAATTATGACAAATCGAGGTTTCTAAAGCTTTGTTGTTGTTGCAACGTTCCAAGTGAAAGCTTTAGTCTGTGGTACTGCAGGTTGAGTATGAAGGTCCATCGTTCGAAAGGCCACGTGTAGAGGCTGATCCGACTTGACGAGTTTAAGTTTCTCCACTCTCTCGGCATCGGAAAGTCGCAGTACTGGCATCCTCCATTCGATCCTGGTTAGTTTAATAACAGTCGGTTCATTGCCCACTATACAATTATTAGAATTTTTCGATATAATGAGAACAAGTTCAAACTTGCTATTAAGTATGACTTCCCTGTGATCATCGGCAAAACCCAAAAGCACCGAAAGAGGAACGATAGCGTTGAAGATACCATTCGATGCGTTCACGATGTCAACATCGTCTCCAGGATGGGTCCATCCTACGTTCTGCAAACGATTGGAATCCAGAATGTTGAGAACTGCATAGTTGCGCATGGTTGATGAAATGCCAGGATTTCTAGTTCTATCAATAGTAGTACCATTCATATCCAATCGAATTTCATCAAACAGAAACGCCATGGCATTGTTGCTCAGCGTTGAAGAAGAGGGTCCTCCTTCCGGGTTAGCAAGAGTTCCCTCTATGTACAAATAACTTCTGCTAGGAAGCGTGTACAAATCTTCAGCTTGGCAAGGTATTCTAATTTCATCATTCGCTTCAAGGGCTGATGTGTTGTAAGGTAAGAATATGTGTTCCTCCTCTTTACTAATCTTATCGTCAAATGCTGGAACTCCCGTCACATGTAAAACATCCATTACAGAACCTTGAAGCCTAACCTCTCGATGAACTTTCGATTAGATGATGTTAGCAGTTTGCATGCTGAAGAGCGCGTAGGCTTCATCCTCGAGATAAGCTTTTTATTATAGCAAGATCTCTTAAAATTTAGTCCCATTCCGTCTTATGTGTAGTCTCACGGTAATAGTCTCGTTTCTAAAGTCGAGGGTATCACCGTTCTGATCTACCATTCGAATGTTGAGATGATCAATGAGATCTGTATCAATGATTGGTAGATATATAGGCTTGGATGGTTCCTGCGAGATGTGGTGGCCTGGGGGAACAGATGGGAAGAATTCGTAAAGAGAGTGACCGCTTTTGCCGTCGATGAAGGAACCGCTTGCAAGGCTACACTCGATGCGTATTATACTAACCTTAAAGATGTTCACCAGTTGATCAGACTCTGTCAGAATGTGAGGCTCCACCATTCGTCCCCCGGTGAAACCGAGAATAGAACCGATCGATTTTTCTTGAGTAAAATCGATAGCGTAAGGGCTTTGAATCTCTGCTTTCATAGTGTTATTGTTGGGGCGTAGAATGAAGTCATCGCCGACCACCAGCCTTTCCTTGAGTAAACTGTTTATATCATCCAGTTCGTACGTGCCAGGCGGAATCACTATGGTCTCCAGCCTTCCATCGCGAACGAAATGAAAACGGTTATTATTCTGATCAATATTCGGTATCGAGTAAAATGTCTCAAAATTCAAAAGAGCAATCTTATAAACACCATCAGGATCTAGATGGAGTGGCGGATTTAGAAAAGTAGAGATGCTGGAATCAGAACCGCTCACAGTGATAGTATAACTCATTTTGACCATGCAAACACTGTAGCTAAAGCGTTTTATGAGAGAAACTGCAAGCACAAGTGACCACAAATTACAGAATCGAAATCTTGATACCTTTGTCTGTTATACATGGTTCTGACTCCTGCGAGATATGACTCAATCTCCGCCGGAGGCTTCATATTGCCGAAATTATCAAAATAAAATGCTAAATTTCCATCCTTGCCTATGCCAACCCAGTGAGGTCCTGGATTATACGAAGTGTCCAAGTTAATGGCAATCCTCTCTGTATGTCTAGGTATAGCAGGTAGTTTATCTAGCATGTGCACATCTCTAAAGTTGGGAATACGTAGACGTTTAGCATAGGCTTCAATCTCTGCTCCGCTTAACGCTTTTTCCGGGATATGTACAGGCCTCGCCCCGAGTTTTTTGGACGCAAATAGAGTCCTTTACCCCTCCTCTTCTTCTTCAGTCGCCTGCGTCCGTGCTTAAGACCTCTACCCTTTGCTGAAGCCTCCATCTGCTGATGGTGACGAATCATCTCGTTCAGCTGCTTATCTGCAGCACGTTTCTTGTTCACAGATGTAGCGATCTGAGCAGCACCCCCGGCCAGGCTACCCGCTGCACCCAAGGCAGCCAGCAATGGGATTAAGGGTAAAAACCCTCCCGTAGCGGCCGGCGGCAGTGTCCTCTTTCGACGCTTACGCAACCCTGCTCCTAAGGCTAGCTTTCCCTTCATGATGGCGGTTACAAATCGAGCAGCAAGCTTTTCGCCCAAAGAAGCGTCAGCGGAATGTGCGCGCTTCCAAGCTTTCTCTATAAGAACCTTATCAGCCGAATGTCTCGAACCGGTGTCGCGATGTGTAGCGTAGGCCAAGTCGTGCTCGCGGCAGGCGGTGTCCAGTCCGTTAAGGGGTTCGGCGCCTTGTTGTAAACGCTTTTGAAGTTTTGTTCGAGGACCGCAGAATCTGTACCCTGGAAAATGAGCCTCAAAAGGAAGAGAGTTAATTAATGAATTAATTATTCCAGAACCTTTTTTGCTAGACTTCCGAACTCGTCCAGAGTTCATCGTATACTATGAAATAAAAATCAATAGATATGGCTTATAACCTTAGTTGCAAGATGGAAGAAGTGAAGCAATAGTGTTCGCTGCCTATACAAGTCCTTGATTTTGACGATGATATCCGCGTCGGAAGACATGGATCTCTCTTCCCGAGCAACGTCAGAACTCTCATACTGGGAAGCTCAAATGCCGGGAAGACGAACGTACTACTCCATCTGTTAATCCACGAGAATGGCCTAAGGTTTGAAAATCTCTACATTTACTCGAAATCGTTACATCAATCGAAATATCAATATCTACTCAAAGTACTGAAAACCATACGCGATATAGGAGTATATACTTTTGAGGACGGCGAAAAAGTGCTCCCGACTTCTGACGCTAAGGAAAATTCGATATTTGTATTCGATGATGTCATCAATGAGAAACAGGGTAAGATAGCATCGTATTACACCATGGGTAGACATCGCAACGTCGATGCAGTATACCTGGCACAGTCATATGCAAAAGTACTCAGACACTTAATTAGGGATAATGCAAATATGATAGTACTCTTCAGACAGGACAATCTCAACTTAAAGCATATATATATGATTACGTAAATACTGATATGAATTATACAGAATTTAAAGAGCTGTGTAAGCAAGTGTGGGAGAGTAATCAGGGATCAAACACGAGACCTTTCGTTGTTATAGTACCTGAATTTCCTTTGAATGAAGGACGATACCGGCACGGTTTTGACGTCTTTATCAGAGTCAATAAATAAGTAGCGTCATTCATTCCAGCTATGAGTATCGATGGATTCGGATCTAGGAGAATCATACCCTCTAGGGGTGTGCTTACCCGCTATATCGTAAGTCGAGATTGCTCGGGAAACTATCAGTTCAGTAAGAAACGATTGTGCAACATCCAGGATCCTGAAGAAGCCGCTGATGCAACGAATAAACACTATGTGGATACGCTTAGGGCTGTCATTGAAACTCGGATGCAAACTTTCTCCGAAAAGACTTCATATCAGCACATGGGTGACTTTGAAGCTATGCTTAGGAACCATGTGCAAACCTCACTCGATGCACAATATGAAAACCTAATGCAATTTCTAAGTAAATATGCATTTAAACGTGATGCCGAAAACAATGTTATTCTGGACACGATAAGAATGAAAGTACTACTGCCTCCAATTGACGACGACGATGTTCCAAATAAAAAATACATGCTAGATTATATACATGCAAGAACGCCCATTCAGGATTCGAACGGTAATGTTTCTTTTCAAAAGAAACGAATCAGGGAGGTAGCCGATCCTGTGGACGATAGCGACGCAGCAACCAAAAAATTTGTTAAACAATTTGTTGTAAAGAAACAAAATTAAGCGCAGCCTGCATTAAGCAGAGCTCTATCTTCCATGGCTAATGATATTGTTTCGGCAGTAGACAAAAATATCGAGTCTCTAGTAAATCGTCAGTCCTCCCTGGATTAATACATAACCTCAACAATGGATAGGGTCAGTGTGCTTAAATCGCAAGTGAATGTTATAAATGCTATTTTAGATCAAATGAGGGGACAGCTCATTATTAAACTGCAAACGAAACCGTACAGAGGAAGTTCGCAAAGTTACAGCTTAACATCAGGACTTGAATACTACAAGGCTTCTGTAAATGGAGAGGTGATCGACTGCAGTATGATATCTCCACCCCATCCCTATACGAGATCGGATACGATATTTTTAATAAACGATGAAATTATTGAAAGTTATCCAGCACCCATTCAGATAGGTGATAAATTAAGCTTCACTGCTCCACCCAATCGTGCAAAAGATGGGCATATTCTAAGTATTGAACTGAAAATTTCCTATAAATTGACATCACATATTTAAATATTCATTCAATATAAAGATGGATGCTGAAGGTATCAGACTCAAACAATCCATCGCCCGACACAGTAAGGCAATAAGGGAAAAATTACGTTTCCTAAAGGGTCTAAAGTTCGAAACTCAGCGTATAATGTCCGAGGTGCTACAGCCTGTAACCGATCTTCTAAATAATATAATCAAGAATCAGGAGAAGCAAAATCCTAAAGAAGAAGAAGAAGAAGATGATGCTGCTGATTATGAGGACGACGATCTCTCAAAGTATTTGCAGAAGGTTCGTACAGCTAGCGCCAGCGATATGGATGCCACCTATGGTGTACGCTACGAAGATGGAGATTATAAGTTAGGTAATAAAAGAATTATATTTGTAGACGACACTATTCAAATAGGAGAAGAGACCTATGAGGCTAGCCCAGGGCTGTACGAGCTGTTGTTCAAGCGAGTACATCGAAGTTCAGCGTATACTGAAGATGATCTGGATACATATTCAGAGATTTTGAAAAAAACTCTAGTTCACAGACAGGGATACTACAGAAGCGGTCGACTGAGATCGAGCAAGGGATATAAATATAAAAATATAATACGAGCTCTAATTGCTAGTAGGACTGGATCGGGTCTCAAATGGAAGGAACGCGTGCCCGATAGGGGTCTGGATTATGTGTACTGGTCTGACCCTAACATTCTGGTCAATAGACTCAAATTACTTATCGCATCGCAGCAGGCTGGAAATTTAAATCATTCATCTGAAATTCAAGAGATCGTCACGGAATTGAAAACCACAAAAGTAATAGCATGATCAGACGAAACATAGCTGGCGAGCTACATTCCGCTGCAAGACGGAGGTTCCTTCGCAGAAAAATAGTTAATAAAGGTCTTAATGACTTATTGCAAATAAATCTTATAGAAATGATTCCATATGCAAAGGAAAATAGGAACTATAAGTACATTCTTATTGCCATTAATTTTTATTCAAAACGGCTTATGCAAGACCTCTGAAGTACAAGAGTGGGATTAATGTTACAAAAGCAATGAGTAATATATTAGCCCAATTGGATTCGGCACCAGAGAATATCCAATCGGATAATGGCAAAGAATTTTACAATAGACACTCAGGCAATTAATGGCTAAACATAGAATTAATCATTATAGTACATTCAGTGTCATAAAGGCTGCTGCTGTCGAGCGTTTAATACGAAAACTTAAAGGTATGATGCATAGAGAATTTTTGGCTAGAAGTTCTCATAAATGGCTTGATCTCCTACCCCGAATCATAAATACCTACAACAGTACTTACCATTCGACGATCAGAATGTGACCTGTCGACGTCAGCAACAATGATATGCTCCTCACCGTGTATCGTCGTGACAATTTCGGTAAAGAGAAGAGGAATGCCAAGAAATTCAACATCGGAGATTATGTCAGAATATCTAGACATAAGGGCTTACTGGAGAAAGGGTACACACCCAATTTGAGCACTGAAATATTTCGTATTATTAGGATAAGGAATACAATTCCAGTTACTTATGTTCTTCAGGACAGTGATGGAGTGGAAATACAGGGAGGCGTTTATGGTCATGAATTATTAAAAGCTCAGTACCCTGATACCTATCTGATTGAAAAAGTCGTGCGCCGACGTGGGATTAAGTTACTTGTTAAGTGGTTAGGTTTCCCTAAAGCTGAGTGGATACAACACGATGCTGTAGTGAAGCTGCAATAAAAGAAGATGTGAAAAAAATGAAGGATTTCGGGATGTGTTTGTATATTTGATCTTTGGGATGAAATAAAAAGAAACGTTATTCAAATAAACCTCTGTTTTATTTTGTTTTGTTACCCCACATTCCCAACCATCATGTAAATAATAAAAATAAACTTCCTAAAATAAAATTATATACCCCCTCCACCATCGCATAAAACATTTATCTATAATTCTATCTTGACAATGATTATAAAATATAATTAATAAATGATATATCATTATATAAAATAAAAGTACTTATACATGTTTTAGTATCAAATCTTGACATGTAAGAGGTCATATTAGGTTGAAACATTAAACTGTGGCACACAGCATCTCGGTGTTAAAAATGTGAAACACACTGTTAGACTTAAGAGAAAATGTTCTTTCTCTCTTTTAATTAAAATCCACCCACCCCTATCTCCACCGGGTTAAAAACAATATGACTGGAAGCCCCACCCCATCACATCATAGGAATATTAACTAAATATTTCCAAAAAATATAATCAACTTTAATTGTGCACAATTTTTTACACGGCATTGTATAAAAGTATTAAACTATAATTGATCAAATAACCTCAGTTTTACTTTCTTTTTGCCCATATGCCCAAGCAACATGGACATGTTAACAATATATTTCCAAAAAGTAAAGTTACATTCCCCCTCCTCCATCGCATAAAACATTAATCTATAATTTTACCTTGACAATCATTATAAATTATCATTAATAAATGATATATCATCTATAAAAATAAAAGTACTTATACATGTTTTAGTATCAAATCTTGTCATGTCATATTGTTGCATACCAGGGTTGTAAGGGGGGTTGAAAGTCTTACAAACCTAATCTACATCTGGGGGTGTAGCTATTGGGATGGTAGGGTGAATAAAACATTAAATCAACTTAAACTGACTAACTCTATTTTAAGAAATCTAGTTATTATACAGAGTATCCGCTGAGTCTAGAAGAGACCAGGGGTGCTTTGGTAATACTTGGTGACATAATTATTCAATATAATCTTACCGTTGGTGATGTGTCAGGTGTATAGCTGGGCTTGTCCGGAGAGGTATAATCTGCTGAGTCCGGCGGGGGTTATGGTATTCGTAGACACACTGTCAGATAAATACTTCTGTTACCTCTCACAGGGATCGACATAGAGTCTCCTCTGACATCCCTGCGACGTTTCTCACTGAGGGTTAACTCTACTAGGCTTAAATAGCGGTTCTACAAAAAGTCAATTCAGCGATTCCCACTAACTATTAATTTTGCATCATGCCGCTTGCATCATTGCGAGAATGTTTAAGCCTGTATTGACCTATTATTTCTTCTGGTCCGCAGAATCAGTCTGGGTCACATGTGGATAATTTCCTTATGCCAACAGACTGCTAGTCAGCGGAATTTACGTTTGACATATATTTCTGTTAGAATCAATACATGTTACAGAATACCGAAATTTCCAAATCTAGCTCAGCTTATACACGTAACACATCCCCCTCGTCTAGATTTTGCTGCCCTCAGCAAATCCAAACGACTGGTAACAAGATTTTTACATACATAAAATAATAATTTACCTACATAGCCAATAGAGCATACAAAAATTTACATGTACATATTTTTTTTTTTTTGAAAAGTCATAATTGTAACACCTGAAAAAGAAAATCAGAGGACAGGAAAATGGGAATGAGTTGATGCGGGTTGGTTTCGAAGTATCCCACGCTGAATGAAGTCCATAGTTCCATAGAAACACACTGTTCCACCACTATGAGTTTATAGTTTTGGGAGACACTTCACAACACTTGATCACTGAAGGGTTGTAATTACTTCTTTAAGTTTGTCTAACAAGGCCCTAGCTGTCACAAGTAATGTAACTTCAAAGAGAAAACATTTTAATGTGCTTCCTGCTCCAGTTTGATAGTCTGTACTTAGTCTTTTAAAACAGAGAAGCTGATGAAGAACCTCGGTTGTGGCTTGCTGTTTATATGATATCGTGTTCATGCGTACGGTGCTCTTTGGTATTGCTTGGAAAAGTCTGTACTAAAGAGCCGATGAAAAGTTCAAAAGTGGAGGTTATGGTTTTTTAGAATAGTGCACTTAGCTTACACTCGCCTACCTCAGCTGGGTCTGAGTTCTTGCAGGTGAGAACACGAAAGAGTGACTTATAAGTTATTGTATTTGAGCCACTGTAAAAGTTTGCTGGGTAGAGTTGCTTTGGCTTTTACCCAGGGTTTCACTGCGAAAGCCATGAGTCCATGAAGTTGAGGAGGTCCTCTGGAAAGATTAAGTGCCTTTCCAGACGCGAGTAGCCTTGGGTGCCACTCCTAATGTGACACTTGGTCATCTGGGGTGCTTTGGTTCTCCCAGGACAGAGTAACTGCTAGGGACCCAGGTGTCTCCTCTGCTTTCTCCTTATGGTGGTGGTGTTCCCTGATGCTTCGACGTGTTTGTTCATCCATGCCGCAACAGAAAACAAATGATCCAGAGTTAGGATTGATGCACAAGGATATTTCTATGGGGTAAGGATGGGTTAAAGTTCACGGGAATGTAATTAAATGAAAGGGATTTTCAGGTATCACATAACCAAATGAATATTTCTTATATCTATTTACAAATTATGGTTATATATAATTAACATAAATGGAACATGCATGGAATTTATGTGGAACCATTTTTAGAGGAAAAAGGCAGAAAAAAAATTGGTTAAAGTTTATAGAGTAAACAAAAATGAAATTCTATGTTTGCCTTATGGCTGAACAACATAAGCAAATAACCTATGAAAACTGCATAGATGTTGCACTTAAGTATGGTTGTTCACACATTAGTGATAAACTTGGAATAAATTACAAGTATTCTTCATAAGATCATTATACAATTGAATTATACATAATTAGTAGTAATATTGATAACAATTTAGCTAAAGAAAAATGGAGTTCATTTAAAGAATAGTACTTATTAATAGTACTTATTAATAATAAGTATATAAGTATAATAGTACTTATATACTTATTATTATAGGGCATTATTTACAAAAATCATGTCTAATGACTTGCCATAATAGCATCTATATACTGGATTAGACCTACGCCTAACAAATGTCTACGGTTGTCATAACATCAGTCAAATATCAGAGTTAACCATGTCTTTCTATTTTGTTACAATAAATATTTATGCTACTGAGGTAATTGTTTCTAGAGTTACATAACATACCTTCATAATACATGGTAATTGAGGTCACGTTTACACAATCATCTTACAATCTATAAGAATATCCTATGACTTTATGTTTTTACATAAATATAGCAAAAGTAACTCTGACATTTGCTGGTTTAGCACTGATTGTTTAAACAAGAGGTATAATGTTTCTTTTCTTTTTTTCGCAAAAAAAAGTGTGATCAAAGATATCGATAAACAATATCGATCTTATTATCTGGAGATATGATGTACTCTACTGTCCTGGATGTTAAAAACAAGTGTTAAATTATAGTGCATTGGGTTGTCTTATAAATGAAATGTTAATTGACAATAGTTAAGTCTTCTCTTGTTTATCAATCCCTAACACATTTAGGCATGCTTTTATAGCATGGTAATTATGAGTGATAGCAACAGAAAGGGGAGGGGGTTTATAGGTGGTAGATCTCATCGTGCTGTGACCTGTAAACAGAACTTGATATAAAGATTAGTTTAATCTTGATCATTGGTTATGTCTCAGATCCATAATGAATATTGTCAAAGGATGTCTTTGAGCTATGTGCTGCCCACTGAATTGAAAGTTCAATAAATGATAGAAAAACTGACTGGTGTAAGAGGAAGTACCTTTAGAATAGCATACCACGATAATTATATAAAGTTGATCAGTCTGCTTTGATAAACACTAAATATAAGTCATGGATTTCTTCATCAATACTTAAAGGTGAATTGGGGAAACATGGCTTAATTCTATGATTTAGAACCTTAGGTAACACCTTAGTTTAAAAAAATTCTGTGCCTTTCTTTTTATTTATTTTGCTTTCAATCATTTTCCTTGCTATTGAATCATCATTGTTAATAGAATTATTTATTAAATCTTAGGATTTGTGTTGATTTATTCTCCTTCATACTAGCATCATTCTTCACTATAAGCTGATTGAGGGACGTCTCCCCCACAGCAAAAACTTCACATTCACGCTGCGCAGCTCTCATTCATACTTAAACATTAATGCAACTTTGTCTTCAAAACTTCTTTATTTACACTGATCAGTAATTATATAGCTTTAACTAGGGAAAACACTTGCGTGACAAATCCCATTTTATATTATAACAGCTTTATTTATATCAAATCAACATGAGAGGTATACACTACCTAAGGGTCTCGCGAACACCAAAGGATGTACCCTCTGTCGCTCATACAAAAAAAACTCTTATAGCTTGAAAGCTTGAAACTTGAAGATACCATCGTATATGCATACATATTCACTAAAACTGTTTCCGAAAATCTTGCGATGGATTCGGAACAGAACACATTACTAATATAATCTATAAACACTTAAAATACCCTATAAGAACGCCTCGCGTTTGTTCTTAAGGTACATTATCTTCACAAATCCTAAGCATTTGGTTGCAATGATCATAACTTATAACTTCTAAGCACAGAGAATATAAGGTCACATTGACATGATTTATAATAAAAAAAAACACGGTGTACCGCTGGTATATTTAAAAGCATGGAGGGGAATAACATAAGATAAGCGTATTAAAGCTTGAAGTTGGAGTCTGAATTTTTATTAAGACTATAATAAGAAAGGTTACAATTTTATAACATTCTTAGCAGCGAAGAAATTCGTACCGTGTACAAAGGATATTTTACTTGTCATAAGTGTGATTTTGCTATAGCAAATTTGATCGAGCTTGCTATGTCAGCGGTTTCAAAGCCTGCGTTGCGAGAACTTCCGGCGTAAGCATGTTAGGAAAATAAATAGCTTGGAAAACTAAGAAGTTTACAGAAAGTTCCGTTTGAATATCTTTCCAACTCAAAGTAAAAAAAAAAACAAATTCTTCTAGAAAAGAAAAAGAATCGTTACGAATGGGAGAAACTTACATGTTAAAAACGGTAAGAAACGGGAATGCGTTTCAAAGGAAATTAGACTGTCGGGAATTAAACCTGTGTAAAAATAATGTCATTTGAGGGGGTTATTTTCGTGAAATAATGAATGGACGTAATCGGTAATACGCCACTGCGGCAAATAACCTGGCTTATGCAAGCTTCCTCTTTAAGCAGCGATAATTTATTTTTAACATTGAGACATAAAAATTGTCTAACAATAATTAGTTATTGATATCAGGTAGATTCACGGACAGTAAAAAAGAATTTACTAAGTCCATTGTCTAAGCTTGGACATGTTAGGTTGCTAAGAATTATACTCGTCGCACCGGACGTGCTAAGCTGATCTGTGCAGAAGACGGTGTGGGAATAAACAAATCGGCAATATCACACAGATAGACGCTGATACAAAGAACTGATGTCATTATGTTTTGCACTGTGTGTCTTGACTGTAGTGAATAAATAATCTTTTATGCGTCGCGTAATTAGCTAAAATTTTATACGGAAAAGTCGTTAAATAGGTAACGTCAAAGAAGATATATGTGTTATTTGGAAGGAAATGCGTGCTATCGGGTGGAAATTATAGTTGTTTGGGTATAGTGAAAGTTAGCTCAAGCAAAAGGTAGAAGTGTATAATCGAAATAAAAAGGTGTTCGGATAACGTATGAAGGTGCGAGTTTATAAATGCATTAGCTGTTAGCCGTGGGAAAGGTGAGTAAAACAAATTGAAACAAATATATAATTTGCACTGAAGTTTCAAATTGCAATAGAATCGTCAGTACTTAATTGTGTTTTAGAGAAGGTTAAATATTATTTTGGGTTTGGAGAGATTATATTAGCAAAAATAAGGAATATAATATACTAAATACGGAGTATTATTTTGTTTGTAGCGAAATTAAAATTTTGAAGCAGGGTGTGTCATCATCGGTGACTTTATGAACTTAGCATATTCATGAACGGTGTTTACTATTACCTAACTAGCTGTAAATACGGAGACGTAAGAAGAGAGTCATTGTTTACTTAAAATTGGGATGAACATTGGATTGAAAGGAAATTATGTTAACTTCACATGTAATTGTATTTTGAAAATTTTATCATGAAGGCTTAAGGTTGGTGTTATTAAAATAATACATTTAGAGTTGAGGATTTTTAAGAATCTGGAAAGAAACTTGAAAATATTCTAGTGTTGTCTCTAGGAGTTAAATTACTAATCTTTAATCGTAGTACAAATATAGCTGAAAATTAGTGAGGTTATTATTTTAATTTGATCATGCTTGGATTGTTTGTTTCTTCGGTTATTAGTTCGCGTCAATGTTTTAGTAAGGGTTATGAAATGTGTGTATGTGCCTTTGTTTTCCAGGATATATTTTAAGCAAAAAAGTTATGTGGATTGTTAGGAATTTAAGGAATTCAGATTAATAATAAGATCATCCTATTGAATGAGAATTCATATAAAATATTTCAAAAGTAGTGGAAAACCATATTGGATTTGTTGTGGTTAACTATCTAGGAGAAAGAAAATAGGAAAAAAAACATTTGAACACATTGGAGGGGAGAAAGATAGAGATAGACAGACCTGGAAGCATTTGTTTGTTTCTTTTTTTCGGTTTGCTTCCATTCTTAATCGTATAGGGAGTAATACTGCATGCTCAATCTTCAAGTAATTGTAATGAAATTGTGACAGGTACTCTATAACTAAATCAAGGTGCATAATAGGGATGTAGTCTTGATACATGTATGATACTATCATATTTCTTTCGTCCAGTAACATTTTTAATGCGGTAGTTTACGGGACTTGTTTGTTCCACAATGCGAAATGGTCCATGATACCGATGAAGCAATTTTGTCGTTTTGCCTTTCATTCTCGTTGGGGTGAATACTTTCACTAAATGTCCGGGTTGAATTTTAATGGTGCGTCTTTTTCTGTCAAATATTTTTTTGTACTTAATTGGTTTTTGCCTGATCCTTTCCTTAGCTATTTGACGAGCTATCTGAATGTGCTTTTGTGTAAGTTGGGCAAAGGGGTTGTCCGTGGTGTATTTTAGTTGAACTTCGTTGGGAAGTGTGGGATTGCGTCCATACAAGAGGAAGAAGGGTGATTTTCCTGTAGTTTCTTGTTTACTCGTATTATAGGCAGAAATGACATGTGGGAGTGCTGTGTCCCAAACCCGTTGATCAGTTGACACGTAATGTGATAGCATATTGATTACAGTCTGGTTAGCACGTTCTGTAAGTCCATTGCAGGCTGGGTGATAGGCTGTGGTAAATGACGGGTGCACGCCCAGGATCTTTAAGAGGTGTTTCATTACATCACTTAGAAACACAATACCTCTATCAGATAAGAGCTCGGCAGGGGAACCGTGCCGACAGATAATTTGCTCTGACACAAATTTAGCTACGTGCTCTACAGAACCTTTAGGAATAGCACGAGCTTCTACCCATTTTGTAAAGTATTCAGTTGCTAGAACAATCATAGTGTTACCCTGTTTGGAACGATGAATCGGACCGATGAGGTCAATGCCAAAGCGTTCTGCGACATTATTAACGGGAATTGGCTGTAAAAGACCAGCTGGTTTAACATTTGTCAGTCCTTTTCGCCCTTGGCAAGATTGGCATGTGCGGACGTATTTTTCAATGTCTTTCTTCATCCCAAGCCAGTAATATCTGGAATTGATTTTTGTAAGAGTTTTCTGGAATCCCATGTGTCCTGACAGAGGATCTGAGTGACACGATATTAAAATTTCGTGTTTCAGCTGATCAGGGATGACCAATAAGTGCAAAGGCCCTGAACTTCCTGCATTTTTGCGGTACAGGACTCCTGATAGTAAAGTATAGGTTTTTGCCTGTCGTTGTAACCTAGGTGAGCCGGTTTGGGGATTTTCTAACGTAGTTATTAGGGGTAGCAACTTGGGGTCAGCTCTTTGTTCATTTGCTACTTGAACTGGTGTTAATAGACAAGTTGGCAACTCGTCCAATTGTTCCACTAAATAGGGGTTGGGTTTATCCACTGGAAAACGGGAAAGAGCGTCTGCGTCCGTGTGTTTTGCACCTGATTTATAAATGATGGAATAATCATATTCCTGGAGTTTTAAAGCCCAGCGTGCTAGTCTTCCTGTGATGTCTTTTAAGTTAAGAAAGGTAGCAAAGGGAATGATGATCACTTACAACATTGACGGGGAAACCATAAATATAGGATCTAAAATGTGTTAGGCCGTATACTATCGCTAGCAATTCTAGTTCCGAGATACTGTAATTTTTTTCATGCTTGTTTAGAGAACGTGAACAGTAAGCAATTGGATGCAATTCTCCATCTATGCGTTGCAATAGAGCGCAACTAATTCCTGACGTAGAGGCATCAGTATGAATTTCTGAATAGGCTCCTGGTTGATAGTGAGCTAATAGTGGGGCAGTTGTTAGTAACTGTTTTAATTTATCGAATGAGTCTTGTTGCGTTGCTGTCCACTCAAAATCTTTGTTTTTCCGAGTTAGTTCATGAAGAGGTGAAGCAATAGAAGCGAAATTCGGGACAAAACGTCTATAGAAGCTAAATAAACCAAGCACTTTTCTAACGTCACGAGTAGTCTTAGGGACTGGCAAATTTTGAATAGCTCGTAATTTATCATTGTCTGGTTCTATACCCTTAGCGGATACTTCAAGGCCTAATAATTTTATTTTTGACATACCAAAAGAACATTTTTCTGGTTTTAGTTTGAAGTTATGTTTACATAGTTGACGAAAGGCTTCTTCTAAATTTGTTAATAATTCATGAAATGTTGGAGCGAAAACAACAATGTCATCTAAATAGACTAAAGCTTTTTTATAACAAAGATCACCCAATAATTCACCAGAAATTTCTGAGAAAAACCTAGGGGCATTAGCAAGTCCAAAGCATAGTCTGTTAAACTCATATTGGGAAGAACTTGTAACGAAGCTTGTATACTTCTTGCTTTCCTCATCAATAGGAACTGGAAAATATGCGCTTAACAAATCCAAACTGCAATACCATTTATAGTTGCCTAAGTAACTAAGCAAATCATCTATGAGGGGTAGGGGGTAGGAAGTTGTTTTCGTGACTGCATTAAGCTTCCGATAATCTATACAGAATCTCATTTCACCACTTTTCTTTTTAACTAAGACCACTGGTGAACTCCAGGGACTATGGGATCCGCGAGTAATACCGGCATCTAGCATTTCTTTAATTTGGGAATCTATGATTTCTCTTTGTGCATGAGATACACGATATGGTTTTTGTTTTATGGGTGTTTCATCTGTGACTTCTATTTTGAATTCTCCTATATCTGTTTGGCCTAATTCTTGCAACTTTGTAGCAAATGCATGACGGTATTTCTGTAATAAACTAGTCATTTGAGATTTCTGTTCGAAAGTGAGTTGTGAATTAATGTTAAATTTAGCGTTTTTAAGCTCGATGGGTTGGGAATCTGTAGAAGACCAATTAGAAGCCTGTATAAGGGCTACTTCATAAGCATTGGCAAGGGTTGTTCTAGCAAAAATAACTTTTGGTTCAGCAGTATTGTTATGTACTGTTAGTGAACATTGTCCTGCATTATCAAATGAGATAGGTGAAATTTGTAAACATTTCTTTTGCATAATCGAGTCTCTGGGTTCCAACAAAATTTTTCCTGGTTTATCAAGGTTAATTTTTACTGGTACGTTCATGGAAGTGAAAGGAGGTATACGAGTGTCCTGTGTACAATATGCCTTAGGTACAGTGTCAGGGTCCTGTTCTGGTTCAATTGTAATTTGAGCCAAGTGACAGTTTTGTTTCTCGCCACAGTGTATATTTACTGTGTTATCGTCAGATGTCTTAAGAGTTATATCGTAAGAAGGTAAATCAATAAGAGCTTGATATTTGTTTAAAAAGTCCATTCCTAACAGAAGGTCGTGAGCGAACTCTCGTGCCACTAGTAATTGTTCTGTAAATTGTACTCCTGCAATTTGAAACTGTAACTGGGTCGAATGACCAACGTCTAGTAGTTTGTTGTCTGCTGTGCGAAGGAGTAAACTATTAGATATTGGAAATACGAGTGACGTTACGAAACGTTCATGCACTATGCTAACGGCACTGCCGGTATCAAACAATAGACTAATCACTTGGTTGTTAGCTGCAATACCCTGAGTCGTAAGTACATTCATAGGCCGAATATGTGCAATTGTAAAATCTGGAATATTAGCTGCTATGGGCGCCACAGGTTTTACTCCTGTGACGTCCCGTGCCCGTTTGGGTGACTTTGCTTAAGTCTGCAGTTTATCGCTGTATGACCTTGTCAGTGGCATGCAAAGCAAACAGGTCGTGCATCAGCTGTTCTACTGTTTGTTTGCCAGCTGATATTTTGTTTAGCATTAGGGGGTCTCCCAGAAAAATTAGTTCCACTTTTTTTGTAAAAACCACGTATAAAGTGATTGCCAAAGTTAGTACCGCGAACGTGTCCACGAGGTGATGTACTATGTCTGTCATTGTGTGAAAATTGGAGTCTTTGTATTTGTTTTTGTAATGTTTGTACGGTTTCAGTCAACGTGTCAATGGGGTCTGATGCATTGGCATCGTTAATGGTTGATACAGGTCTCGATGTTGGTCTCTGCATTAAGTCTACACGTTGTCCTGCCAGATATCTAGCTGTTTCTATACTACGGACAAATGTGATTAGGTCGTTTACAGTCTGTGGGTTTGCAGGGAGCACTTGCTCCAGTAAGGATGGTTTAAGCCCGCGGGTAACATGACGTAAGCGTTCTCTCTCTGTCATATTGGGGTTCACTTGATCACATAGGGCTAGAATATCATAGATATATTGTTCTGTAGGCTCTGCCAAATCTTGCATTCTTTGCGTAAGCCGACATTCTACCACATCTTCGTATGCTGCTGGCACAAACGCTTGTTGTAAGGCGGATTTTAAGTCTGTCCAGGTATATTGTGTATGTCGGGGAGCAAATGTTTTAAACCAAGTGGCTGCAGCGCCACGTAAATAACATGGTACATATTGTGTTTTTGCGTGGTCATCCCAGCCATTAGCTGCTGCTATAGTATAAAAATTGTAGAGGTAAGCAAAAATGTCCTGTCCGAGTCTGCCTTCAAACACGCCAGGGTCAATAAACGGCCGTGCGTACGGCATTTCGACAGATAATGCAGGTTTAATGTTTATGTCCCTGCTAGTTAAGGAACTGTTCTGAGGAACCGAAGGATTCATGATTTGATCATTAACTACCGACTTTGAGAATGCTTCTGAGGGGGTTGGATGAGTTTGTATGTCCGAGGAAGATTCTGTTAAATCTCCTACACTTAAACTTCTTCGTTTGTCTGGGATGTATGAAACAGGTGATAATTTACGAACTCGGCGGGAGGTTCTAACTGTCACTTTGTGCATAGATCTCCAAGGTTCTAGAACATCAGGGGGAAAATATTTAATGTCGTCAGAGGTAAGACTATGAGTTGAAACTAATTTATTAAAAGAGAATTGCTGGTCCGGTGTGAGTTTACAAATTTGCTGAGTTGTGGTTCTATTATTTGTGACCTGGGACGTTAAGTCAATATAGGGGTAATTATACAATAAATTAGGAGTGCTTACAAAAGTCAATGAAATCAGCCCACAACACAAAACATCAAATACACACAACACATATGCCAATATAAAACATCCAATCATTACAACACAAGAAAATGCAAAAGCAATAAACCTGAAAGAAACTATGCATTAATAATCTGTATTCATAACACAAAAAGATTGCATCATTATCACAATTTCAACCTGAAATAAATGAACAAAGAGAACCAAATTTCTAATCTTTGAGTTTGCAAAGAAAGAAAAAAAAAGTTATTCAAGTTAGGAAACATAAAAATAGTGTTTGACATTATTTATTATGTCTGCTATTGGAAAATCTATATGTGACAAAATTATAATTACAAAAATAATTTGTGAATTACAATACTTTACTTATAATAAAACTGATTTCACACTTGTAAAATAATCTAAAATCCGTTAGGGTGGGTTGGGAGGGTAGTTAAGATACTATTATGATTAAACTTGAAAATAATATATTTAATAAAAGTAGCAATAAAATTTAAGCAAACTTAAGAGAATTTGAGCTATGAAAATCGTTATTTATCTATTGCAAAATGGAACACCCTGGTACTCTGCCATATTACTACATGAAGATAGGGGGTTGATAGGAATTACGAGAGGTTCAGAGGTACAGCGATCGAAACCATATTTCTGACCTTAAAGGTGGCAGAAACCGGACGCCTCCGCCACATGTTGCATACCAGGGTTGTAAGGGGGGTTGAAAGTCTTACAAACCTAATCTACAACTGGGGGTGTAGCTATTGGGATGGTAGGGTGAATAAAACATTAAATCAACTTAAACTGACTAACTCTATATTAAGAAATCTAGTTATTATACAGAGTATCCGCTGAGTCTAGAAGAGACCACGGGTGCTTTGGTAATACTTGGTGACATAATTATTCAATATAATCTTACCGTTGGTGATGTGTCAGGTGTATAGCTGGGCTTGTCCGGAGAGGTATAATCTGCTGAGTCCGGCGGGGGTTATGGTATTCGTAGACACACTGTCAGATAAATACTTCTGTTACCTCTCACAGGGATCGACATAGAGTCTCCTCTGACATCCCTGCGACGTTTCTCACTGAGGGTTAACTCTACTAGGCTTAAATAGCGGTTCTACAAAAAGTCAATTCAGCGATTCCCACTAACTATTAATTTTACATCATGCCGCTTCCATCATTGCGAGAATGTTTAAGCCTGTGTTGACCTATTATTTCTTCTGGTCAGCAGAATCAGTCTGGGTCACATGTGGATAATTTCCTTATGCCAACAGACTGCTAGTCAGCGGAATTTACGTTTGACATATATTTCTGTTAGAATCAATACATGTTACAGAATACCGAAATTTCCAAATCTAGCTCAGCTTATACGCGTAACAATATTAGGAAGGCATGTTAAAGTACGGCACACAGCATCTCGATGTTAAAAATGTGAAACAAACTGTTTCACTTAAGAGAAAATGTTATTTCTCTCTTTTAATTAAAATCCTCCCACCCCCATGTCCCCCTGTATAAAAACATTATGACTGGAAGCCCCACCCCATCATATCATAGGAATATTAACTATATAATTCCAAAAAATATAATCAACTTTAACTGTTGCAAAATTTTTTCCACAGCGTTGCATGAAAGTATTAATCTATAATTGTTACTTTTACAATTATTAAATGATATATCATGTGTGTAAAGTGAAAGTACTTGTACTCAATTTATTTTATTTTTATCCATATTCCCCTCCACCATCAATCACATCGTGAAATATTAGTTACAATCATCATATATTGCTATACATCCCACAGCCACATAAAACATTAATCTAAAGTTTATACTGTTAGAAGATATAATGTATATAAACGAAAGTACTTAAAAATGTGTTTTGAGTATCAAATCCTGACATGTAAGAGCCCATATTAGGCAGAAACTTTTAACTATGGGAACACAGCATCTCAGTGTTCAAACTGTTTCACTTTAGCATGGTATCAAATCTTGAAAACATAACTATGACACACAGCATCCATGCGTTAAATGTGAAAAGAACAGCGAAAATATTTCTTTCTCTCTTTCTTTATTTTAAATCCACTCTCCCCTCTAGCATCCTTTGTTTGATGCATAAAAAGCTACACTTATTTAAGTTTTTTTACAAAAAATTCAATTTTTCACTGAATGTGCACAATTTTTTTTACAAAATTCACACAGGCACACACATACAGGTGCATTTCAATATCTCAGTCATGAGCAGATGAAAAAGGATTTAATAAAGTTGAATGAAATTGTTTAGGCATGTAACACGCATTTATTCCCCTGACTGTGTCAGCATCTTTTACTTAAGAGTAAATATTTCCCTTTCTCCATCTCATTTTATTTATGTCCTCTCCCCTCAACATGACAATGCATATTTAAGCTGCACAAAAATTTCAATGGGTATAAACATTTTTTCAAAAATATTCTCCCTTTTTTACATAAAATATCTTGTTTCTTTATTTCTGTTTTTTAACTTAATACTCTCAGTCATGCTCAGAGGAAAAGGTATTTGTGTGAATAGAATAATGATTCCAAGCTAAAGTTGAATGAGATTGTTTGAGCATATAACGCTTCGTGTCTAAGCCTCTCAGAGGCACTTTATTCATTTCTACCGTGTGAACGTCATGCTTATAACTCCTGAAAGACACTTGTTTCAGAGAAATGTGTTGCATTCATGTCGTGCAGGCATGACAAATAATCTTCAAATGTGATTGAGCGCATTCCCATTTTTGAAATTCCTTTCGATTTTTTAACAACCTGACCGTCATAACGAAAAGCATATAATTTTGATCGTAATCCTGCATATTCAGTCATTACTCTACCGGAGAGTTCATCCTTAAAAAGTCCGGGCACTTTTTTGTTTACCAAAGGTATTGCATATACGTTATCAGACGGGTAATTTGATGTATCAAAATACTGTATGTAAGTTTTGATAAATTCATAGATATCAGTACTTGTTTCAAAAAGAAATGCATCTGTGTCCATATAATTCAAAGTTAAATCATTTGAGTTCTTTTTCAGAACGTTATAATAAAAGTCATACATGATAAATTTGGATAAGTCAAGAATCGCCTGACCGATGTATATAGGCTTACACATATGGATTTCCTCTCTTAATAACTCGATTCCGACAAGATTTTCATCAAAAATTATATAACGTTGAAATGTTTGGCGCGATATGAGCTTTCTCGCCTGTTTCCAGCTCGTAACGAGCTTGAAGTCCTTATAAGAACGGACATTCTCCATAAATTTCCCATAAACACAATTGCTCATTTTTCCATAGATTCTGACCAAATTTAGACTTTTCCTCGGCTCGTTTTTTATCATTTAGTTCAATATACTTTTTCAACCAATGTGATTGCTTATAAGCTACCGCTCTATGTATGCATTTCAATTTTAAACCCAACTGTATGCACTGTTGCAGATTGCGGTAATGTATAATGTATTTCTCTTAATCCGACAGCGTAGCTAGCAACTTTTTATGTTTATCATTGGGAGGAATCTCACTCCTCGGACATAGTTGTAGATCGTTATGTGCATCGTGAATTTCTTTAGGATATTCCAGATCGACCTCTAATACATATCCTATTTCAGCGTCTTCCGGTATTTTTAAGAAATCGATCTCGTTAGTTTCTACCTCAGTTAACCATTTAAGTTCACCATAAGGGATATTTTCATGCGCCATAACAGAAGCATATAGAGAATTTGCATCTGTATAAAATAAATATTTAGAAGGTAAAGACTGATTATAATTAGTCATATACTTATTATTTGCCTTAGAGTAACGATTAGACACTACATAATCCTCCCCTTATGCCAGATTCGAAAAATTCCATCATCTCTCTATCGGTAATAGGAGTCAGCAATATGGAGAAAAAAGTTTTGGGAGGGAAAATGGGAGAACGTAGAGAAGAGGAGTAGCTATAAAATGTTAACAGGAAAGGAGGAAAGCAAGGTAAGAGGTATTGGTAAGTTCTTACAGAAAGTGAAAGAAATATGGGCAAGAAATGTATAGAATATAACAAAGCAAAATGAGGGGAAGAAAGGGGTTAGGTAAGGAAAAAGGGGGCATGGAGGTAAAGAGCAGAAGGCCAGAGTGTAAAAAGTCAAGGTAGCAACAAGGTAAAGACAAATAAAGGTAGCCTAGAGTTGTAAATTGAAAAATTTTGGAATGTGCACAGTAAATAATTCATTCATTCACCTCTTTAGTACAGTGACATTGTTAAAACGTTTAAACTGTCCGTTAAAATTAGTAGTTGAGTTCAAGGACTAAATTATAGCCATATCGAGTCTAAACTAAACTAGAGACGGCTATGGTAAAATACAATTATACATTTATGTTCTTAAGGATTCAATATGTTTAGTAATATTACGCAAAGTTGTGTTCATTAATAATTGCTTTAAAGATTATTAAATGCTTCAGATTTCAGCTTTTGAATATCTTGAAAATTCTTGCTTAGTTCATTAAATCAAAAATTCCTTTTGAGATCATTATAGTTTTTCGTTTTATAACTATAGTGTGGACTTTTCACAATAATACGTAACATTGGTTTAATTTTCTATTTTAAATAATTATTTAATTGAATTTTTCTTATTTAATTATTTTATTTTTAATCATTTTATGTAATTAGGATCTTTGTGGCTTCTTGTTGTGCGTGGCAGATGTTTTAAATAAAAATAATTGAAGTGTGTTCATTAGGCAATCCATAAAACGACAGTCAACTGTTAAAATATTTAGTGTTTTAAGTATAGATTTACATTGGATTTTTCTTGTGCCTTGCGTGTCTTAACCCGAAAATAATTTTTTAGTACATTGTCAAGATAAAAACAAGCACACATGAATGTACATTCGAAGTCTATGAATCACCTCTCTCAAAATCTCCAGTGGAGATGTGGCGTTAATGAAATTGTTTGGAATAGAAAGAAAATATCAGGTTATAGGGAAAAAGGGATAATTAAACCCAAAATTTAACTTCTATATTTGCAACATCATATAACAAAAAGATCTGTGCTACATTCACATACATTTCTCTACTCATTCTTTACAAATGATCCTACAATAGATTTTCTTTCTTGTTAGGCAGTACACCATACATAAGCCATCATCACGTATTTACACATTTCGTTGAAAGTATAACAAAGCTACAGCAGGCAATATTAGATTTATTAAACAGCATGCCATTATACGGTGGTTTTGAAATCCCGTTCTCTTTGTAGCAACTTACTGTATAAAGACAGTACAGTATTTAAACATTCAAACCAATAAAAACTAATTTCTGAGAATTGGTTAATATCACATATTTTTAAATTAAATTTTTAACTTGTTTGATCACATGCGGGACTTTGACTTGAGAAATAAATGATGGTGTTATTGCTTGATGAACTACAGTAATTAACGTTAGGTTTGATTACTTTTTACTCTTAAATACTTACACTTATTGCTATATTATAGGACAGAGAATTAGTCTCACAAAGAAGAATTCGCCACTTCACCGGGAATCTAAAGCGGGACTTATGGTAAGAAAAGAGTCCAAATGCTGAATCACAGAGACAGTCTTTGTTCGATATGAAAGACACAAATTTTTGTTAGCTAAAATTGTGTCTACATTTTTAAATTTACCAATTTAAGAAAATTAAAGTCTATTCCTAGAATATTCAACAAATACATTTGTATACCATGAAAAAAGGTAATTTAACAGTTATTTTTAGAAAAATCTAAAATAAGAGAAAATCTTCCGAGTAAGGCGTAGTTTGTAGTGAGGGAGTTTCTTCGAAGGCAGTAAATTTAAAAACATAAGTTTGGGTGTTTAACCTACTTTTGTTTTTGAGTTATTCTGTTTTCATACACACATACCTATTGAACTTTCTGCCTTAAATTGCATTTTCTTGCATTTAGGGATGCTTGGATGAGATTTCTGGTGATATCTTTGTGTCAATTTGTTGGTGGAGTGCAATGCTTCTTCTATAGAGAAAGTAAAAGCGATGGAAGTTTTAAATGAAATGTATTGATTTAAACTAAATACTCAATAGCATTATAGTGTACATAACCTCAAACTGTATGCACTGCAACAACAAATAATTCCTTTACCACTGAATAGCCCTATGGATATTGGACTATAAACCAATTCTAGTTTCATTTCATAAATAAAAAAAGATTTACAAAGCTGTTGAACGAACACAATACAGTTATAAAGAAATATGTTTTAGAAAACAACGTATAGCTACAAATAACACAGAGTACAAAAAAAGTTGTTATTCCGTTAAATGTAAATATTTGCTGCAGTTCACAGAGTATAAAAACATAGGACAGTTACATTTTATAATATATATTGACGGTCATGTAGTAAATATACTAAGAAAGAAGGTTTGGGACAAAGATGCAATAACTCACCTCTACTATCTTAAAATCCTTCAGAACCGATACCTTCGAGTAGCTACAACTGCCGAATGGTACATTCCTAATGATTCAGACCTATCCATTCACAAATAAAACGATTATAACCTCAACCTCTTTCACAAATTCTATTTAGGTGTTCCCCACAGCTTCAATCAATCCATCCGAGGCCTCGGAGAATATGACATTGACCCGGAGAAACGTACAAATGTCCTAGACTCACCCTAGGTCCATCATAACCTCAACAGTCTCTTATAATTAGCAACATATCATCTCTTCCTTTCTACAACTTGTGACTCTTTATAAAATGGGACACCATCTACCAATCGTCTATTATTATAATTCCATCATAATGCCAGTAAAGGACAGAGACCCGGAATGGCAGAACGTCGAAGGCTCATTGTCCTCGGAGAAGGATGACTCTTCAACGACACCTCCATGTGTGCACAGGTCATAGTGTCGTTGAAGGGTGAACCTCCTAAGAGGAACCTTCGACCTTTTGCCATTTCGGGTCATTGTCTCTTATTGGCATAGTGGTGTGGTTTTAATGAAATGACGGTGGGTAGATGGTGAAGTGTGTAATGATTTGTTTTTAGGCTAATAGTGATTGGATTTATACAGCACCCGTCTTAAGAAACAAACTTTTGTATTACTTCGCGCCCACGTGCATAGGCGTGACAGATGACTGACACTTTTGCCCATGTGTTACGCCATATTACATTCAAACAAGTTGTATGCACAAGAGTAGCTTACCAGTAGGTTTTGTTCGCGGAATTTCTCACAGGAAAGTATGCTTCTTAGGACGGCAGGAGTATAGTAAGGTTAGTAGCTCGAAGTACTGTATGCCCATGACAAGAAGGCTAGAGGGGTATTGTCGCGGTGCTGGAACGGTTCTCATGGCTTTATCTTTGGTAATAGAAACCTCTCAGATAACGCACTTATTATTCTTGTAACAGTAAGAGGGGTACTGACGGGCCTTCCGGTCGTGTGCTAAGCACCAATGAACGCATCACTTCAGCCAATGGAATTCGCAGGAATCACAAAAGAAAGATATATGTACACTCCACGTGGAGTAATCAGTGCATTATCTGAGAGGTATCTATTACCAGAGATAAATTCATGGTAACCGTTCGAACAGCGGCATTATATGGACAGAGAAGCTTCAACTGTTTATCTGCTCCGGTAACGGATCTGTTTACTAGGAAATGAGTGTATGGGAGTGCATATGAGTCACCCATGCTACCAGATCTCATGCTTGTTGCAGTAAATGCAGCGATAGGTATTATGTATGGGTGAGTTATGTGACAACACTTATATATTTTAAACGAAACTTCCGTCCTTGTTATACTGGAAAGGCGAGCATATACACCGTTGGGACAACAAAATATATTACGTTACAAATTCCTTTAGCTTGCCTTCTTGTTGTGGGTCTCCAGTAATTTTTGTAGTAGATTATGGTGGGGCTAGCACTAGTCTGGGTCGCTTAAACGTTTCCCCGGGGTCATGATCGTATTCTCCCAGTCCACGGATGTCTGAGGTTATTGAATTTGGAATAGAATTTGTTGTAAAAACAGTGATAAACTATGGATGTTCTCTGTGTGGATTAACAAACAGAAAACAGATTTTAACAAGTGACAATATATTCCGTGTTACGTTTGTTTCTTTGTAATTTATCAAACTGTAGATGTATATATAGTGAAATAGTATTTCAACCAGTGAATAGCTTTTATTTTAATTCTTTATATGTATGTAATGAAGTTTCTGGATGCCAGAAACCGCGATTAGCTCTCGTGTAAGAAAGTATTACTTTATTACTTTGGTATTTATGTTGTAATGAACTTTGTTATCAGAAATAGATAAATAAATGCCGAACGAGAGAAAACTGCTACCATTAGAAATAACTGAACCAATCATTTATATTAACTGTCATTAAGAAACTTATGTTATACTATGATACGAAAACAAAAACGGTGGTTAAAACAATTAAGAAGCTTGGTTAATTATCTAAACAATTACTCGACAATTCTGATCGACAATTATTCCTCTGCCAAAGGACTGGAATTTCATTATGGAGGGGATTAGGTACGTAGGCCACCATGCTGGGACCATTGTTCCTATGCCGCCAAGTGGGGCACCCCCTGGAGGAAGGATGAGGCGAAGGAGACAGGGGGTGGCTGACCCAAGGAGCCACGACAGTACAGAAGGCAGGGTCCCTACAGTTTACTTGAATAGAGACTTCCCCCGAAAGGCCAGGAGAACGGACACGCTCCCCGACTGCGGGACGGCAAAGAGACAAGTAGCAGAGCCCCAAAGGTCCTAGCCAGGTGATCCGAGCCCCAAAGGTCCCTGCCTGGCGGTCCCGAAATGGCCCCAACAGAGGACCAGAGACCGGCAACCGACCTACTGGAGGAGGAAGCAGTTTTCCCCAGAGCATATCATCCTGCCATGCACCGCCGACACACCTGCCGACACATTTACC
The DNA here is from genome assembly GCA_030765055.1 of Mantis religiosa. Classification (NCBI taxonomy): domain Eukaryota; kingdom Metazoa; phylum Arthropoda; class Insecta; order Mantodea; family Mantidae; genus Mantis; species Mantis religiosa. The sequence goes on along the minus strand of CM060948.1, from coordinate 309,998,867 downwards.
CTAAAATAGACCACCAGATGAGAGATGATGTAAAATGATAATAGAGATGAAATGGAGGGGCAGGAAGTTCAAGGAATGTAACTAACCTACCCAGCATTCGCCTAGCGACCCGGGAAAATCCACGAAAAAATCCATGGGTCAGCTAGGTCGGCCACGGAAATCGAACCCGGGCCTTCCGAATGCGGGCCACAGACGAAAGCGCTTGAGCTATCCCGTTCGGTTCCTCTTCCAAAGGACAATTTCGTAAAGAACACGCGATGTAAACCAAATAAATTACTTGTTCACTGAAGTCTAGAAATCTTAGAGTGCAACGTCAGGTAGGACTGCTTGGTATTTCAAGTCTGACGACAAACGATTTATGCAGGATGTGCAAGGTACATTCAGCTGATATTGTTTTGTTTTCGCTTGTGCAACCAAATTGAACTACCGCACGTAATCTGGTTCAGGAACGCAGAGCAAAATTGTTGACTTTTCACACAAGCCGTCAGAGAACAATGGGCAAAATAGCGGACCAGCATCTGTCACAATCGCATTGTTATTATTTTTCACAATAGCAATCTTTTAAACGGTTTCCTCTCGACCTTTTCTATTAAGCAACGCCATCTCGAAAAGTAAACCGTAACAAAAATCGGATTTCATCAGAATGAGGAACTGCACAAGTAGTTGATTGTATCTTTAAACACGCCACGCTCCAGTCATCTCATGTTATGTGAAATTTGAGCATTGGTGTTCGTTGCAATTTATGTGTCCGGGATGTTGTTTCGGTCCCTGAAATCGCAGCGGGCTTGTTTGCCTTGCAAAATCACGCGTAACAAAACTAGCTGTGTCTAAAGTCCGCCTAAAAACATATCTCTAGTGGCTTCTAAATCACTTTCTCGTATCTTCATGTTGGGCTGTCAAATCACTTCCTCTCGATAACCGAGAGTGCTGACTTCTAGCATTTCGTACAAAAACGCTCACTACACACTCAACAATTACCTAATTTCATATACAGTAAAACCTCGTTAATCCAGATACTTTTAAATCGGATTTCGCTTAATCCGGAGAAGCATCCTTGATATAAAAAATGATATATATATATATATATATATATACGTATTGCTAACTTACATTATGGTACTGCACCAAGGCAAACTTGAGGAAATGATCCATTTTATTTTTACACGAATACCAGGAATATATTGGTGACAATGGTACATTAGCTGTCCTTTCCGCACACTTGCTGTATCTGCGACAGCGCTTGCAACTGCTTTCATATGTTTGTCCGAGAATTAGTTTATTTATTATGTTACGCAGCACAAAAATCCAGTATTTTTGTGTTGATTACTGGACAATTCATAATTTGTTCGTTCGGTAGGTGGTGCACTCCCTATATTGTTAATTTTTGCAGACACCTCCTTGAGTGCTTTTAGACAGCTCGAAAGTACATTCTTCAAGCTGTTTAATGGTTTTTGATAATACACAAAACTTTTGATTTATAAAATGGAGAATGTCCAGTAATGTTGTGAAAGTAATGATATGAACACAATATGTCAAACACCTTGCATTCCATGGAAGGCAGATTTACCTGCTTGGCAAGCAGTAGGTACTTGTAATGAATATAAAGCTACGCGTTGTCAACCGGACTATCCCTGCTTGTTGTCCTCGAGACTGATGTCAGCAGTTATATACTGCGAGACTTCAAATCCGTTTAAAGGTGTACAGGCTCCGATATCTGGCTATTATCTTCTGTTTTCACTTTTAAATTTTTTGCACTTGGAGTGAAACTGAGTCATGTTATAAATAACCCGTCTAGTATATATCTAGGCGATTGAGGGAACCTAAAAAAAAAAGACTCTGTGTTATTGTGGGCCCATGAAATTTGAACCCGGGTCCTCCCAAATGGAGTCACACACTTTGCAACTAATTTAACACCCTCAGTTTTTTGTATTTATGCAATCTTATAAATCGGAACTTGTTCTTTAATTTGATATCAACATTCTAGGCCGAATATATTATACTCACCTCCAACAATATAATAGAAATATTTGTATCTGTGGATTGCATTAAGACTGATTTTATAAAGAAATGAAAAGGAGATGCAAAAATAATTGCACCATATGATTTCCATGTATTGAATCTTAATTGAGAATTCCGGTTAGAAACAGAGATAACAAAGTTCTTAAAATGAGAAATAGAAATAAAACCTTTGAATTTAGTTAATTGATGGAAATTAATCATTTCTCCACACTAGCCATATATAGGCTAAGGTTTTTAATAGATAGAGTCAACATGAAAAATTCAAAGCCATGGCCGGGATTTGAACCACGGATCTCCAGGTTTCCGTCATATTTGACTCATGAGTCAAATGGAGAATTTAATGTCAGGACGGCACGTGGGCCATGTTAGCTCAAATGTTAAGAGCGACTGGACGGAAACCAGGAGATCCGTGGTTCAAATCTCGACCATGGCATTGAATTTTTCATGTTGACTCTATCTATTAAAAACCTTAGCCTATATACGGCTAATGTGGAGAAATGATTAATTTCCATCAGTTAACTAAAATAATAAAGGTTAAATGATGAAGCCTGGGACTCAAGTACTTACGATAGTAAATCTCCACAAACGGCGTGTCTCGGATGCGAGAGCCCCTAGTGGTCTACCGGGGAAATATATGAGTCAAATGGAGAATTTAAAGTCAGGACGGCACGTTGGCCATGGTAGCTCAAAGGTTAAGAGCGACTGGACGGAAACCAGGAGATCCGTGGCATTGAATTTTTCATGTTGACTCTAGCTATTAATAATCCTTGAATTTAGCCAATCGCAGAGACAAAGTCATCTTTCAGAGCGAATGAGAAGCTTAATATTTTGCAAAATTAAGTAGCAATATTGGTGGAGAGTTATGATATAGGCAATACCTGCTTGATGCAATAATGAGTACTTCTTAAATTGCTATATATTCTTTTGCGTTTTACAGCCCTATAGAAGTGTTCTGCTGTGATCGATTGTCACAAACCGCGCTAGGAATGTAAGGACTTTGCGGCGATCGCGGTGGAGCATTCTTCTTTGCATTTCAATGATTCATTTCTCATTTTCATTGCGAGACAGTTAATTTAAACCGTAAAATAAAACGTCAGTAGATATACTACTTCCACAATTTTAATTTCTCACGTTCAAATTGAGAAACAATTTAATTCTACATTCTCAAATAATTGGCCACTCGCTTCAAATTGCTCACTATTAGCATCTATTACATTTAATAGCCAACTTAGCTTGTTCTGTCTATTTTCATACTCAATCTCACATACACCGAGAAAAACATCCCACCTTCACAAATAGAGCAACCAGATTCATCAAATACCAAAATATTAAAAACTGCATCAGAATAGTCGCACGTTGAGAAATGTCATCTTCTCCTTTCAATAAAAGTGCGATATTTATTCTTTTAAGAAGAAAAAACAAAATCAATGTAACTGAAAAAAAATGTAACTGTCAGTATCCAAGCGGGCCATCACACCTACTATTTGCTTTGGGCCCTTCCTCTGTCTTACCACAAGCATGTTTTGCCTAAGACTTTTTTCACTATCTTTTTATTATCTGGAAGAGTTTGGATTCATAGAAGGCTACATTTATCAAATGCTACACAAGTAAAGCTGATATGAGGAATATCATTATGAAGGGACTAAAAGGCGAAAGTAGCTCCAAAATATTACGTTTTGTACTTTTATGTAGTATGATGATTATGAGTTTCATCGCTAACTTGTTACATACCTTATCAGCCTAGACATTATATATATATTTCCAATATTGTACTTTACCTGGCATTTTCAGCGTGGTATCTGCACGAATTCATAGAATATAATGGTATACGCTACTCTCTATCCTGTATCGTTTATTAATATATCTATAAAGACTATTCTTTTTAAATGTTGTTTTTAACCTACTGCATTAAAATTTAGATAAATATTTTCATAAATTACTAAATTATGTCTTTTGCTAAAACGAAATTGAGTTGAGGAATTGTCTAAAGTTTAAATTTTTGGACAATATGCGTTTACCTAAACTGCCATTGTCTTTCCAGGTAATTACGAGTAATAGTTGAATGTCTGCAAGGATTTAAAGTAATGCCAAAGTATTGATAATAATTAATATAGATATCATGATCTTTTTCGAGGTAAAAACACCTAATTTGAAATATGTCCTCAGGTTTATAGGAAACTGTATTTTGTGTACTATGTTTTCAACTCTCACTTAGCATTTGCGTGAAATATGTACAAGATTATGCATAAATCCTTCTGAATAAAAAAAACCTCGAAAGATATTGCCAGTAAATTCAGGATGCAACGTTTATCTTTTACGTAATCATATTTAATTTGGAATCATGTTTTAAACAATTTAAACAATATAAATTGTGAAGAACCTTCTATGTAAAGAGAAGTGTGAAGTGAAGGAATTTTCTTGCAAACCCCTTTCCTTTCTACCCTTCCTTCTTTCTTCATATATTCTTCTATTCATGTGTTTATCTTTCTTTTTTAATTAATTCCCTCTCAAAATATAATTTCCGAATAAATTATGATAGAGAAGTATTGGGTGGAACGAAATTACTTCTCTGCCTTATTGTGTAGGCGATAGAGAAAGGTAAGGGTAAAGGTAGGTGTCAGATACACAATGGATAACAAGGCATAGCTTGTGCTCTCTTTTAAGAAAGCAAATGTAAACGTTCTGTGGATCAGTACCATCATCTCTTTCCATATTTTCCAATGACATGTAGCTACTAGCTTAGCTGCAAGAAAATTGCCACTTTTAATATTTAGTCCATTCTTTGTCATTCTGGTTAAATGGTTAAATGTAGTCACAATTCGTCGAATTGTGTGTCAATTTAAAAATGCAGTCAATGTAATATACGACAATGGCCGATATAGCTTTCATGTTCCCTCATCACAAAATACCAGAATGTTACTAACCCACAAAGAGGATTAGCTTGCCTCCATGAAGGATAGTGGATTGGTAATAAAGTAATTGGCGGCGACATGGCCTAGAGGTTAGACCGCCAACCTCTCACTAAGGTTTCGATCCCAGCCGACCCCATATGTAGACGAAGCAGCGTCTGATACGTTTTTTCCCCAGTTTCTCTGGTTTCATACAGCGGCTCCTCCCTAATCACCTTTCCCTTCATTTCATGTCAACTATTTCTTCACTACCAAATCAGATACCGAGGTTCTCTTCCGTCCGGATATTCTCTCGGATCTAGAATCCCTCTGTCCTCAGTACAGGAGCTAAGGTCCTCCATCGATGAGAGTAAAAGGAAAATGCTAATTAAGGCCTTCCATTATTACTATAAAGACTGCAATGGCGTTCATACAAACGAAAATATTCTCTGAAATGCATATATGGATTTTTAATCTCTTTCTGTTTTTATTTACCAACTCGAAGTTCTCTACTTCAAGATATTACTTGGAAAACCTCAGGGCATTTGTATAATAAACTTTAGACCCATTTTCAACATATCTTCTTTCTGTACGGTCAGCTGGTACCTGTGTTTTTAAACTGCAACAGTGCATGTTAAACATCACACTCTCAATCACTTCCACTCTACACATTTGTAATTATCGTCCGCCCAAGAAAAATACATGCATCACGTTTTATATGGATATAGTAGAAGCATAGTAAATTTCTACTGGAACACGAGAAAATAGGTTATCTTCCAAAAAGGTCATAGGTACTCAATGTCACGCGACAGATGGATACAACGCCATTCCTCTGTATGCCGCTGCATAGGTATTCCCTCAAGGATACGCAGAAAAATGGGATGCTTTCCTTTTCAATTTCGCCATTGGGATGAAACATTGTGTCATAAGTTGCACCAACAAAACAGGAATCCCTGAATTGCTGACATACTCGGTTAGCAGAGTAGACCATCTTTGCCGAAAGTATCATATGTACTGTCTTTATGAATCGACGTGTGCTCCTTTGCGGGCTTTTACTGCGAAGGTAAACAGCAAATTCTAATCAGTATATCGCACATTGGCTAATGAAGCGCTTTTTGCTGGGAAAATTCATCCTGGTACAGACGATAGTATTGTATATTGAGTGGGATGGTTCCGGGGTTAGCATTCGGGAGGTCGTAGGTTAAATTCCTGTCGTTTGTACCAGAATTTCCATCGATACCCTGTATAAATAATCCCATTCTTGAAATTATTGAAGTACTTGTGCACGATCAATAAGCGTTTTATATAATCACCTTCTACGATGGTCAGCCGACATTTTTCATGCGAATCAAGCAAAAGCCTGTAAAGGGCGTATAGTGCTTTGTAATTCTGTGTAGATCCACAAATAAATATCCACAAATATACGCTCGAAAGCTTGCAAGATTCCCTCCATAAAATATTTCGAAACATGTTCACATTCATTGTATTTGGTTCCGCGTGGGCTAGAAAACTTAAAAATTATAAAACTTTTATTTATGAATGGGCGACCTAATTTTTTTTTCTGCACAATAACACGAATTTAAATTTTCCACAAGCTGAAGATGAAGTTTGAAATTTAAACTCTCAACAAATATGATTCAGTTGAGGTTATTAAGACAATGAAGGTTCAGCGGAATGTGCCTGCATGTATAGACGTGCAAGGTCTTCAGGTCGTTATATGCATACGTAAGTTCTTGCAAAATCTATACAGTTTTCGGCAATTTTGAGAGTTCTTCATTACCTACAGGATAAGGAAGTTTTAGTCAGAATCACGCCAGAAAAATTTACGCGAGTCTAATTTTCTCAATTAATGGCAATTAAAGATAAAGATAACTCATAAAATAATAAAACAATATTTTGGCCCGAAACTGAAGTATTTAATTACTGAGTGCGAGATTTGCCGACCCTCGTAGCCACGATTGTTGGAGCGTATGGCTCTATCGTTCCGCCGCGTAGGGGGTCGCGAGTTCGAGACCCGCCTTATGCATAGGTGTTTACGTGTATAGTATATCTGTGTAGAACTAAAGAAACCAGATAATAAAATAAACTGAAACAATATAAAACGTTTAAATAAGGAACAAGATAAGAAAAAGAAAGAGTCTGTTGTCTTTACAGCGTCATGCATATTTTCCAAAGAATAGACATCTATAGGAAGGTGATAAATACCGACCGATAATAACTTTAGTGCCGAAGAAATCACATGCATTCTGAACAATCTTAGTCGATCAAAAAATCATTTTGTCTCTCCCCCAACGACAAGGAAAACTTTTAGACAAAGAAAGCAGCACGCCGTAGTTTGCAGTAAGAGAAAATAGAAGACACTTCAATACTTACCCCGGAACAAAGTCAAATGTTGGAACTATTAGAGAAAAACAAAGGAGCGTTTTCTGAATGGTCCGGTATTTGTATTGCTTACACTCATTCCTTTACTGTACATAGTCCGTCTCTATTCAAATTTAAGATGAGAACTTTACCTGTCTCCCTCCAAGCCGAAGCAGAAAGCGCCACACACAAAATGGAGCAAAAGATTTCTCCAGACCCTACAGTAATGACCGCTGTTGGATAGTTGAGTCAGTTTGCTGAGAATGATAGTTGATGTCGGAAGAGTAAATGAACCTACGTTGCCCTTCCACCTCAGACCCGAATCCATAGATGACTTATTTTCGTGAGCAAACATAGGAATATGTTCTTCGTGATTGGTACAGTATCGTCATATTGGCAGAAACAGTAGCCGAATAGATAGGGGCTATTCTTTCATTAATTTTTCTAGGCCATGACCTGCGCTTCACTAGGGTCTCCTTTGTACTTTAGATCTCAGGAGCCGCTTTATTGAGAGCGAACTACTACACCATCTAAGGCAACACCGTCAACAATTACGCATACCAATAAGTCGATGACTATTCGTTTAAAGTGATAAATTTGAAGATCACTCCTACACTTACCCAATATAAGTTTGAAAATCATGAAATGCTTGCGCATATACATAAATGAAAACCCCTAATATGAAAAGTGAAATTTTTCGGATACATTATTTCTTTTCTGGAGTTTGATCACTGGCCGCTTTCTGTGGTCAGGGAACAAGGCACGCTGCCTTAGACCGTTACATCACGGTGCAGGACGGGCGTCTTGGATTAGTTATGCATAATGCTGCCTGCGAGACGATAGCCTTTTTGTTATGTTGGAACTAGAAATTTACTACCAGAGACAGTTCACAGTGTAACATGTTTCTACTGTCTAAGTGGGAAATCTAACTTCTTTTTCTGGAGGTTTAACAAGGGCCGCTTTCCGTGCGCAGAGAACAAGGCATGCTGCCTCAGACCGCTACCAGACGGCGCCGGACAGTGGACTTGGATTGGTTTCTTCAAAACGGCCCTCTGGGAGAAGATAGTGTTCTATTAGGTTGGAAAGACCCTTGTGGGCGAAGAAGCTTACGACCTGAAACAGTTGATTGTGTAATACGATAGTGTTTCTTCTGTCTAGGTGAGAAATCAAGCTTCTATTCCGGAGATCGAACCTGGGCCGTATCCCGTGACCAGGGAACAAGACAAGCTGCCTTAGACTGCTACGCTACGGAACAGGACAGGCGACTTGGATTAGTGTTTCCAGAACTACTCCCTGGCAGATGATAGTGCTTTGTTACGTTGGAACGACCTTTGTAGGCGAGGAAGCTAACTACTTTAGACAGTTGTGTTTCTTTTGTCTAAGTGAGCAATAAGTACCTTTCCCGGATATCAAACCCGGACCGCAATTCCATGGCCAGGGAACAAAGCATGCTGCCTTAGACCGCTACGCCACGGCGGGAGACGAGCGACCTAGATTAGTTTTGAAATACTACTCCCTGGTGGACGATAGGCCTTTGTTATGTTGGAATGACCCCTGTGGGAGATAAAGCTATCTGAGACAGTTGACTGTGTAACCCTGATTGTGTATCTTCAGTCTTAGTGAGAAATCTAAATTCTTTTTTGGAGTTTGATCGCGGGCCGCTTTCTGTGGTCAGGGAACAGGGCCTCGCTGCCTTAGACCACGGTGCGGGACGGCTGCCTTAGATAAGTTAATCATAATGCCCCCTGGGAGACGATAGCGTTTTGTTATGTTGGAACTAGGAATATATTACCAGAGACAGTTGACTGTGTCACACCTTATTGATTCTACTGTCCAAGAGAGAAATCTAACTTCTTTTTTGGATACCGAAACCGGGCCGCTTTCCGTGGCAAGGGAACAAAGCATAATGCCTTAGGCCGCTATGCTATGGTGCAGGACGGGTGGCTTGGAATAGTTTCTTTAAAACGGCCCCCTGGGATGCGATTGTTTTGTTATGTTAGAACGATCTTTATGGGCTAAGAAGATTACTACCTGAAACAAATGACTGTGTAATACGATTGTGTTTCTTCTGTCTAAGTGAGAAATAAAATTTCTTTTCGGATATATCAAAACCAGGCCGCTTTCAGCAAACAGGTTAAGCTGATATTACATATATATGTATGAGACAAACATGACCATTCGTAATTTATTGTAAGTTAATAACCAAGTAGGCCATGTAGATGACGCAACGAATGCTTTGGTTTATTGGAATTCCTAGTTATGATGTAGGATGAATCAAAATTGAATATTACAGTAACTTAGCAACAAAACAAAATAAGGAACCAATGATGTTATTCCTAATTTTTCTTTCTGACTTGGACTCTTGAGGAGAGTAGACGCTTCTCGATGAAAAGGCTTCTTGCTACTTTGAGAAGTGATTGGAGTTTACCATTTATAAACGTTTATCAAAAGTTTTGAATATACAACAAAAATACGACGCGACAATAATTAACTCTAATAAAAGGCCGTTGCATCATTAATAAATAAAAATGAGGAAGTTAATATAATTTAATGTAAAAAGTCGCGAATGTGAAAAACATAAAGACGATCGAGAGAAATAAATAGAAGAGAAAAGTGTAATGGTATTTTAATAATTTATTTCAAGATTACGCAAAAAGTAAAGTACTTTTTGTATCGATACCACGCCTAAGGTAATTTCAAGTTTCATTGCTCACCGAAGCTGCCGGAGAGAAGATTAATAGGAATCTTCGAGAACATCTCCTTCACGGCTTTTAGACGAAAGGTACATCGCTCCCACATCAAGGTAAGGATTGGCTACAACACCACTCGCCACGCCGAGGGAAGCGAGAAACCACTCGCACGTGTGGGGCTTAGACCTCACGACGGGGCGAATGCTCCTTCAGGTATGCTACCGCAAGGTGTGGCATAAAACTAACCATCACCCGGTAGAACCGCTCCTAATATGGCGACCATCGCGGGACTCAAATAAATCAAAAAGGAGAGTGAAAAGAAGAAAACCCGTGAAGTGTAGGATACACATGCGTGTGTTAAAAAGAAGAGTGAAGACTACAAATTCCAAGTTAGAGTGTTAGAAAAACAATTTATTAATTTTTTAGTAAATATATGTTGCTAAGAAATCAGAAGATAGTTAGCAAAATGGAGAGTAGAAAGGAAATAGATAAGGTTAGAGATGTAGAGGAAGAGGTCGAAAGGTAAGGTACGAGGAAGTAGGGAAAATTAAAAATAATGAGATGACGCTGGATAGGTTAGCGAAAATGATGATTAATGTGAATATTAATATGGAGGTTAATATGAAAAATTTAAGACAAGATATGGGTAATATGGATGATGATGATGATGACGATGATGATGATGATGATGATGATGATGATGATGATGATGATGATGATGATGATGATGATGATGATGATGATGATGATGATGATGATGATGATGATGATGATGATGATGATGATGATGATGATGATGATGATGATGATGATGATGATGATGATGATGATGATGATGATGATGATGATGATGATGATGATGATGATGATGATGATGATGATGATGATGGTGGTGGTGGTGGTGGTGGTGTTTAAGGGAGCTCAACTACTGGGTCATCAGCGCCCTTGAAAAACCAATGGCTTTAAAATCTCATTAAAACGCAAAGGACTAAAAGGCTAAATTGCAATAAATCAAATACAAACAAAGATTAAACTCACGCACAACGATGTGGCAAAGACTAAAATAGAAACTAAGACTATTAAAACCAGAAAGGAGATAAAATGGTTAAAATACATAACATTTTAGGGCCTAAATCCAACAATTTGTACATAAAATTAACGCTACAACTGTGTCCACTGCCGTCTCGTCATCCGCGAGTATCTCTGTCAAGCTGGCCGGCAGCTGGAAAGACCTGCGGAGACGGGCTAGTCTAAAACAATCTAAAAATAAGTGACGCACGGACGGTTCGGCACTGCAGAGCAGGCAAACTGGAGCCGGTGTCCCATTTAATAAAAAACTGCGGCTAAAATGACAATGGGCAAGACGCAACCGAACCAAAATAACTTCTTGCTACCGCGATTGGTGACAGGAAGTCACCCAGTGATTCGGAAGCTCCTTTAATGTTCGGACTTTGTTGTCACGGAGAGCAGACCACTCATCGCGCTAGCACGAGAGCGCCGCCCTACGTACAACAAGCCGAAAGTTTTCCGCGGTCATAGATGAAATTGTTACACTGGGGTCTTTGGTTGCCACCCGGGCTGCCGAATCCGCCATTCATTCCCTGAAAGCCAACGTGACCAGGAACCCATGCAAAAAACACGCTAACGACCGAGGCGTGTAGAAAGTGGAGGGCGTCCTGGATACGCTGTACGAGAGGATGGTGGTTGTACAGCTCACGAAGGCTCTGGAATGCGCTGAGGGAATCACTTAAAATAAGGCAGTCACCCAACTTTCAGCGGCGAAAATATAAAATGGCACTATATATTTCACTCAGCTCTGCAGTGTATACGGAAGTGCTGCCATGGAGACCGAATGTAAAGGGTTCGGCCCCATGGAGAAACGCGCCTCCCACCCCGCTAGAGCATTTTGACCCGTCAGTGAAAATTAGGCTAAAATCCTGAGAGCCCGATAAAATTCTAAAAGTAACCTGCGGATGCTGATCATAGGCGTCGTCGATTTGCTGTGCAGCGTCATGCCAAGATCTACGTGCTCTGCTCATGCAACCAAGGGGGATACAACCTTTCGTCTCTAGGGAGCGAATCAATTTGCCTTTCTTTTTTGGTTTCGGGCTAACTTCTATCCCAGCCGGGTCATCGGGTCGTTTTCTGGAAGACCTCCTGGCAATGTGGTCCGTATCCTCCAATTCCATTTCCGCCACGGATGAGATCCCTTTCCCGAAAGAAAACTGCGGTTCAAGGGCCCAAAACCAATTTGACACGGAGATCGACGAGGTCGATAAGCGTCGATCGGAGTCCTCGCCGGAAGACTCTTCAGAGGAGGAACTTTTTGATGCCCGGGGACTCTTCTTAAGGCTGGTAGGTTTGCTGGCATCCTTCAGGAAGTCGGACCTCTTGTAGCTGGTCTTGAACACTTCGGGAGGTGCATCGTATAAAATTGGCTTGTCATATTTTGATGCTGAGGCTTTAGTCGGTGACTGTGCTGGCAATCTCCTTCCAGATGGAGGCTTAAGTGTCGTTGGTGCGGACAAGGCTGGTGTTTTGCAGGACTTCGGAAATGGAGTAAGGATTTTATCCGTAATCGTTGCCTCGCCGACAGCACTGGTCTGAGTCGCGATCTCTCTTCGCAGTACCGACCTAGCTACTACCGAGCTATAGGTAGCGGTCCACGGGAGAGATGGTATACGGGTACGCGCGAGTTTCCGGGCTTCCGAGAAGGTAACCCTCCCTTTCACCCGCATTTCTTGAATGGCCTTTTCCTCAACGAATCGTGGGCAGTCTCTAGAGCTGGATGGGTTTTCTCCTGCGCAATTGATGCATCTAACTGACGACGAGCACTCACCATCGTGCTGTGACATCGCACAGTTTGAGCACGTAGGTGCGGCGTTACGAAAGGGGCTTGTGTGTCCAAAGCGCTGACACTTGTAGCACCTCAGCGGGTTGGGAATGTAGGGGCCTACCTCGATGGTCTCGTACCCTGCTCTAACCCTTTGAGGGAGGCCTACTCCATCAAAGGTCAGGAACAGGGTACGGATTGAAACCAATTCCCCTTGCTCTCTACGCTGTACACGGTAAACAGCCGTCACACCTTGGTGCTTATGGTTCTCTACAATTTCGTCAGTCGTCATGCCGTCCAACGCACGGGTGTTGACCACACTGTGCGAGGAGTTGAGGCTCCTATGGACAGTGACGGTCACCAGGTAGCTGCGCAACAGATTTGCCTTCAAAATAACTGCTGCCTGGGAAACAGAATCTGCTTACACGAAAAGTGTGCCATTTCTTGAACGGGTGCAAGATTTTACTGGGCCATCTATTTTATCCAGGCCCCTTTGAATCAGAAAAGGGTTCAGTGGCAAAAAGTTCTTCCCTTCCTCTGTTCTAGTTATTACTAAGTAGCGAGGACCAACGGACCCAACTATTTCCTTTCCACAAACCTTCACACTTTTGGGTTTAGTAGAGTGCAACAAAGCGATAGAATCCTCCACCATTGCAAACGTCCCCGATGGCGTGCTCACATCCTGGGCGCCACGCCATCTTAGGTGAGAGTCCTGGCCTGGACCTTGCTCACCTTAGGGTCACACTTCCCAGTGAAAAGACAGAGGGACCCAAACGCCTTCAGGAGTGTAATAGCTCATGCAATGGGCCCTCCCCGAGACTGACCTTTATCAGCGTATACGAACACAGTCCTACGAGATAACCAGGAGCTGGGAGTTACGCGTTACCCAGTCACCACTTGCGCCTTGTGCGCGTGGCATCCTTCAGAAACGTGTTCAAGGAGTAAAAGAATGTAAAAATAAATAAAAGGGGTCAAACACCGAATTGGACCACGGTTTGGGCGTTTGAAGGAACACTCTCAACTCGCGGAGAAACCCAGTCGAGAGATTTCACCAGAGCCTCTTCTGCCAGTTTTCGGGGTTACTGATGGGCCTTCTCGGCAGCCGTAGCGGTGTTGGGGTACACCAAGTACACACCGTACATCACCCCATCAGTCAGTACCCTACTTCCTGTTGCCCACCCCTCGGGGCGAGGACCACAGAGGTTGGATTTTGAGGGGCTTTGTATTATGGAGGCTAATTTGAATAAGAATACAAGTGATTTAAAGTCAGGCTTGGAAGCTAGTTTAAATGATTTAAAATCACAGTTGGGTGATTTAAAATCAAGTTTGGAAAGCAATTAGGAAGCTAGTTTAAATGATTTAAAATCAGAGTTAGTGAAAAATGAACAAAATGTAAATGAATTGAGAGTAGAATTAGCTTAGAATAAAGACAATATTAAAGATATGAAACTAGGTATGTGCAATTAATATGCTAGTGTAAGACAGGAATTGGCGCAAAATGTACGCAATTTAGAGGTTAGTTGGTCACAAAAGTTAAAACAGAAATTGATAAGTTCTGAGCTAGCTCAAGAAGTGAGAGAAAGTAGAAAGGGATGTAGGGAGAATATGGAAAGATTTGAGGTTGAGGTTAAGGAATTAAGAGAGATGATTCAGGAAACTAGGTTATGTCCGGAAAATGTAAAACAGGAAATCAAGTTAGAAAGGAACAAAGTTTCAGAGGTATTTGTGAAAAGCAAACCGAGGTAGTAGATAAACAAAAATTAGATCAAAGAATTGCTATAATTAGGACTGAGATGCAATTACAAGATAAGGAGGTAAAATCTCACCAAGATGAAATTAAGTTAAACCCTGGTGAAGTAAGTAAATCAAAAGATGAGACAGTCAGATTCAAGAAATTAAGGGTACTCTTGAAATAGAAAAGGATAATGTAAATAAATTGACAGAGGTTGTAATTGCGTTGCAGGCAAATAAGTTAAGTAATGTGAAAGATTTGTCCAGAGTTGAAAATGTTAATGATAGTTACCATACTGGTAATGTAAACACTAATGCAAATCCTTGTGATGTTATAAGCGAATGTAGTGATCTAGTAAGTTCAGAAAATGAAGTATGAATGCAATAGGAATAATTAAAGTATGCCCTCACACACACACACACACACACACACACATACACACACACACACACACACACACACACACACACATTTTCACACTCAGGGTCATAATGAATGTGTTAATTATTGCCTTAATGATATCAGTCCACCATGCTTTTATGAAGAGTCCGGTGATAATCCCAAGGTTTTCCTAAAAGAACTGGAAGAGTATTTTCGCATAAAACGATTTCCTAATGAATTTAGAATGATGGTGGTAAAAATATATTTGAACAAGAATGCATTAGAATGGCTTAGGTTAACCTTAACGTTTAATGAAAAACATAACACATTTAGGACTTTGTTTTTAAACTGATTTTTGGGGAACAGAAAGACAAAACAGAGTGAAAATTGAGTTGACTACAGGAAAATATGAGGCAAAGAAAGGGATCTCAATGACTGAGTATTTTCTAAAATTGGCGAATAAGAATAAATTAGTGAATCCTGAAACGTATTAAATGGATATAGTAAATGCTTTGATCAGACACTATCCTCCACACGTTAGGAATCACTTAATTGTGGCAAAACCTGTAGATTTTTCTGATGTGATTGAGTTGCTTTCTTCATTTGAAGTATATAATACAAATAAAAATTCAAACACTAACACAACAGAAAGTCATAGCTCATATGTAAATAATAGGTTAGCTGATCAACTAAATGAAAGAGTAAATTCTGGTCGAGGTCAAAATTTTGAGAATCTTCCAAATTTCAGGGGCGAGGCACAAAATCATAGAAATTCACGGGAAGAAAGAGACCATAGTTTTAGAGGTAGGTATGAGACCGTTAGGCCTCGGGTAAATAGAAACGTACCATCATTTGGGAGGTACCGGAATCAAAATTCTAACACACAAAGAATCGATCAAGAGGGTCAGATCAAACACATAAGGTTTTACAGAAATTACGGGGAACGTAGTATAAATTTAAAATAAAGGCGTGACATTTCACAAGATCATTCTGTAGGTAACACCTCAACTCATAGGTTGCCTGAAAATGTGAGAGAGGAACAAGAAAACCGACAAATTAACTCGACAGATTCACGAGATACAGTAAGTGATACCAACTTAAGAACTGATACAGATGTTCAAAATTCTCTTCCGTAAAACTAATCCCGTCGTCATCTTGTGCTCTGGAAGGTGATGGGAAAACGGTAACACAGAGCGAAAGTAGAATTTATAGTGGGAATACCTTGAAAAATAGTGTAGTATCAAACCCAAACAAACCTGAATTAGTAAACCCTCCCCAAATAGTCAATCAAGTATGGGAAAAACAATACCTGTATTAATAGACACTGGGGCAAGCTCTTCGGTAATTAGCGAAGAATTTTTTTAAAACATTGATAGCTAATTATCGAGTTGAACATCTAAGTATGAGTAATGTATACTGTAGCACAGCTATCGGAAAAAGATAAGATCGCGTTAGACATCAGGCGTTGATTGAAGCAAGAGTTAAGAGAACGAATTTGAATTTCGTTGCATTAGTAATACCTAACAGCTAGAGAGATCATTATCGGAAGCGATTTGTTGTATAGCTGGCAAAGCGTAATCGACTTTGTTAAACATGAGATCAGGATTAAAATGGACAATAATACCTTAGATATTAAACTGTTAGAAGATATAGGTATAAGAGAGGAGGAGAAAGATGAGAGATTCTTCGTCGAGTATATATATTTGCAAGAAAATTATGCTATGTATGATGGTACAGATAATTATGATGATTCGTGGTATAATGTTAAAGAAAACATGTCCCAGAACATCGATCCTGATAATAATCATTGTCAGTTGTATGGCTTGCAACTAAACGATAGTAAGATTATAGATAAACAACAGGAGGAAAGCAAATTCATTGTAAATCTGAAAGTTAGAGAGTACTAATAAACTAAATGAAGCACATAAAGAGCAATTAAAGATGTGCATCCATAAAAATTGCGAAGCATTTAGTTCGAAGCCTGGGCTCTGCAACAAATATACACATAAGTTCAAAGTTAAAGACGTTGCCCTATTCACTCATAAAAGTAGACCTGTTCCGATGTCGATACGTCAACAGGCTACAGACGTCATTAATTAAATGTTGGAGGATGGAATTATTGAAGTGTCTGATTCTCCGTACACACATCCACTATGCTGGGTTCATAAACCTAATGGATCAATAAGGATGACTAATGATGCCCGGAAAATAAATGCCCTCACACAACCCCATCTGGGAATAGATGAATTATTTTCAAAACTGGGGCGTGGCCGATATTTTTCAAAAATCGATTTGGTTTCATCTTATTGACAAATTCCATTAGACGAATCGGTGAGGAAGAACACAGGTTTTAATTTTGGAGGTAAAATATATCAATTTAAGACTTGCAGTTTTGGGTTATCTACCAGTGGTAGCGCCTTACTTCGTGCACTATACCATATTTTTGGTGATACTATAGAAGATGTTGCATTGCAATATATTGATGATTTTTTTATTTATGATAAAGATTTTGATCTGCACATTGAGCATCTGAATTATATTTATTCCAAATTTAGGGAGAGTGGAATGACAATAAACTTGGCTAAATCACATTTTCTGGTCAAAGAAATTGAGCTCTTAGGTTATATAATTTCCGTAAAAGGAGTGGCACTAAGTCCTAATCGAATTAAAGATATTGAACAGATTCCTCTACCTAAGAATACCAAAAAGGTAAAAAGGTTCCTAGGTATCCTAAAATATGAAAGCAAATTTGTTATAAATTATGCAAAAGAACTAGATTCTTTAAGGGAATTGTTAAAGAAAAATACTGTTTGGAAATGGTCAGATGAGCAACAGATGGCTTTCCAAAGAATAAAAGATTTATTTAAAAAACCATCCTCTTGGAAAGACAAATTCAAAATCATTCATTTAATATATATACAAATGTTAGTATTCACGCATATGCTGCAGTATTGACACAAACTGACCATGAAGGAAATAGCCATGTGATTGCTACTGAATCGAGAACATTAAGGAAGGTTGAATCGAATGCAAGCACCACAGAATTGGAAATTGGCGCTATTTACTTTGCTTAACAAAAGTTTCTGCAATATGTATATAACACTAAAATTACAGTACATAGCGACCACATAAGTTTGTCATTCATAAAGAAATGAAAACTAACCAGTTCCAAGATATCTCGATACATACACGAGATTACTTCGTACGATATCGAGATACGTCATATTCCAGGGAAAGATAATTAGGTAGTGATTTGTTGTCCTGACAGAAGATCGGAGATGAAATTCCTGAGACACTCTCCCATCCACATCAAACAAATAAAAATATACAAAATGGAATTCCATTGGAATAAAAATTTGGAGAAAAAGTTTAATAACATTTCTGAAATACAAAGCAATGATACCTTATTAGGTCCGCTGCTAGGAGTTGTCCCTGAAATAGAAAATGCAACAAATATTACTGTTGCTAAGAAAAATGGAGTATTATACAAACTCAATGGAGGTGTGCCAAAGAAATGGAGAATTATGGTGCCAGAGATTCTCGAAGATGAGATAATAATGTCCTTTCATGAATATTTGGCACATCCAGGAAGTGAGAAAACGTCCTTAGCCATACAAGATAGGGTATACATCAAACATTTGGGCAGGAAAATACGAAAATTTATATCATCCTGTGTCTTATATCAAAAAGCAAAGCCTCTGAATGTGAAATACGATTATGAGCCACAGGAAATCATAAGGGAGAAGAAAAATGATCTCGGAGCAATTTATGCTAATGGAAAACGGCCCGCAAGTCAGTACAATTATAAATACATTTTTGTAATGCTCGATGTATTCACAAAGTTTGTGAAAATCTATCCTGTAAGGAATATAAAGAGCAAATCCTGTGTATCTAAAATAATTAAGGATTGGATTCCAAAATTTTGAAAAATAAAATTAATTATCTCCGACAACGCTACCGTACACCGGAGCAAACTTTTTACTTCTGCGCTCCGAAGTCAAAATATTAAATTGTACAATTCTTCCGCCTATTTCCCACAAGGAAACTCTTGTGAAAGGGATTAAGGGATATAGGATTCTATTTTCGTATATTATGCCACTCCCGTCACCAACGTTGGTTTAAATATTGTGAAATAATAGAAAACGTTATAAATCACAGTCCAAATACCACCACCAAATTCACCCCCTAGGAGCTGATGACATGTTTTTTGTTGTTGTAATTTACGTCCTCCAACGTTAGGTCATATCGGACGAATGGAATGGGTGAAATGCTGCTCAAATGAGCCCGGGGTCCATAGAGCTTCGAATTACCCAACATTTGTCTTTCAGGATAGGGAAAACCCCGGAAAAAAACCTTATCCAGGTAACTCACCCTGACCGAGATTCGAACTCGGGACCTCTTGAGCGAGAGGCAGACCTGCTACCACCACGCTGCCGACGCGGGCTGATGACAGGTCGACCACCTAAACCTTTAGTAATAAAATCCCCACCACTGTTGAACCATCCGATATACAACTTTCGGAAGAGGAAAACATGGTAATTGCTTACCAGAGATTGGTAGATAAAGCAAATAAAATACGCCAGAAGGTTAAGAGAGGAAAAGCTATTTGGGATCCCCAAATCGGTGACGAGGTTCTGGTCAAACTATCAATCTTTCAGATTCAAATAGAAAAATTTACTGGAGAATGAATCTGATTTACAAAGGACCATAAGAAATTGTGAAAAATTTCGGGGAGCACACTTATGAAATTGCATCAGAAATTGGGAAAGCAATTGGGAGATACCAAAAATCTTTATTGAAACCATTCAAGAGACCAGACACACATGACACTGCAAAATTTTAGAGATTAATAATAAAATTATGTATAACTAGAGTTAAAGACTGAATTTATGGATCACTGCAAGAAAATATATATACATTTTTTGGTGTTTATGATGTCAAATCAACTTATTTTTGTTTTAATGTTATATTAATGTTATCTATGTGTTGTATTCTTAAATGTAATCTGCTTTAGTCAAATGTAAATTTGTACTGACAAGTTATTCTATTCACAAGTTTTTAAGAAAAAATGTTTGTAATTCAGGGGAAACATCCAGAATTATTAAAATAAATATATAAATAAGATTGTTTTATATGAAATTATTTTATAAATTCACGATGATGGCATTCCCCTGGGATGCGATAGTGTTTTGTTATGTTGGAACGAACTTTGTGGACTAAGAAGATTACTACCTGAAACAAATGACTGTGTAATACGATTGTGTTTCTTCTGTCTAAGTGAGAAATAAAATTTCTTTTCCGATATATCGAAACCAGGCCGCTTTCAGCAAACAGGTTGAAGCTGATATTACATATATATGTATGAGACGAACATGAGCATTTGTAATTTATTATAAGTTAATAACCAAGCAGGCCATGTAGATGACGCAACGAATGCATTGGTTTATTGGAATTCCAAGTTATGATGTAGGATCAATCAAAATTGAATATTACAGTAACTTAGCAACAAAACAAAATAAGGAACCAATGATGTTATTCCTAATTTTTCTTTCTGACTTGGACTCTTCAGGAGAGTAGACGCTTCTCGATGAAAAGGCTTCTTGCTACTTTGAGAAGTGATTGGAGTTTACCATTTATAAACGTTTATCAAAAGTTTTGAATATACAACGAAAATGCGACGCGACAATAATTATCTTCAATAAAAAGCCGTTGCAACGTACTATACATCTAATAACACCATGGGACTTGTAACCAGTTTCTTTGATAATCGAATAATCTCAAAATGTCTGTGAGCCCTCCGGATCACCTGACATAACCTCACCGGGGTTATCTAAAAGTAGAGTATTGGTGTGGGAATTTCTCTTGGTGTGGCCTTTTGGCAGGATGGTTAAGTGTAGTGTTTAACGCCTGCATTTACTACATACGGCACCGCAGCCGGTGACAATGATGGTACTTGAGATGAAGATGGAGCACCGGTGGAACGAGATGGCAGGGGAAACCGGAGGTCCAGGAGAAAACCCACCCCCGCGCAGTGTTGTCCACCACAATCTCACTTTGCGGTCGCCTGGGATTGAACCCGGGCCGCCTTGGTGAGAGCCAGGCGATCTAACCACTGAGCTACGGCGCGGCCCAGGATGGTTAAGGATTACGTGTCGGTGAGCAAGAATAGTCTCTCAGGGTACAGCAGTTATTACCAGCCAATGAAAAGTACTGCTTCAATTTCATGTGGATTGATTATCCCCAAAGGTCCTACTTGTTTCTTTTTGAATTTATTTCATTTCATTTGCTTATAATAATTTGTATGGTTTTATCGTCCCTTTCTTACATTCTTCTATCGGAAAACCGTGGTTTCCGCTTCAGTATGCAAGAATAGGTACGGACAATTGATGTTCTCAAAGAATCCATTCGAACCGAAATAAGTAACATTGGCAAGGATACTCTCCATAAAACTTCAGCGAATATGGTGAGACGAGTGGAAACATGTACAGATGGTGGTGGAGCACACTTCCAACATTTTCTCTGAGATTTAAATAGTGTAATGTAATCTTCCAATTGTGTATTATATTCTTCCAAAGTTGCACGTGTGACCTATTATTGGTTCAAAGGTTATATGGCCTATTGAAATAATTCATATATATACTTTTTTGGAGAAGCTATTAGCCAATTTAGGAGTTAAGGAAATAGAATTTTAGTTGCAATTTACTGTAAATAATGTTGTATATATGGTTGTAAGGGAGATAAACAGGGAATATTACTTACATCCCTATATAGCAACTGGGGACGTAGCTACGGGTCTATTATATGTTTCAAACGGGAGGGGTTCTCGCATGTAGCGAATCAGATGCGTTACAGCCTTCACCGTTACCACCTCGTTACCCCCACTCTTTTTATACTTCCCTCTCTCTCGCACACTTGCGAGTGTTATTAGCGCTATTGCAAACTAAATTTTCCAAAGTTTTATAATAATGCAGTTGTTGAAATCAAAATTGAAACATGAATATTCGTATATGTTTAAGGTTAATTATAGTTTATGAATTACTTATTTTTATAATCTAACGAAAATGCCAGTGCTGCATTCGTATAGCTGTGAATGTTACTTATGTTAAGATATAATTCGTCATTGTCATTGTTTTCAACGTCTGAGTACTGTAAGTTTATGATGATAGGTTCCGAAATCTCGTTACGTGCTATTTTTTCCAAAAGTCGTCTTCTTGTGTTCCTTGTCCATTTCTTCGTGAGTGAATCGTTTAACATCAGTCAGTTTAAAAATATTATTTCTATTTGCAACATAATTTGAGCCCACATTAGCTCAATTGGATTGTTCTAGCTGTAGTAAGGTGGGTGGGGGGCTGGATCGCGTCTCATTGATCCAGCTGATACACTTTTTCATGGAAGAGTAACTAAATAATACTGCTTTGAACTCCAGAGTAAACAAAGATTACCAACCATTCATAAACAGAGATACGTGATTAGACAAGTTCTGCCAGACTAGCAAGAAGTGTATCGTTTCCTCCCATTGAATTTAGCAGACACCTTGGCTTATTCATCTTTCACCACGTCATGTCAACTATTTACGTAGCAGCTCAGAGTAATCTCAAATATACGTACACGCATACATGCAAACCAATAATGATATTCATTACAGGGCTTACGTTGCAATGCGTTGTTATAATATAATGGTATCTACATTACTTATTTGTATCAGGAAAACTATTTGAGATAAAATATGGGTTTTTTTTTGTTATGTTAAATACATTACTCTCTCCTTCCTCATGGATCAGTTTTTTTTCAAAATCTGAACTTTTGTTTTAGCGCGAACAGTATTTATTAGAGATTGATTAGTTTGGCGCTCCTCATACACCACATAGCGGGAATGCAATACAACACCGCAGTACTCCGATTGGTTGCTCACCTAGTAGCGCTCAAGGACAAACACTTTCCCACTTGAAACACATAATAGGAAGTAAAGGATGGTAGAGGTACATGGAAAAGGGGGTAGAAGAGAGACCTAAAGTCTAACCCAAATCAGTAAATATATTCTGAGAGTTATAACAGAAGTATAGGGCACTCCCTGGATCTTGAAGTGATCAGGGGTGCTTCTGAAATATTAAATATATAGAGAGGTGGTGTAACTATACCTTGAGTGATGTGGTGACTATATAGCTGAGTTTATAGCTCGCTTGCAAGCGATGTTTGAACCTGTCGCACCTTGCTGTCGATCTAACCACGAGAACACCTTAAAATAAACTGTTGTGCAAGTTCCCTAACAATCTTCCAGCATAAAGTCCTCGCGTGCGCTAGCTTAACAACTCTTAAATACGTGGGTCCTGCCCAAAATGACAGCTAAAAACTAAATCAGCGTTTCCCGCGCCAGAGGGCCCACCTCTTCTTTCCCAAGCTAGCTAAGCCTTATTTCTTTCTCCAAAATATTGTATCACCAATGGCGATCACTGTTTACATAATTGAGAACGTGTTGATTCCTGTAACCATGAGTCAGCAGGATGCATGATTCAGCAGTCGAAAGTATATGTTTTGTCAGTCAGCGAAATTTAAGCTAAATCATCAATCACAGAGCTTAGCTCAAACATAGGTCACAGAAAATGGATGTTAAATAACAATGATTAAAGTAATTTCTAAGTCTTGCTCAGCCTATATACGCAACAATAAAACAGCCAGCTCAGGTCATACCTTAACTATATATACATATATATTGTAATTTACGTCCACCAAATTTAGGTCATATCTGACGATGAATGAATTTCGTGAAATTATGCTCAAATGAGTCCGGGATTCATGGAGCTTAGAGTTACCCGATATTCGTCCTTCAGGATAAGGGAAAACACTGGAAGAACCCACCCTATCCGAGATTCGAAATCGGGACCACTTGAACGCGAGGTAGACACGCCAACATCTACGCTACCGAGGCGGGTAAACTGTAACTCCGATGCACGATTATACCAACAGAAGTTGACATCGCCGTTAACAAACATAAGGAAACAATTGTCACAGCGCTAACACTACTGATACGTTTCTTACATTTCACCAACCTGTTTTCTGAAAATGTTAACAAACACGTGTTAACGCCAAGAAACTTGTAAATATTACAGCTGTAGAAGGCCATATGAGTCGTCTTATTTTTTGAACGTACTGCGATGCGCTTTTGTTTTCATTTTCGTCTGCATACAGGGGAAAAATGGCCGGTGAACAGAACCTTAAACAAAAGCTGTGAGACAAATTTATCTTTGATGGAGAAAATTGTTAATTGAATTGGTGACGAAGTGTAAGGATATCGTGGAAAATAAGAGAATGGATGCGGTGAATGTAAAAGAGAAAGATATCACGTGGGAAAATATTTAATAAATATTAATATTTAATATTAATTAAATATTAATTCAAATGCATGTGTCACTACTACAAGCATGAAACAACTTAGTCATATTACGTAAATTTAAAACGAGGTGTGAAGAAGGATAAGTGACGAGTGACTTAAATGTTTCAAGACGGGAGGTGGACAGTATATTATCCATAAAATCGCAAAATTATTAATACTTGAAGCAAAGGCGAGGTCGGCATATTGCTTTCGATGCGTGTTGTAACCTCTCTTGTACTTGCGCAGTGACCTTCATAGCAACTTCTTTGGACAGTCTATACCTGTGTAGAAAATTTTCTTCTGATAGCTACTCAAATCGTTTCTCCTGATAGGCCATCATATAGCAAATCGACATCAACAGCTGAGTTTATGCCCGCCATCTTGACTATTTACAATTGCTAAGGTCTTAACAACAGAAATTTGTCTTTTTAGTTTAACAAGAGATTTAACATGAGTGTTAAGCTAACACTAGTTGGTGAAATGCAATTGTTGTTTTAACTATTGCTAAACTGTGTTAGGTACTACGATCTATTGGTGAAATCGGGCATAAGTGTTCAGAAATGCACGTACGTATACCAGATATGAAAGTCGGAAACACAAAGAAAGTCCTTCCAAATTAGAAAGTTGTGGTATTCTTGAGGAAGGGGATCCGTTCCCTTCAGCTATCGTTGTGCGGGCTCTGCGGACCCCTAGCACACGTGGTACCTCTGACGTTACTAGAGAAACCTCGGGCCGAACTGCCGAGCCCCTCCCTGATTGGGAGTTGTTCGGACTGGTTTGGACTCGAGGGGGCAGTTGTTTCCGATACCCGTGGGAGATCGGGTACGTCTTCGGACGGGGTTGAGGGAAGCCATATATTCCCGCGTACTAGTCTGCATAGCTAGTAGAAGGTATGCTAGATCACCAGGCAGCCCCACCGAGGTTAATCGGTAGCCTTCCCCTTTGGGGTTGGCGCGCGTAAGTGGCATATCCACTTCCGTCGAGTCTTGAGTCCACAGGACCAGATGGGGGGCTTGTTAGTCTCTAGGTCTTGCCCTATGGAAATCCCCACGGAGGCACTGGGTGCCCTTTTGGGACTGCTGAGTAAATCCCTGGTCATTAGAGGGGCGGTAAGTCTTCCATTTGTGTGGATTGCCCTGGTAAATACCCTCGAACTTTATACATACTTGAAGATCACGTGGGACTTTCTCTCGCTAAGACGTGGGTAACAAGGATTACTTCATGCTCTATCAGCTATGTTTTAAGATTGTGGTCGATATTATTATATAAGCCTCACAATTAAATTTGCTTCAGAGGAACCATGAAACTGGCTTTAGAAATTCACCTACACATTTTTCGGTTACTTATGTAGGCAGTGGCATATTCCGTGATTTTAAAAGGAATCTTTTGCACAATATTCGCGTAAGTCCGACACGTCCATAAAATTATACAGATCATGATGACGTTGTTTACATCATTGCTGAAATGAGCAAAAGCACAACATGCTCGATGGTATTTACATTTAGAACTTTTTGACATGTTTCTCCCTACCTGTCACATACCTTCAGTCTTTTAATGCATTCGTAGGCCTAATTTTATATCTACTTTCATCTCTCACACTATACAGAACAAACACAAAACACCATGGCACAAATAATAATGTGATTCATATAAATCTGAACCGTTTCAAAAGGCCGTAACATGTATAGATGCTGGTAGAGCACACTTCCAATATTTTCTCTGTAATATAAATGGTGTAGTGTAATCTTCAGGCGCAAATGTATCCTGGTGCACATATGCAATATGTGACTCGCAGGGCTGAAAAGGTCATCGCCGCCTTAGGATGTTTGATGCCCAATGTCGGTGGTCCTAAACCAAGCACCAGGAAACTTCTTGGTAGTGTGGTACATTCCATTCTTCTGTATGATGCACCAGCCTCGAAGTCTTGTCTTAATAAGGCTATCTATGGAACGTGGCTCGAGCGCGTACAAAGGAAGGTTGCACTGCGTATCTGTGTTGCATATAGGACTACCTCCACCCGGGCTCAGCAAGTTGTCGCTGGGATTATACCAAGGCATCTCCTGGTGAAGGAACGCACCTATGCACATGGAAATGTTTAGCAGCAGCACAGGCTCTTTGGTTCGGGAAATTATCATTCGACACTGGCAGGCGGAGTGGACCCAGGAAACCAAGTTGTTGATTCCCGAGATCCCACCTTGGCTGTATCCCAAGCATGGCGAAGATGGGTATTATCTCACACAATTCCTGACCTGCCATGGCCGACTCCAATCTTACTTGAACCGTATGGGGCTCCATGCCACCGGCCTCTGCTCGTACTGTGCACAGACGGACACCCCGGAGCATACGATTTTAGATTGCCCTCAGTGGCTTGACATCCGCTATCGCTGTTACGTTCAACTTGGTGAGGTTGTAACTTTGAACAATATTCTTTCACTTCTGCTGGAGTCCAGGGAGAACTGGCATATTATATCTGCAATGATTACCTCCATCCTCAATGCGAAGGAGCAGGACGAAGGAGCATACACTTCTAACACAGCATCACCTTCTACTTTTCAGGGCCTTAGGTGCTACATACCTTCTATTGGTACATTAGTACGTCGAACAACTTTCGCCCTTCTTCTTGAACTAATACCTATTGGTGGTCCCAGAAAGAAGTCTCTTTTGGCTCGCAGGGGTTTTTAGTTCATAAGTATCAAGCTGGCCAAAATCGGCGTCTTTTGATGATTTTTCCCTTGCCTAAAAGTAAAAAAAAAAAAAAAAAAAAAAAAAAAAAAAAAAAAAGCGCGGCTCGTGCTTATGTGCTACAGTGATACGGTACAATAGTTAGTTTGCTGAAACGAATGTCTTAACGTTTTCTTTCTTTCTATCAGATTTATACTCACTAGCAAGAAGCAAGGATAGCTGTCAGACACTAAAGTAACACATGACCACCATTTCTGCTACATCGAAGAGCTGTGTGTTTGCGCAAATTCTGTCCAATAAACGCAGTGACATAGTGGCGCATTGCTTTGAGACTATTCCTCTGATTAGCAGTTTTTGCTTGGGATTGTGCTACGGCCAAACGGAGCACAGAAGCCCCGCTTCTTGCTGTATTGTTTTCAGTGCCACCTGCAGTAGTTACAGTAAACTACTACCGCTAGAAGTGCTCTTACAGGTATCTGCTTGCAGGCGGGAGTCAGGAATGTATGTTGGTACTACTGTCTTTTGTTATTTATAATTCAAATTATTGACTTACACAAAACAATTGTGCAGTTCAAGTTATACTGTTATGGTTGATGGTATCAGCACATCTTTTGCGTGCACGAACATGAATTCGGTGAGCGGATCAATCAGTTACCCTTCCTCTAGAAATACCCTGGAGAGAAAAGTGCAAATCAAGCTGTATTGTAGGCAAACTCCAGAACAAATTATAAGGCAGTGTGCAAAACGAGGGAGAAATAATTCCTACCTGAGGCATTTTAACCCCAAAGTGTATGAGCATGACTGAGTATATGGATGCCAAGAAAGGAATGCTCTGTTCTGCTTTCCATACCTGCTCTTCGGAAACAATGATACTTAAAACACAACGGGAGTGACAGATTTAGGTCACCTAAATGTGCTTATTTGTAAGCTTAAACAAAATTTAAAGCATTTAAATATTGTACTAGATTCAAGTGCTTTAGGCAATATAAACATTGGGACACAGTTAAGCCTTTTATTTAGATTACGTCCTCCAAAGTTAAGCCGTGCATATCAGAAGACCAGACTGAATCATAAGCAGCAAGCAGGCACATATTTAGAAGTCAATTTCCGGGGGTGGGCGGGGTTGTCCAAAAATCTACGTTGAATTATTAGCTTTTAATAAATAATTAATCAGGGATGTGTTTTATCATGTTCGTAACAAATAAAAACACACGTAATATGTTTTATTCAAATTACTTTCTCCACCCAAGCTTCTACAAATTGTTCTTGTCTTGTTTCTATGGATAAAGTCGGTAGAAGGGCCTTGCACATTGCACATTTTTGTTGTTGTTCTTCTACCTGGAATAAAGTGATATAAGCAGTAATCAGATATTTAAAAAGTGCGCGTCGGTAGCGTAGATGGTAGCATGTCCGCCTCATGTTCAAAAGGTCTCGAGTTCGAATCTCGGTCAGGGTGAGTTACCTGGATAAGGGTTTTTTTCGTGGTTTTTCATTATCCTGAAAGACGAATGTCGGATAACTCTAAGGTCAATGGACCCTGGGCTTATTTGAGTATCATTTCACCCATTTCAATCACCATCCGACATGACTTGACGTTGGAGGACGTAAATTAAAGAAAAATATGTTTTAAAAGCGAACCACTGATTGATGCTTTTGAATTATTAGTTCTTCTTTAAAGAAAAAAGGAATAGGAACTTAGAAGTTAAAAGTTACATACCTTTAAGTAACGTAAGTGCCTGGGAATTCTAATCTACAAATTGTAATACATCGGAATTGGTTAACTTTGCAAAACATTATTGTAACTGACATTATTTGTGTATTCTAACGAGTTCTACAGCTGTTGTGCAGTAACTTTCGTTTATCTCTTAAATAACTTATTTTTGCCTGAGAGGGAATAGGGACGTTAAGATGAGAAAATTGAATAAACTTTTTCGATTCATTTTAAACTAACTTTTATTTCAACTATGTATTAAAAGTTTGAAATGATAGTTCATTTGGGGGGTCCGGGACCCTGGATCCCCCTAATTACGTCACTGCCAGCAAGTTGAAAAAAATACAGGCATGTGCTATCGCGTATAATTGACTGCATTATGTTGGCAATGGAGAAGAGCATTGCCTCTAATATGGACGATTTTAACACCAGAGTCATTGACAAGTTCTGCAAAAGAAACGAGCACCCCATGGACTTTATACTTCGACATTAGGGACACTGGGAGGTTATTGTTACCCAGACAAGCCTAATTTTTACCAATATTAAAATTTGAATATATAGAAAACTAAACATTATCAGAAATTGAAATTCGGTATGTTTACGGTATAAGGATGTGTGCATTTAACTACTTTATAATTTGTTAAATTAGGTTTACACCGGTCCATGCAAAAGGGGCATAAATCACATCGTGTGTCCTGAAAAAATATTGCACCCTATATTTTAGGTGCACTTTACTTGAAGTAATTTAAAGCTGCATGCACCAAGTTTTATCCTAATTAGCCTAAGATACACTTTTATAATATGGACTAACTAAAAATCACATATAGTTTATACTATTCACAATAAAAATTAATTAGTTTTGAGTAAAAAGAAAGATAATATTTTCAAGGACTGAATATATGATTTCATCCATTTTATAAATCACATGAATATAAATGTTAACCAAATGTGTTAAAGGAACATAGAAAAATGACCACTACAAATTCCGTGTCAATATCTTTTATAGTTTTTGAGAAACATGCACCTAAAGTGTGAAAATTCAAGGTTTCGGGAAATGACGATCAAAGATTAAGCACCATTCTCAGGAAGTGGGCGTATCATTACGCCGTCATCTTTAAATTGACGAATTAAAGGACTTTAATACCAGCTGACAACCTGTGTTATATATATATATATATATATATATATATATATATATATATATATATATATATATATATATATATATCATTTTAAAGCTGAAGAATTATATAATTTATTAACAGTGAAAGTCATATTGCATATATGGACATTTTAAGTAAACATGGCCATCTGTAATTCAACGTATGTTAGTAACCAAGCAGGCCATATAGATGATGCAACAAATGCTTAGGTTTATTGAAATCCCAAATTCTGACGTAGGACCAATCAGAATTAAGTATTACGGTAACTTAGCAACCAAAACAGGAAAAAAAGATCCAATGATTTTATTCTTAAATTTTTTCTTCTGGCTTTAACTCTCGAAGAGGGTAGACGCGTTTTCGGTAAAAGACTTCTTGAGGTTTTTGGAGTTCATCATTTATGAACGTTTAGTAAACGTTTAAAATATACATCGAATACGCAACGATACGATAAATAATTTAAGTAAAAAACCGTTGCATCATTTATAAATAAAGGGAGAACATTAAAATATAGTAAAGGGCTATATACATCAGTGGAAAAAGTCGCATGTATAGAAGAAAATGATGCCGACAAATATAATTCAAAGGATAGCAAAATGGTATTAATTATTTTATTCCATAGTTGCCCAAAAGTGAAATCCCTTTTGTATCGATACCACGCCTGAGAAGTTTCACATCTCATCGCTCGACGCAGCTGCCAGAGAGAGGATTTATAGACATGTTCGAAAACATCATATTCACGGCTTTTAGACGAAGGGTTCATCGCTTCTACATCAAGGTAAGGTTTGGCTTCTACATGCGTCGCCACACCGAGGGAGCGCGAAAATTTTGCTCGTGAGCGGCGTAGACCTCACGAAGGGGCGAATTCAACTTCAGATATGTCACCGCATCGTGTGATAGAAATCCAAACCACAAGGAGGGGAACTGCTTCAACATTAAAAACAAAAATGGATTTTTTGAAACCTATCGAACCCCAGTGCCCTTAAGTAAGACCATGAATATCTTTCAACAACAGGTAGCTTTGCAGCGCACTCCTAATTTGATCCAGCAGCCGCCAATGGTTATTTACCAATTGTGTATTATATTCTCCCAAAGTTGCACATGCGTTGTATTATTGTTTCAAAAGTTATGGCATATTGAAATGGTTCAGGTTTATTTGGATCGCACTATACAATCAAATGAGAATCGATGGATAACATAACTTCACTGAACTCACTCAGAAAAGAGGGTATCTCAGAAAGAAAATAACCCTCTTAGCAC
The DNA here is from genome assembly GCA_030765055.1 of Mantis religiosa. Taxonomy (NCBI): domain Eukaryota; kingdom Metazoa; phylum Arthropoda; class Insecta; order Mantodea; family Mantidae; genus Mantis; species Mantis religiosa. The sequence goes on along the minus strand of CM060948.1, from coordinate 309,967,780 downwards.
AGAAGATGCCACTAAATATCATATCGGATCGTTACTTATGGCCCACCCTATAGTTAAGATCCCCGTTACTTTTGTAGTTAGGTTTTGACCACACCTACCTCATCTTGGTTCTCATCCAACTTGGAGTAGGAAGCACAGTCTTCGCAAACTTTCTGCTGGCATTCGAAGCATATTCTAAAGAAATCTTCCGGCTTGAAACTTTTCAGACACACTCGACATGCTCCTGTGCGACACGGTGGCTTCACTGCATCTGAATTCCTGAAAACATTAAAATAAAATATTATAGAGAGAAAAAGACACCTCCTCAAGCTTTGCACTGCATTTGAGACTTCATCGCGGTTTGAAGTCCACTGAAAAAGGATAGGCATCTGCGTATGTATACACAATAAAACTAAATTCCAATTGTTGAATAAACATTAGGCTCGAATAAAAAAATTTCCGAATTTTTATTTTTCAAAAGTGGTTCTAGAAATTTTTATTAAACTAACCTGGAATTCTCATATATCTTAATTTCCACTATAGCCATTTCTAGAGTTAAAAAGCTGTATGCATTACAACAGAATAAATCACAGCTTGGTCTGAAGTGCTCAATATTGATCTACAAATTTCTTATACGCCCCATAATTTCGTACGCTGCTTCTGTATGGGGTGTACATTCATCGACTTCAGGTTGTACAAAACAAAGTTCTCCGCAGTATTACAAAGGCTCCATGGTTCATTAGAAATGATCAACTCCATCAGCAACATGGTATTCTTCCCATACATCTGTACTTCAAATTGATATCAAAGACATTTTTCGTTAGATTATCGAAATACAAGGCATTGGACATTGGACGACGAAAATTCGAAAGGACCAGATTGAAAAGAAAACTACCTCAAGACATCCTGCTCAATGATTCAGGAGATAGCGACTTTTCTCACTAATTCAAAGTTTATCCACTAACTTTCTCATAAACACCACTGATCATAATCTAGCTTCGCATATCTAACCTCGCTTTTCAATTGTTATCCATTTTATTTAATGTTATTTTATGTGTTATTTATCCTGTTATATACTTTCTCTTTTATTATCTTTCATTTAATTGTGGTCTTAATTATTTTTGATTGTTTATATTATACATCTATCACCTTCGGTTTCCCTCGCCATCTCATTCCACCGGTGCTCCATCTTCATCTCATGCATCATCAGTGCCACCGCCTGCGGTGCCGTATGTAGTACAAGCGGGCGTTAAACACTAAATATTTTATATGTTAGAGGACAGAAATTCCTCAGTTGTTAATTTGTGTGTAGTACTTGTGTAATTTATCAATGGCCTAATTAGCATTTATTTATTTTTTTGTTGTAATTTACGTCCCTCAAGCTTAAGTCATAACGGACGATGAATGAAATGGGTGAGATGATGCTCTAACGAGTCTGGGGTGCATAGAGCTTAGAGTTACCCAATATTTGTCCCTAAGGATAAGAGAAAACCCCGGAAAAAACCTTATCCAGGTAACTCACTCGGACCGAAATTCTAACTTGGGCCTCCTGAACGTGATGCAGACACGCTACCATCTACGCTACCAAGGCGTGCGGCTTGTATAGCAATACTGCTGATCAGCCAAATAATAAATTTAATAAATTTATGAATTATATAATTTTTAAAAATAAATTATTTCAGTCCAACCGTGTGTAGACCAAGGTTTAGAAAGGTAGAGCCAGACCAAGGATTTCAAATCCCGGCTTTGATTGGGGTGGATTACGGTAGTAAGGGAACTTGGCTCTGCGGCAAACATGAGGGGCATTCCCGGGAGGAAGACTGGGGCAAGAGGAGACCAAGGATGCCGGTCTGAGGAGTCACGACAGTGCAGAGGGAAGGGCCCTTACCCTGGACCGGTTGGAAACTCCCCCAGCAGGCCAGCAGAACGGTAATCAGGAAGGAAGAAGTGCTTATCATACAGCGCCACCGACTTTCTACACCGAAAGAGACCACCAGATGAGAGATGAAATGGAAAAGCATGAAATTTGAGTGATATATTTAATCTACCCAGAATTCGCGTAGCAAACCGGAAACAAACCCGTAAAAGCCCATGGGTCAGGTAGGCCCACCACGGGGATCGAACCTGGACCTCCCGAATGCGGGCCATAGACGAAACCTCGTGAGACATCCCAATCGGTAAATCCCGGCTATGGTATTGGATTTGTCAGTCTATCTTTCCAAATTCAATATTACTTATATTGACTCTTACATTTTGAGCAAAAGCGTTTCATTCTGTGTGAATTTCGTGTAACTGTGGAACTACAAAAGTTTAATAACGCATCTCCCAGTGTTCGATACCCTTTGGCGGCGTCTCCAATATTTCTATCTTTCATGAATATGCTCCCGGCTGTTGCAGGACCAAGCCTTTTTCCTCAGGGTATACGTGGATGGATGTGGGATTGAACTACGCCACTTACGTTAACTCATTACATTTAATGGAAGCTAATAAATGAGTTGTTTTATGTGAGCTGTTGACTATTTCGGTATACATAGTTTCTCAACCATAGCATCAGAAACGATAACTATTGAAGTATTATATCTGATAACTTCTGATGCATCAGTAAATTTAGAGATCAAACTGTTTCCATAATAATAGTGACAAAGGTAAGCTCCTATGAGTCACTAAATGCTAATCGTAGACTCCGTTAAGGTGATTGCCAAGTATGTGATAACCTGAAAGCGATCATTAGATGCTGCGGACTGCCGATAATCGATCAGAGTAAAACACTTCTGTAAGACTTAAGTAAAAACACTAACTTTAGTAGTCCCACCTAAAACATGACTATTCCAGAAAGGCTTTCACCAATTTCATCGAAACGTCTAATTGCCTCAGATATTGTCACTAGTAACTAATTGTTATACCTCAACTGTTACTTGCCTAGGCACTGATTACTTCTCCTGGCATAATTGCCACTCGTGTGTGATTGTTTAGGTGCCAAAACGTGACGCTCAAATGCAAGAGTCCGTCTGTGTGGCTAAAGCTCAACTTATTTGCACCTCCATCCTTTACGTTGCCACCTTCTATTCAACGGAACAGAGGGGTAACTAGACCAGCTCGCAGCGGGTTAACATACGTGTAAGAGGAAATTGTGTCCTGATATGGTGCATTTCCTTTCGCTAAATTTGTATGACAATAACTTCAGCTCAATCATGCTTAGAAAACACATTCATTTAAGCTTTGTCTAGACACTTAGCGTGCTAATTAACTTTTTTAAACTTAATAAGTGTTTGTTATTTTGCATTTGTTATGGAACAATAAGAACTCGACAGATAATTTTAATGTTTTATATGATGCTAAGGAACATGAAACCCCTTATATTTAAATAACATTACCTACACCTATTCTTAAACGAAATATCTTCAAAACACTCATAGTTCTATCGTGCGATTTGAAATAAAGAATTTAACATTTGAAGAAAGTAACAGCATTTTAAAATTCAAACCAATAACAAAGAATATCTCGGAATATCACAGAAATAAATATTCACAATTGTGTGCTTTAAGGATATTTGTATTTCTTTTTGTTGTAAGATTTACCATCTCTATGTGCTATGCCAGTTATGTTAAAGTACGAGGATTGTTCAATATAGATCAATCACATTTTTTTAACAATATACCTTTATTCATCCTCATAATTTTGATTGTCATTTTCAAAATAGTCTCCCCTGAGTGTGAAGCACTTGCCCCAGCGTTTTTGTCAGTCTTCAAAGACATGCTGGAAACCATTTTTGAGATATCCTTCAATCTCGCCTCCGCAGCCTTCACCACTGCATCTGATAATGGATAATGCCCCCCATGAAGGCGTTTCTTCAAGTTAGCGAATAGAAAAAAGTCACCTGGGGCTAAATCCGGACTATAGGGAGGGTGAGGGATGCAGTTGATGTTGATTTTTGCAAGATATTCAGCAACTACATTGGCAATATGCGGACACGCATAATCGTGGTGCAGCATCCAGCCTGCCTCTCGGAAATGTGGTCTTTTGCGCCTGATATGGACTTGCAATATTTTCAGGACATCTCTGTAGTGTTATCCAGTTACTGATTGTACAGGTACAACATGCTGACAAAACATTCCATGAATATCAAAGAAGGAGATGACCATAACTTTCCCAGCAGAAGCAACCACTTTTGGTTTTTTGGGGGTTGGTGATGAAGGAGATTTCCACACTGAGCTTTGCTGTTTGCTCTCAGGATCAAAATGATGTAGCCAAGTTTCATCAGCAGTGATTACGTTTCAAAGGAACTCCGGATCTTTCTCTAACATCAACTTAAACTGCATGTTACCTCCATTGCAGCGGTAGGCGATACTGAACATATCTGAACTTGCCTGGTTCTCACAGGCGCATACCAGGAGTACCAACAATAAAACTACTACGGCGTGTTTGTTTCACATTAAGTATAATAAGTATAAATATAATAAGATTGAATTTTAGTGCGCAAAATTATATCCGTAAAAATGATGATCCTTTTTTATTGAACAGCCCTCGTAATTCAGAATGAAGGGGCTTCAAGCTTTATTCCCGGAAAGTGCAAAATATTGGTTTAATCTGACATGAAATTATCCTAAACATATGGTATTCTAATCAAAATTATTATCGACATTTTTGGAAGGAACAAAATGTTTCAAAAATTATCCAAATATGTTTATTCCTCAGAGGTGGAATTTGGTTGAGAATGTACCTTCCTGCTACACATTGGAGTTACCATGGAATTTAAACTACTATTCATTTTGGAATAACGCAGTTTACGTAGCACGTACACGCGGCCGTTTTTTAAAAATGGTTTTGTTTTTCTTTCAGAGAGTCCCCTATCGTTTACTTCCAGTAAAATCTTGCTATCGGTTTTTCGGTGGAATGCAATACTTTCTTTACCTACAATATACGTGGAACAGAAATGATAAGGATCTAGAAATTATATTTCTGCAGCCAAGTGGTGCAGTAAAACCTGTCTAAAATGGATCCCCTATATGCCAGAAAACCGGAAAGACGAAAATTAAGTTTCGGAATGGCGCTATTTCCCATGTAAAGTTATAATCTAAGCCAGAAAACTGCCGTTTGAGTATATAACTTGATTAAAATGTATTACTTTATATGTAATGGCTTACAACGTACGTATTGTCACCCAATTATCGGAAGGCACGACCAACTGAGAGCTGAGTGGGGGACAGGAGGCATTCAGGCCACATCTTCCCATTTATCTCGTGTCACTAACTGAGGGAATGGTTAGGAAGTGTCACTGGTCTCTGACCGCCTGTTTCCCCTCCCCCTGACGTCTGGAACAGTCGGGATATTTTATCTAACCCGGAACCTTCTAGATAGGCCAGTTGGTCTTATATAAGCAAAGTGCCGGGGCTGGAGGAGAGTAGAGTTATTGGCGAGCAGCCGTGAGGACTGCCGTGCTAGCGAACGGACTGTAAGACTAAATACGTGTATCAGAGGAGTTGTCTGTAATTTTGAGTGTGGAGTGGACCTGTGACAGACCAACTGGTGAATTGCAATTGTGTGCGCTACGTAATTCTATGTAATCGGCAAGTGTTCCAACTGTAATTCGGTGGAAATAAAGAACATTTTGAGTTTGTGCAATTGGACTATTAATTTCACGAACCCACAAAGTCACAGTATAACAAAAATTGCAATATCTCTGAAGGCTACTGTACTTGCACCGAAGTTCCATGAACCATAGTCAAACTCTAATTTTTAGAGGAAAAGGGAAAAGAAACCATTAGCTCTTAATAACTCTCTTTCAACACACATGCTAAGGGTACAACTGTTTTTTGTTTTTCAATTTCATTTTTACAAGTGACGAAGTAGGAGTGGAAGAAAAATGTGAAATTTGGTGATATTTAAAAAACATTTTTGTGTGTACACAAGTTCTGTAAAATGAGTTCTAAACATAAAAGGTTATGATTGGAGGAGAACATTTTGGTTGTTGAAGAACACGAAAAGAAGAGACGTCCAGCTAAAGAATTAACCGAATTGGAAATAATCATTTCTTCCACACTAGCCGTGTGTAGGCTAAGACTAAGCCTCCTCCAAACCTTAGCCCAATCACGGCTAGTGTGGAAGAAATGATTATTTCCATCAATTTACCTGACTAACATAGTGGTTTAGCTGTGAAGCCTGGGACTTAAGTACTTACAGTATAGTAAGTCGCCACAAAAGGTGAATGTCTCATAGCAAATGAGAACCCCTAGTGGTCTACCGGGGAAACGTATGAGTCAGTTGGAGAATTCATGTTGGCACTTTGGCCATAGTAGCTCAGTGGTTAGAGCAACTGCACGGAGAGTGGGTGATCCGTGGTTCAAATCCCGGCTATAGTATTCAATTTTTCAGTCTGGCTATACTCATCCAGTTAACTGTGTTGTTTAAAGTGGTGAGAACGTAGATTTATGAGACTTTGAAAAATAAAAATTAAATACGAGATTTTCAACGAAACAGCAGGGCATCTACAGATGTATGACGGGCTAAATCGTGCTGATTTCAGTGGTTTGTTAGTGCGCGCGCTAAAGGAATTTCCATTTCTGCATCATTGTTTCAGACTAAAGCTTTAGAGACAGCAAGAATGCCTCGGGAGCTTCAAACATCGTCTTAAAATTGTTTTAAATGAGCGGTGAATCAAGTGATGTTGATATGCACACAATTACAGATTGGAAAGGGAAAATTTAAAACAGACAGCGAAACTAGGCGATAAACTTCTACCTCACAGCTTTGGATTGTTTAACTCGTTTCGGCACCAAATTGGTCTGCCCATATTTTCTTCGGTCTTCCCTGGTTTCTTCTTCCTATAGGTTTATGGTTTAAGGCTATTTCTGGTATTCTGTTATTATTCATCCTCTTAACATGTTCTTTCCATTGATTTCTATTTCTTTTAATAGTATGGTTTACTTATTCTACTTTTAATTCTATCTTGACTACGGTTTTTTTTATCAATTTTGGTATATCCAGCTATTGCCCTTATGAATTTCATTTCTGATGACTGTACTGCCGTACTATTTTTTTTGTTAGTGTTCATGTTTCTGATCCATAGATCAGAGTTGGTGTTGCCATTGTTTTGTATAGTTTTATTATAGAGTCCTTTCTTGCTTTATTTTTAATGTTCTTTTTATTGTGCCTGCTATATAGTTAAATTTATTTATTTTCCCTATTATATCAGCTTCCCCTTGGTACGAGACATTACATCCTAAACACTTAAAGTGTGATATCTGCCCAATTATTACGTTATCTAACACTGTTTTTGATCTTACTGGATTAATGACTTTAAATGTCATGGCTTTGGATTTATTTGCCGATATTTTCATTCCATATTCTGTAGCAATTTTACCTTGCTATACAGCATTTTCTGATGGTCATCTTCATTTTTGCCCATTATTATTTGATCATCTGCATACAACATAGTTTTCAATTTATCTGCTGATACATTAATGCCTCCATTGACTTTATTCGACCAAATCCTTACTATTTCGTCAACATACAAATTAAAAGGTGCGTTTGATAAAGGACAACCTTGCCTTACGCCACCTTTAACTATTACTGGTTCTCTTTTATTTATCTTTATTTTTGTGTCAATGAACATACTTTTTATAGCAAATTGTTATATGTAAGTTAAAAAATAGTTCATAATACACATCAGCCTATTAATATCTACACTTCATCCTATATTGTTCCTTCACTGTAAGCCGTGGTGTAGCGGGCTAAGGAAGAATGTCTTGGTCCCTTGTCACGGAAAGCGGCCCGGGGTTTGATTGCACTCCGGGGAGTGCGGATTTCAGGTTCCGGGTATAGGACCGTTGCACAGTCAGCATCGTGAGAAATGAGAGGAGCTTACGATAAGTAAGCGGCCCTGGTCACGAAAACCAACGATCAAGCTGGAGGATTCCGAGATGCTGACCACATCCCCTCCCCGTATCGGTTGAATGAACGCCTGTCTCTAACGTGCGTAAGTGCGCGTGAGGCCGGCAGTCGGGTTGGTACACCTTGGCCCCCTAAGGGCTGTCGCGTCGTAGTTTATTATTGTAAACCTGTGCGACTATTTAGTTATTTCTTTGTGTTCAAACACCAGAAGACGGAACAATCGTGTTCCGTTTTAAAGAGGGTTCACTGTAACGTGGTATTAGGTACACACGCATTTATTTTAATTCTAGTTTAGATATCTACTGCATTTCTCATATCGCAGGGCCTAGGGCGATATTCATCTGCAACTAGCACAGTTTTGTCCACCACTTCTCTGAGAATCAGGATCTTCTGTTTCTCTTTAGAGCAATTAAGATAATTGTTTCGATGAAACTTCCACGGCTTTCCATTCTTGTAAATCAGTAATCCCCTTGTTCCTTGGAGGCTTCTTCAATACATTTCTTATACTGAGTCACCAAGGATCGCATTGGAACAGGCTTCACTTGTTGTGCAGCAGGATTCCTCCGTTGTTGCTGGTTTCGATGCCCCAAAGTTGCGGCAAAATATATAGCATGATTCGTGCTGGTATCTCGTTACCTGCCCGCCTCGGTAGCGTGGTGGTAATATGTCTACCTCACGTTCAAGAGATCCCGAGTTCGAATCTTGGTCAGGGTGAGTTAAATGGATAAGTTATTTTCCGGGGTTTTCCCTTATACTGAAAGACGAATGTCGGGTAACTCTAAGATCTATGGACCTCGGGCTCATTTGAGTATCATTTCACTCATTCCATTCATCGTCCGATGTGTCTTAACGTTGGAGGACGTAAATTGCAAAAAAAAAAAAAAAAAAAAAAAAAAGATTATCTCGTTTCCTACTTCGTGGATCTTACATTCGTCGAAAATATATGATTTGATGAAGACGATGTTCCCTGAAGTTATCAGGAAAATCCTTCATTATGCCTCGGATAGCCTTTAATATTCTTACTTACGGAGCAATGAAAACTAAGTTACAAGGGTGGTAACGAGTGAAGAAATCATTAACATTTTGAATTTGAATTTCTATAAGAAATCAATCTTTTGTGTATTTCTTTTAACATCAAATCCATTACAATTCTTATCACACAGCTTTGTACTGTGATCAGAACCAATCTAATAGTTCAAATTGAACTAACACTTAAATATTTTCAAGCAATTTAAAAGACCTCGTTGGCGTTCCAGAAGAAAGAATTTTCTTTCTGTTTTTACACTATTATTATTTTCTGTCGTTATTATCGCTACCCATATATTACTTTTATATGATTGGCCGATTTACTTCTACGTCACTATATTACGTAATACAATTATTACTACAGCCAATCACAAAACTACATATATTTTTACAAAATTTTGTTTGTTTTTCGTTTCTAAATTTATAAAATCTTTAAACTTTTTAAATATAAATTAGAACAACTGTTACAGTTGAAAATGACACAATGTTAAACTTTCTCAAAAATGTTTATTCTAATTCTACAGATGTATACAATACAGTTTGGATGAGAAAATCTTCTATGAACCTCTATTTCCGAAATTTTTCATTTACGTATTTGTGTTCCAATCAAGTTTGTTAGCAGGATATTCTAAATAATTATATAAAGAAAGAAAACTGTTAACATAAGGAATCAGAAAAGTAACATTTCATTAGCGATGGGTCAATACGAAATTTTCTGGATACGAGGGGGGATCCAAAAGAAACCGGACTCCGAGGGCGCTACCACTCGTAGATGTAGTGTAGGGTTCTCACGATAGATGGTGTTAGTGGAGGCCTTAATGAAACAGCTGTGCATACGGCGGCAGTGTAGAGCTGAACGTGCAGGTGTCGTATTGTGTTTCTCTGACTGTTGGTGCGTTACCTCTGGGAAGTCGTTTTGGCAACTTTAACCCTTTAAGTACCACGAAGCCAAGTATCATACTGATATTTATGTAACTGTTTACAATTACTTAGTATTACTTCCAGAAGCTATTCTCAAACATTTTTTTGTTTCGAATCTTCTTAATACTTTTTATTAATGTGGTTTCATGGTGAAACCACTAGGCCTCAAGGGCCTGGAAGCAGAATTCTTTTAAAATAAAAATAAAGGCAATGTAGCTAATAATGGGTTTATTGATGTTAGTTATACATTTATGCCTCATAAGAAAGCATGAATTCAATGGGGAATAATCTCTAAACTGTATGAAAGTTACGTAGGTGAAATTTCAAACTGACAGAAAATACATTTCATCAAAAGTTTTTCACTCTCATTTGTGATACTTTGCAAAGCAGTTTTTGGCATGATTCATGCAAAGTCCTACGCCACATGTATCACAGTACCATCTTGTACGTTGAGGCTGGGCTCGTGTGCTGCAAAATGCACACCTACGTGGTGTGCCTTTTACTGGCATATGAGCGGCTTTATCAAGGCGCTTCTCAAGTGAAACACGTGGCTTGTAACAACTCTGCTTTTTCAGAGAACATTTTCCAATTCTTATAGAAGATTTTGAGGCACCAATAAGACCTGCAATTACAGCAAGTGGAAAGTGCTTCAGTGGCAGTGCCGTGCTATTTTCACTCCTCTCCTGGAAAATCAAACAGGAGTTCACCACAGCTACATCCAAAAAATGCCACATTATTCTGTGCCACCATTTCATGCTTTTTCGATTGATTTCGTAGCATCGTTTAAGCATGTCAGCCTTGTCTACATATCCCATATTGGCATTGTAGTCCTTAACTATCTGTGGACAAGAAATTTTACTCACGGAACCATCTTTATTTTTTCTGTTCACAACTGTGACACTGTCAATATTGTGGAAATTGGACAGAAACAAAATTGACTTCTTGTCCTTCAACTGCAGGGCTACAATTCCCTCTTCAGAACATCGGAACTGAAACTCTCCCCTTTGTATGTGCTTGTCTCCAACAAAATCTTTTGGCATTCCTAAGCGTCCTTGACGAACTGTTCCACAAGGACTAACTTGATGCTGGAGCATGTAACAGAATTCTAGGAGGTCACAATGGGGGGTCGCAATGTGGAGAAAAAGTTTGGGAAGAAAAATGGAAGAAAGTAGAGAAGAGGATAATAGCTATAAAATTATTAACGGGCAGGCAGGAAAAGAAGGTAAGAAGTATTGGCGACTTCTTGCAAAAAGTAAAAGAAAAATGGGCCAGAAACGTAAAGAATATAAGAAAGGAAGATAGGAGGGAGGAAAGTGACTAATTAAGTAAAAAGGAGGCATGGAGGTTAAGAGCTACCTGGCAGAGCCGAAGACCAGGGTGTCATGTAAACCAAGGTAGCAACAAGGTAAAGACAAATAAATGTAACCAAAAGTTGCGCAGGTAGCGCTCAACCTCGTTTTTCAAATCATCGTCGGTCTGGGAAGGTGTTACACCCAGGTGTGACTTCAACTCAGGTAAAAGATGATAATCACTAGGTGCTTAGTCTGGACTGTAGTGGGGATGGGTGAGGATGTCCCATCCGAATGTCTACGGTGAGCATTTTGGGGCCCACCTTGCACACACCTTGCGATAATGCAAATGTTCGGTAAAAATCTTGTCAATCGTTGTCTTACTCACTTCAGCGATAAGTTGGCACAGTTTGCGAACTGCCACACGCCGATCTTTAAGCATTTCTTGCTCCACTTTTGCAACGGTTTTGCCAGAAACCGAAGTCCTACCAGAACGCTGTTCGTCATGGACGTTTGTACGTCTGTCTTTGAACTCTCTGACTCACTTTCACACTTTTTGACGTCCATATACTGTAGCCCATAGACTTCGCATAACTGATAATGAATTTCAGTGGAGGTAGTGCCCTTGGCAATCAAAAAAAGGATCGCTACATGAAACTCGCAGTTGGCGGTGGAAGTGATAGGAAGCTCCCTCGCAAACGGCTGCCCAGCCACGACTAATGGTTGCAAGAAATTCGCTGTGCTGCGGACTAGAAGGTGTGAAACCGAGCTACACGCCAGTGTTGTCAGATCTCGAGTAATAGCGTTCCTCACGGTCCCAGAGCCTTGGAGACCTTATTTTACAGACATGCCTCGTATTTCAATATGTTTGAAAGAAGTGTTTTGTTTGAGAATCAGCCATTGTGCTTTAAAATTGAATATTCGTTTTATGTCTTTCTTACAAAAAGATACTTATCTGGTTCTTACCCTGGACCAATAATGCACGTGTACTGTTAGCCATTTGTGAGATACCCCACATTGTTGCTTTTCTAATGCTTACACTTTCCACAGACATATAGTCGTTATTCTTTTATTTTCCTCTCCTTTGTTTTCTCGCAGTAATGCAAAGAGAATGGAATTTTAAAGCCATGAACAGGAAATACGTTGTGTTTATTATTTATTAATATAAATAAAAACAATAAAAGTTTGAAATAATATTTTGAACAAGCGTGAGTTGAGGACCTACTATGAGTGCAACACGTCTAACGCTGATAAGCGTTAAACAAGAGTAAAAAGGATAAACAGTAAAGTAAGGGTCCTTAAACAAGAGTATCATATCTCTAACATGTGATAGCTGCCTTGTTATTTAGTTATAGCAGTTATCTTTCAAGTGAAAACCTCTTTACATGCGTTCAGTGCTTTTTGTGCGTAGTGAATTAAACTGAGCCATCACGCTGGAATATGTGACATTCATTCGGGTGGAGTCGGCTCGAGTCGGCTCAATTTGAACTAACCCCCTACACACATTCCTTATTTCAGTCTTAGGTTGTCCATACCGCTATATACCGTAGATTTTCTGTCGCGCTCAACAGCGTATCAACTACACGAATCCAGGTATGCTTTAACATACGAGATACGTCCAGAAAGTATGTTATTTTTGGTAATAAAATTAAATTGTGTACAGATACAGACATTATTTATTGCACAAAATTCTACAACTCTTAAGCTACTTTTCCACATAACTGTCGAAATGTTTCAGGCATTTGTCATATCGAGGCACCTTTTTCATAGAAATTTGGCACGAATGAAATATTTTCTTTCAGCTCTTCGTCATGTTGGAGTGTTCACCGCCAAGGAAAGATTTGAGATGCAAAAACAGGTGAAAGTTGCTAGGAGAAGGTCAGGGTTGTACGGGGGTGGTCAAACACGTCCCAGCCAAATCCCTGCAGGATGTTTTTCGTCACATTTGCAGTGTGTGGTCGTACGTTGTCGTGAATAAATACAACACCTTTTGACATTGTAAATTTTGCGACAAATTTCAACTGGTTTCACTTTCCTAGAATTCAGAAAAGGAATGACAGATCTGACTTCACAAGCGGCGGGATTTTCAATCAGCACCGACATTGTAAACAAGCACAACAAAGCGTACGTAGCTCACAGCGATCTCACAATGGTGAACGTTTCTTGTCCTTGATACAGAGCGTCTAACGCGCATGTGTGGAACTGCGATCGCAGCGCTGCAGCGGAGATAAATTTAAACAGAGCTTACTTTCTGGACGCCCCTTGTAATTCAAATACTATGAAAAGTTCAGAAACCCTACAGGAGTTTCATTAAAAAAATAATTGCCTTAGGGCCGTTCTAACAAACGTCTGTGAAGTGCCGGTAACCGATCCGGTCGGATAATCTTCTGTCATTTCACAAGTCGAATCCCTCTTTAAACAATAATAATAGTCAAAAGGAACAGATAATATCACCGAAGTTCGGTATTTCAATAATTAAAACCACAATAACGAAAAATAAAACGAGTGTGCTAATTGGAAACAAAAGTGTTGTTTCATTTAACAATTGGTTAATTTTATTGACAATTTCTCTTTATTGTGAGTATTAAAACGTAAAATATCAATAAATTAAAAGTAATGACACGTAAATAATAAAATTATCACGTATTAAAATTATGTTCTGCGTTTATTTTCATTTACAACTTTTAGGTTATATTTTTCCACAAACTGAAAGACCGACCGAGGGTCAAAAGATTTGATATATACATTTGATTTTTATAGAAAAGAGATTTAAGTATATATTACTTAGTTTGGAAAATAAACATTTAAAAACAAAACATCGGACAAAAACATCGATCAAAAATATTTGAATTGAATTGAAAATGTATTAATATCAGTATGGTCGCGAACCCATTATTTACGATAGCGCGGCGCGCAGCGATAAGGAACAGATAGTGCCGGTTGGAGGTAAAGAGCTTGACTAAGCAGATAAACATAGAGTGGAGATAAAACGCATTCCAAAACAGGTTAGACACAAGGGGAAATTCTAGTGACATCTTGATTGTCTTACACAACATTTGATTTCTTGTTTGTCACAGAATATTGCAGAAATATCTAATAATAGGAGTGGGGTATATATAGTGAAGCTGACACTCGCCAGAGGATAGTTGTAAACGGAGTTGTAACGAGAGTTGTTGTAAACTGAACTGAGTATTGTGCAACGGTAAACGTTGTTTTGCCCGCCTCGGTAGTATAAATGGTAGCGTGTCTGCCTCACGTTCAAGAGGTCCCGAGTTCGAATCTCGGTCAGGGTGAGTTACCTGGATAAAGCTTTTTCCGGGGTTTGCCCTTATCCTTCAAGGCGAATTTCGGGTAACTGTATACTCCATGGACCCTGGACTCATTTGAGCATTATTTCACCCAGTTCATTCATCGTCCGTCATGACTTAATGCTGGAGTACGTAAATTATAAAAAAGAACGCTGTTTGTTTTGTGGTCAACGACCTTGGAACATTGTAATTGTGTATGTGACGTAATTCTGCTACTTTATGTGTATTTATACGAAAATAAAGAAACTTCTGAATTTCTGAAACTTGGAATTTGAATTCTATGAACCCACAAAGTCACAGTATCAATTGTGACAAAATATTTGAAATGAATAGGACATGTAATAAAATATGTATGAAAATATATACGAACGTATAATAAAATGTGGAGTAATGACTATATGTACGGATATGTAATAAAATGTGTAAAATGTATACGTAACCAACCATTTCCAAATATTCAAAAAATATGCAAATAATCAAATGAATATCATATAATTACGTTATAACATATGTATGCACTTGTACTTATCTTTATTAAAAATAAAAATGCAATGAAATGTGTGTATCAGCAAGAAACAACATATAAAATGATTATGAATTAGCATATATTTTAATATAAAAATAAAATACATGTAAAACAGTATATTATGTGATTTGATTTTGCTTCCTTGATTCATCCTTTATGTATAACCCTCTTTGCACAGTCGCAAGTTCGTGGTCATTCTGTTGTTTCAGAGTATTTTCATTTGCGAGCACACTTAGCGTAAGGCATGAAATGTTTAGCTCCAAATGGCCTGTTTGCGCAAGAATGAGCGTCAGTATTACATTTTTTTAAATGTAAAATAATTTATAATGAATATTTTTTAAGTTTTCACTTCTGTCGTGTGTTCTTAAGTACACACTATTTTTTCATATGGTTACTGTTCTTATTGACAAATAGCCATGGAACGTTACTGCATCCAGCAACGGGTAAAATTAGTGAAAATTTCTTATCACTTAAAATAAGACCTGAAGCTTTCCTGGCGACGAATACGCTCACTTTCTTCTCGGGCAGCAAGCCAGGGGAAAAGACGATTTGATATCAACGTTTCGGGAGTGTGCATCTCTCCCATCAGCAGGATATTTATAAGATGTTATAAACACAAATGAATCACTGGATAAAACACGACTATAAACAAAGACAAAGCACTATCAAAATTCGCATTACTGAACAAAAGACTATTCAGTAAATTAAATGCAAATACCCTGACCCACAGAGCTTTGCCTATCTCTGATCCCAGCCACTTAAAACAAGAATTACAGCTCCCGAGACTCACTTTCCGTCAAAACGGCTACTCCGAATATGACGTTGAAGCCTTGTTCACCAAAGATAAGAAAGGGAAACCTGTACTACAGCAAGCGTCATATAAGGCTACCGATACAACCTGCAACCCGTTTACTGGCAATCTATCTGACAGATTCAGCAGAATTCTCGCCAAATACATCATGGCCATCCACAAGCCACCTCCGAAGATTAAAAATCTGTTGAGACCAGTGAAAGACAAACTGGATTTCCAAGTTCCGGGAGTGTACCGTATTTCCTGTGAATGTGGGACACCGTATATAGAATAAACCGGAAGGACCATCGCTACTAGAATAATCGAACATGAACGGAGCATTCGTTATATGCAACCTGAGAACTGGGGGCTGGCAGAGCATTGTTTTGATAACGACAATAGAGCCAATTTTCGGGAGACGAACGTCTCTTGGAAAAATGCAACAGTTACTTGGAGCGGATGATTAAGGAGGCTTTGGCGATTTCCTCTGAAAAGAGCACGCTTAGTCCTGATGCTAGATTTCAGTTCAGCTCCTAGTGGAAACCGGCCTTAAAAATGAAATCCGTCGAATTAAGAAGCAATACAGCTTCAATACAGCTTGATAATCTATTTAAGTTGTTACGTTTCTTTAACACACTGTTCTATACTCACGCCATCTACTGACCTGGCATTTAGTTTACTGAAAACAGGCTTTTGTTCAGTAATGCGAATTTTGATAGTATTTTGTCATTGTTTGTAGTTGTGTTGTATCCAGTATTTCATTTGTGGTTATAAGATTTTATAAATATCCTGATGATGGGAGAGATGCACACTCCCGAAACGTTGATATCTAATCACCTTTTCACCTGGCTGTCTGCCCGAGAAGAAAGTGAGCATTTATTAGCACAATTGTGATTTATTTCAGTGGGATTACTTCTAATTGGGATATGCTAAAACTGAAGTTTATGCCAACAAGTCAGAAACACTAAATGATCTTTTAACATCACGCGTGCTATTCGTGAAGTTGGAGCTAATTTACGTTCTTCCGTCAATGAAAATTGGGTAAACCGTCTATGCGCATCCCAACCAAGTCGCGTCGGTCACTTTACTGATGTTCTCTTCCACATGTAATGACATTAACTCTCCGTTACACGCGCTGCGGAACGCGAGTCCGCAGTTGTAATTTTGCGTCAGCAATTAATTAGAAAATCAAGGTCTCCGTTAGTGGCATTTTCTACCTTCCTCCCTAACCTTATCGAATCACTCCCAATAATTAGACACAGTCATATCTGACTCAAGTTAGTCCATGTGCGTGTACAGGGTGTATCGAACAGCCGAGCCCCTCCTTCGGGAGTTGTTCGGATTGGGATGGCTTCGAGGGGACAGTGTGTTCCCAATACCCGTGGGAATCGGGTGCGTCTTCGGACGGGGTTGAGGGAAGCCATTAAGTTTCCGGGTACTAGCCTGCTAAGCTAGTAGAAGGTGTGCTAGATCACCAGGCGGCCCCACCGAAGTCATATCGGTAGTCTTCACCTTGAGTGTTGACGCGCGTAAGTGGCGTATCCACTTCCATCCCGTCTTGTGTCCCTAGGACCAGATGGGGGGGGGCCTTGTTATGTAACTAGGTCTTGCCCTACGGAAAGCCCCACGGAGGATGCCGAGCGCCCTTTGGGACAGCTCGGATACTCCCTGGTTGAAAGAGGCCCTGGTCTTGTTCCTACGGGTTCAAGGCTAATGGGAGTAGAACCTCTGGACTTAATGTACAGGGTGTATATAAATGAATATCAGGGTTTTAACTCTTTATAGTATTTATTACATTAATCTTACAGTTATAAATTATATTTCAAATGAAAAAAACAACTCAGTTTTGTTTGTTGGCACCAGTGCGCATGTGCATGCAATGTTTCTGCCACAATCCGCTAGACAGCAGTAGTAGCGACTAGTAAACAGAAATCGTTTTGTGTTCTGCAGTTTGCAAAGATCGAATCTGTAGTTACTGTGCAATGTGCGTTCTGCATTAAGTGCGGTTGTGATCCTCCTAGTGATAAAAACATTCGTAGATGGTATCATCAGTTTGAAGATACCGGCTGTCTTTGTAAAGGGAAGAGCTCGTGACTACCAAGAGTAAATGAGACTGTTGAGCGAGTGAGAGGGTAATTCACTCGTAGCCCAAGGAAATCAGTCCGGAAGGCTAGTCGTGAATCACAAGTTCCTGTGTCGACTGTTTGGAAAGTTGTAAGAAAACGCTTACGGCTACGTCCTTACCGTTTACAGTTATTACAGCCTCTAGAGCCAACAGACCACGGATTACGTGCCAACTTTGCAAACGATATGTTGTTTCATGACGATGACGATTTTATGGATCGTGTTGTTGTCAGTATGAATCGACCTTTCACCTTAGTGGACATGTGAACACTCATAATGTGTTGTCGCTCAGAAAATCCGCACGAGATAGTACAAATGCAACGAGATTCCCCTAAAGTGAATGTTTTAGTGCCATATCCCGGCGAAAAGCTTATGGGCCTTTCTTTTTTGGTGAACCTATTGTAACTGGCACTTCTTACCTTGATACACTTGAGCAATGGCTCTTTCCACAGTTGGAAGAAAATGAACCACAAAACTTCATGTTCCAGCAAGATGTTACGCCACCTCACGGGCATAACGAAGGACGCGATTGGTTGAACGTTACTGTACTCGAGCGCTGGATAGGCCGCAAGGGCCCCAATGACAGAGCTTGCTATGCATGGCCTCCACGTTCTCCTCATCTAACGCCATGCGATTTTTACCTTTGGGGCTTCATCAAGGATCGGGTGTACGTGCCTCCGCCACCAGCTGACTTCCCTGAATTAATAAACCGGATTGAATCAGCTGTACTGCTACAATTACTGAATACACACTTATCAACGTTTGGGAAGAACCCGGCTATAGACTTGATATGCGCCGTGTTACCAAGGGTAGTCATATTGAACATTTATAAGGTTCTTGGTAAAACTGTTTTAGCTGCTTTTTCATTTGACATATTATTTATAATTTTAAGTTGAATGTAGTAAAATTTATAGAGAGTTAAACCCCGATATTCATTTATATACACCCTGTATTCTTCTGAGTCACTTCCATAATCTACTCTTTCAATTCTGTTACCATATTAGGCTGGTGAGGAAGCTTTCCCCCTTGTAATAATACATAGTATAAATCATGGGCTCTAAAGAGCTTTTATTTACTTATTTAGAAAATTAATTTATCGTAAAAGAAGTTCATTGAGCTAAATACTTCTGGAAGTATTAAGAAGTGCGTCTGCGATACATTGCGTTTCGTGGAGTTGTGTGAAATGACAGTAATTTTTTTATCTTGTGACTAAACTTTCAAAGCAACTTTATTGCAATGGGCACTTTATCATCTATTTTTTAAATACACAAAAGAAAGTGTATGTTATTTTAAGGAACACTGTTGATAAAAAGCCTTAACATGAAACAAATATTCAAGATTGTTGATCAATGTGTGCATCGATCTTGGGGGAACAGTGTGAGATGCAACACTATTATGTATTTCAAATGGGAAGAGTTCTCACCTGTACCGAATCACATACGCTAGGGCCTTCACCGTTGCCACATCGTTATCTCCAGTCCTTTTATATCTCCCTCTCTCTCACACACTTGCAAGTGTTCGTGCCGCTAGACGTAAGGGAACGCAAACTGAATTCTCCAACGTTTTATAATAATGCAGTTGGTGGAATCACAATTGCATCATGAATATACGTAAATGACGAGAATGTTTTAAATATTTATTTTAAAGTTAATTATAGTTTATGAATTACTTATTTTTCTAATACAACGAAAACACCATCGGTGCATCCGTATAGTTGTGAATGTTACTTACGGTAAGAGATAATTCGTCATTGTCATTGTCTTCATCGTCTGAGTACTGCAAATTTATGATGATAGGTTCCAATGTCCCATTGTGTGCTATTTCTTTCCAAAAGTCGTCTTCTTGTGGCTTATCTGATGTCTCACACAGTTTCCCACTCTTGTTGTGTTCCGTGTCAATTTATTCATGAGTAAGTCTTTCAACGCCCGACAGTTTAAAAATATTATTTCTGTTTGCAACATAGTTTGTGCCCACATTAACTCCATTGGATTGTTCTAGCATTTATAAGGGTTGCGGGAAGGCGGATGGTGTCTCATTGATCCAGCTTATACACTTTTTCATGGAAGAGTAACTGATTAATGCTGCTTTGAAGCCTAGAATAAATAAAGATTACGAACCACTCATAAACAAAAATATAATGTGATCTTCTATCAGACTAGCAAGAAGTGTATCATTTTCTCTCATCGAATTTAACAAACACCTTGGCTTATTCAAAGTACATATTTCTTTTACCATGTCATGTCGAATGTTTACGTTTCAGTTCTGAGTAATTTCAAATATATGTTCACGCATACGTGCCAACCAATAATGATAATCAGTACAGTACTTACGTCACAATGCATTGTTACAATATAATGGTATCTACTTTATTTATTTGTATTAGGAAAACTATTTGAGCTAAAAATATGGGCTTTTATGGTTATTTGAAATATATTAATCTCTACTTCCTCATGGATCAGTTTTTGCAAAATCTGAATTTTTTTCTTAGCGTGAATAGCATTGTGACTTTGTGGTTTCGTAGAATTAAAAGGCCGAGCTGCAGAAATTAAAAATCTCCTTTATTTTCGTAGAAATACTCTTATAGATTACAGCAGCATTATGTTACATACACCATCAGTCTACCAAGGTTGAGACTGTTCTCTAATTTCACAACACTTTCACACTCTGTTTACAACTGTCCTGCTGGCGTGTCACAATCCCTTATACATCTCATTCATGATTACCAGACTGTTCTCTACAAACACCAGATGTTTCTCGAATCAGCGATATCTGGGGCAACACGTGGCGTCTTTGTAAGGGTTACGCTTCAACTTGAAATAGAATGATTTTATACCTATTAAATGATCATACCCAGTGACATTGGCTGTAACTCACGATACCCAAATTCTGTCTAGTAAGATTCTTCAAGGCGAATATTTCATTAAAATTAATAAAGATTCGTCTAAATTTTGTATTTAAAATTTTAATAACATACCTAATAAAGTGAAACTTATATAAAATAAAGAACAACTTTTTGTAAAAGTTAGTGTTCCTGCTTCAACTAGAATTTATGCCCTTCCTAAAATTCATAAACATGTAAATAAAATGTAGACCTATTGTAAATTGTATAAATTCACCGACTTAAAATTTTGCTTAGTTGTTACAAAATAAATTTAGTAAGTTTGATACATTTGAGAGTTTAAGTATTAAAAACTCTTTTGAACTTGTTAAAAAGATTGACTGTTGTATTATCTAAGACCGATAAACTTGTTTCTTTTGATGTAACTGCCTATTTCCTAGTATTCCTGGAGAAAAAGTTTTGATTTATTTAAATAAGTGGTTAAATTCAAGAAATTTACATGAGGACTTAATAGTGTATCTTGTTAAACTTACTACTTTTTGTCTGGATCAAAATATTTTCACGTTCAATGGTGAATTTTTTCAACAAACTTCTGGCTTAGCAATGGGTAATCCTCTTTCACCTTTTCGGGCTGATCTTGTTATGATTTGTTTTCGAAATGCAAGTCACTAAAATATTTCCTTTGATTTCTAAAACCTGGTATAGATATGTTGATGACATTTTTTATATTGTTCCTGATAAAGGAATAAATGATGCTTTAAAATTACTAAATTTACAAGATAAAGATATAAAATTCACATTAGAAACTAAAATTGACGGTTTTCTTCCTTTTTTGGATATGAAGATAAGAAATAATAATAAAATAGGTTTTGGTATTTTTAGGAAATCTACTCATATCAATAATTACATAAAAAATAAAAGTTTGAACCCTTTTCCAGAAAAATTTGCTGAATAAAGAGAAATTTAATAAACAATATAAATATGTAATTCATACTGCTTTACCGAATGTATTTAATAAATAATTTATACAAAAGAAGATTGAAAAATTTAAATATCAAAAAATTGTTAATGATATTTCTACCCTTAAAAAGGCGATTATAATTTAAAATAATTTACTTACCATCCTTGGTTTAATAAACATTTTCAAAAAGTTTTTAAAGATTTTGGTATAACTTTGGTTCCTCAAAACAAATGTAATATTAATAATTTATTACATTTCTTTAAAAAAAGGTGAAATTCCTGAGAGTAAAAAATCTGATATTTATCATTTTGGTTGTTAGGACGAAACGTAATTTCGGAAAGAGAACGAAAGGACATTTTCATAACATTATGTATTGTGACTTTGTGGGTTCGCAGAATTAAAAGTCCAATTGCACAAACCTAAAATGTTCTTTATTTCCATCGAATTACAGTTGGAACACTCGCCGATTACATAGAATTACGTAGTGCACACAATTACCATCCACCAGTTCGTCTGTCACAGGTCCACTCCACACCCGCAATTACGTACAACTCCTAATATACACTTACGCAGTCTTCCAGTCCGTTCATTAGCACAGCGCTCTTCGCGGCTGCTCACCAAGAACTGACTCTTGGTCGCATCGTGCTTCTATTTATAGTTGGCTAAATGGTTCTAGAGAATTCTCTGCCATGGAGAGGAAAGATATTCGGGAGACTTCGCGCTCTTTCGGATGGCAGGAGGAGGGGAAGAGAAGATTCAGTCACCCCCTTGGTTTCCTCTCTCTTTACCCTGTCACGCCTCCGCAGGCGCCAGCTGACCTGCGAGGGTGCGGCTCCGGTGCTACACGTCGCCCTCCACGGGCCATCCCCTCCCGCAGCCGACCGCAAGTTCTCCGATTGGGTAACAGTATACACAAACTGTTAAATCGACCGTAGCAGTTCATTTTTGGGCATTTAACCATAGTATAAATACTGAAGTTAAATTATTAAAAGAATTAAATATCCCGATTGATTTACTGGTTTGGGAATTTATATATATTTTAAAAAATATACATCGCTTAAGGTATTTTGAAATGCCAGCACTTAATTCTGCTCCCAACTTAGTTCAGTTTTCAGATTTTGGTAATACTGAAAAAGCATAATAACATAGTAACTTCCTTAACGACGAATTTGTATTCTGTTGTGGTTTTCTTGACTGACGACTCGAAGAAGGGTTCTTGAAATCGATTTCAACTACCATTAATTCAACTAATAGGAAAAATAAACATCATTTTTCTTAAGTTAAGTGAATTTTTTTGTTACAAATAATTATATTTGTATAAATAATAGGAAGATATATACATACTCTTCATACGTCAAGACTCAATCCATAATATAAGAAACACAAGCTAAATATTCACCAGGGAATTAAAGGGGTCATTAGCAAGCGATATATTGAGGAAAAGGCAATTCCTATAGGTCAGTGTAGCAAACGTATTTAACAGTCTAGTGAAATCAGTCGATAAAGATGCATTAGCTCAAGGCAGAGGACCTGCAAGCAACTTCTGAAAATTGGGAAGGCAAAAGGAGTTGTTAGTAGCTCAAACGTAATGTAGGAATATTATTGGGGATTCAGGTATTACCTGGGGTACTTTCAAAATGATCCGTGTGTTCCGTCTGAACAACGTAACTCAAATAAAAATTCTGTTTAAAACGAAACATTTATTTCGTATTGATGTTCCAAAATCATAAATTTCAATCTGGTGAGACTCTGAAACTCACCAGACATTGTCTTTACATGGAAATGATTAAGAATTTTGATTAAATACCTCAAGTTTGAGCCAGTTTCAAAACAAATAAAACTTCGAATGCATTACGAAGCTCTCAGTTTTCGTTATGTAGGTTTTGTATAATTACTAAACCGTAAGGAATATACAAAATGATATACATAGAAGTCAAGGTTCTGGTTAAAGCACACGATTTATGTAAAATATAACTTGCTTGTCTTTAGCAGCAAATATATCTTCATTATTTTGGCATTAACTATTTCAGAGATATTTGTACCTGGCTTGAATTAATTGATTTATTTCCTTACAGCAGGTAGCTCTCTCATTTAGATTTTCTGCGGCGTTTATGTAGCTGTCATTATGTAAAAGGAATATAATTGGTAAACCTCTCACATATAATGGTTCAGAAATTATTTTGGCTATAACGTTTAATGAGTGATGAGCTAAATATCATAAACATTCATTCTGTCACTGTGAACGAAATATCACTGTCATTCCGGTGATCGATGTGTTCTCGACGGAGTAATTGACAGTGATTATACTTAGTTGTTCAGTTGAAGAGTGAGCACCTCTCTTTGGCCACTTCCACGTAGTCCAGAGATCACTACCAGGGAAGTGGTTTCATAGCTACAACAATTATTTACTAGTAGAAGTGCAATTTTATAGAATATGTGGCTAAATAGTTTAGCTAATGTTTGTTATGTACTTACATATTTAAGTAAATATTTATCTTGGAGATATTAACCTTTGAAAATTAGAAATTTACTGAAATCTGTATTACTGAAGTATATTCAAGGGTATGATGAAACATTATTTGATCGAGTCTATATTTAATTTTAAAAAGGTGGAGTGTGATGCATTATTGACATTTTTCAAATTTAGTTTTGAAGTTGCTACTCATAAACCGTATTCACATTTGACAGTTTACAGGCTGAATATCATTTTAAAGATTATTAGCCCAAGTTTCCGATTGACAGGAATTATTTAATTTTCCCCGCTTAATTAAGGCAACTGTTATATTTTACTAAAAAAATGAACATCAGAATTTCAACGGAAACACAACTTTGAGATTTCCTTAACAAATCGGATGCGTTACGTCATATGATTTTCTCTCTGAACTATCGTTTACTTTTATATAGTTACTACAATTGGTTCTTTGAGAATTACTTTTATGTACTTTTCGTAAATCGAACTAAGCTTGTGCAGAAATAGTTACATTACAGATTTCTTGTAGTTACAAGAGAGACAAAAGAAACCAAAGTACATATTTCTCCCACGATAGCAAATAACAACCGAATAGCGACTGGCCTTTAAACATGAAAAGTTACTGAACAATTCAGACCAACACGAACTGGCTTATAACACAAAGGAGGCTACTCCAAATAAATTGTGTGTATTGAGAGTTCTGGGCCTTTTTGTGATATCTGTTTTGTCCTTTATGCTTATTACACCTGTTATACAAAATTAAGCAACAAATGCTCCCACTGAAGAGAACCACAGAGGGTGTTCCCAGAAAATATAAAGCCTGCATTTAATTTTTTAATCCAAATGTATTAAATGTGTGGTATTCTAATCAAAATACTTATGAGCCAACTAAAAGAATTCAGAATATGGACAACTTTCCAGTATAAAGCGTTTTTTGTTTCTGTTCCATTTATACCCCGCGTTTAAATGCCGTTCTCTTTTGGAACATATCGCCCATGATAACGTTTAACGTTTAACTTGTAAACGTTGGCTTGCTGGTACTCTGGAATTTAAATCATTATATCACGCACATGGTGTTTATCTCCCACTGAAAAGCTTTTTACATGGATCGTCAATTTCTATATACATAAAATTAATACAATAATTACGAACATGTTTACAAAGTTCAGAAGTGTAAATAGCATATTCTACATAATCTGTTTATATTCTTTCACGCAGCAACATACTTTCTGTAATAAATAGGTTTTGAAAGCCTTTAGTTTTGTTTTCCCGTTTGTTATCTGTTTGATTTCAGCCGGTAGGTGGTCATACAAATTTTTGATGCTATTTCCTATGCATTTATTATTTAGGATACCAGTAAGTCTGTTTCCAAAAAAATTATCTTTTGTTCTGGTGTTATGTTTTGTGGATGTTACTATTTTTGTTTTGATCATAACTTTTTAATGTAAGTTTCATATATTCATATATATATAATGAAGGTAATGTAAAAATATTTAGTTTTTAAGGCATTTATATATGTGTCTCTTTTCTGTATTCCTGCCATCAAAAGTATTGCTCTCTTATGCAATCTAATTAGTCTTAAAGCTAAAGTTTTTTTTAATGTGCCCTGTTGCATACCAGGGTTGTAAGGGGGGCTGAAAACTTACAAAACTAATCTTCAACTGGGGGTGTAGCCATTGGGATGGTAGGGTAAATAAAACATCAAAATCAACCTTAACTGACTAACTCTATTTAAAGAAGCCTAGTAATTATACAGAGTATCCCCTGAGTCTAGAACAGACCAGATGTGCTTTGGTAATACATGATGACATAATAATTTGATATAATCTTACCGTTGGTGATGTGTTAGGTGTATGGCTGGGCTTGTCGAAAGATGTATAATCTGCTGATTCCGGCGCAGCTATAGTATTCGTAGAACCACTGTTAGATAAACTTTTGTTACCTCTCACAGGGACCGATATAAAGTCTCCTCTGACATCCCTGCGACGTTTCACACCGAGGGCTAACTCTACCAGGCTTAAATAGCGGTTCTACAAAAAGTCAATTCAGCGATTCCTACTAATGATTAATTTTGCACCATGACGTTTGCATCTTTAGGAGAATGTTTACGCCTGTTACCTACTTAACCGTTATTCCTCTTGATCAGCAGAACCAGTCTGGGTCACCTGTGAATTATTTCCTTAAGTCAACATTCCAAAGTACATGTTTTGCAAGTCAGCAGAATTTGAGCTTGACATACATTTGTGTCAGAATCAATACACGTTACAAAATACCGAAATTTCCAAATCTAGCTCAGCCTATACACGCAACACATCCCCTTCGCCTAGATTTTGCTGCCCTCAGCAAATCCAAACGACTGGTAACAAAATTTTTAAATACATAAAATAATAATTTACACTTACATAGGCAATAGAGCATACAAACATTTACATGTACATTTTTTTTGAAAAGTCATAATTGTAACACCTGAAAAAGAAAATCAGAGGACAGGAAAATGGGAATGAGTTGATGCGGGTTGGTTTCGAAGTATCCCACGCTGAATGAAGTTCATAGTTCCATAGAAACACACTGTTCCACCACTATGAGTTTATAGTTTTGGGAGACACTTCACAACACTTGGTCACTGAAGGGATGTAATTACTTCTTTTCGTTTGTCTAACAAGGCCCTAGCTGTCACAAGTAATGTAAACTTCAAAGAGAAAACAGTTTAATGTGCTTCCTGCTCCAATTTGATAGTCTGTACTTAGTCTTTTAAAACAAGGAAGCTGATGAAGAACCTCGGTTGTGGCTTGCTGTTTATATGATATCGTGTTCAAGCGTACGGTGCTCTTTGGTATTGCTCGGAAAAGTCTGTATTGAAGAGCCGATGAAAAGTTCGAAAGTGGAGTTTACTGTTTTTTAGAATAGCCCACTTAGCTTACACTCGCCTACCTCAGCTGGGTCTGAGTTCTTGCAGGTGAGCACGCGAAAGAGTGACTTATAGGTTATTGTATTTGAGCAACTGTAAAAGTTTGCTGGGTAGAGTTGCTTTGGCTTTTACCCAGGGTTTCACTGCGAAAGCCATGAGTCTATGAAGTTGAGGAGGTCCTCTGGAAAGATTAAGTGCCTTTCCAGATGCGAGTATTCTTTAGTGCCACTCCTGATGTGATACTTGATCATCTGGGGTCCTTGGTTCTCCCAGGAAAGAGTAACTGCTAGGGACCCTGGTGTCTCCTCTGCTTTCTCCTGATGGTGGTGGTGTTTCCTAATGCTTCGACGTGTTTGTTCATCCATGCCGCAACAGAAAAACAAATGATCCAGAGTTAGGATTGATGCACAAGAATACTTCTATGGGGTGAGGATGGGTTAAAGTTCACGGGAATGTAATTAAATGAAAGGGATTTTCAGGTATCACATTACCAACTGAATATTTCTTATATCTATTTACAAATTATGGTTATATATAATTAACATAAATGGAACATGTATGGAATTATGTGGAACCATTAACTAGTTTTAGAGGAAGAAGGAAAAAAATGGTTAAAGTTTATAGAGTAAAAAAATGAAATTTTATGTTTGCCTTATGGCTGAATAACAAATAAATAACCTTTGGAAACGGCATAGATGTTCCACTTAAGTGTGGTTGTTCACACATTAGTGATAAACTTGGAATAAATTACAAGTATTCTTCATAAGACCATTATACAATGGAATTATATATAATTAGTAGTAAAAATGATAACAATTTAGCTAAAGAAAAATGGAGTTCATTTAAAGAGTAGTACTTGTTATAAATTATAGGGCATTATTTACATAAATCATGTCCAATGACTTGCATAATAGCATCTATATACTGGATTAGACCTACGCCTAAAAATGTCTATTGTTGTCATAACATCAGTCAAATATCAGAGTTAACCATGTCTTTCTACTTTGTTACAATAAATCTTGATGATACTGAAATAAAGTGTTTCTAGAGTTACATAACATACCTTCATAATACACGGTAATTGAGGCCACATTGATACAATCATCTTACAATCTATGAGGACATCCTATGACTTTATCTTTTTACATAAATATAGCAAAAGTAACTCTGACGTTTGCTGGTTTAGCACTGATTGTTTAAACAAGAGGTATAATGTTTCTTTTCTTCTTTTCGCAAAAAAGGTGTGATCAAAGATATCGATAAATAATATCGATCTTATTATCCGGAGATATGATGTACTCTACTGTCACTGGATGTTAAAAACAAGTGTTAAATTACAGTGCATTGGGTTGTCTTATAAATGAAATGTTAATTGACAATAATTAAGTCTTCTCTTGTTTATTAATCCCTAACAAATTTAGGTATGCTTTTATAGCATAGTAATTATGAGTGAAAGCAAAAGAAAGAGAAGGGGTTGGTAGGTTGTAGATCTCATCGTGCTGCGACCTGTAAACAGAACTTGATATAACGATTAGTTTAATCTTGGTCATTGGTCATGTCTCAGATCCATAATGAATAATTTCAAAGGATGTATTTGAGTTATGTGCTGCCCGCTGAATTAAAAGTTCAATAACTGATGGAGAAACTGACTGGTGTAAGAAGAAGTACCCTTAGAATAGCATACCACGATAATTACACCAAGTTGATCAGTATGCTTTGATAGACAATAAATATAAGTCATGGATTTCTTTATGAATACTTAAAGGTGAATTGGGGAAACATAGCTGAATTCTATGACATAAAGCCTTAGGTAACACCTTGGTTAAAAAAAATTCTGTGCTTTTCTTATCACATGATTTGAGTCGTTTATTGAGTTTGCTCCTCAATCATCATAGCTAATACAATTTCTTATATGATCTTAGGATTTGTGTTTATGTCTAGTCAGTTACACTAATCACAATCATACTTTATTATAAGCTAATGAAGGGGGCGCCATCCCTCCATAGCACAATATTTTACATACATACTGCGCAGTAATCACTCATACTTAAACATTAATGCTATTTTGTCTTCACAACTTTTTATTTAAACTGATCAATAATTATATAGCTTTAACTTAGCAATATTTATAGGGAAAACGCTTGCGCGACAAATCCCCTTTTATATTATAAAAGCTTTATCAATATCAAATCAACATGAGAGGCATACACAACCTAAGGGTCTCGCGAACACCAAAGGATGTACCCTCTGTCGCTCATATAAAAAAACTCTTATAGCTTCAAAGCTTGAAACTTGAAGATACCATGGTATATGCGTACATATTCACTAAAACTGTCTCCGAAAATCTTGCGATGGATTCGGAACAGAACACATTACTACTAGAATCTATAAACACTTAAAAATAGCCTCTGAGAACACTTCGCGGTTGTTCTTAAGGTCAAAGGGTACTACAAGCATACATTATCTTCACAAATCCTAAGCATTTGGTTACAATGATCATATCTTATAACTTTTAAGCACAGAGAATATAAGGTCACATTGAAATGATTTATAATAAAAAAAAGGTGTACCACTGGTATATTTTTAAAAGCATGGAGGGGGGTAAACGAAGCGAAAACGGTGTGTTACCTATACGGGGGAAGGTTCTGAAAGCGGATTGTTAGGGGGAGACGGGGTAGTCATAAGATTAGGGGTTGTAACTAATAAAACACCGCTTGGAGTTGGGGCGGTTTGTATGGTCTCGGGCGAGCGGGCCATAGCTTTGCGCCAACGAATGATTTGGCAACACAACTTCATAGATCGGTAGCCCACTATGGCAAGAAATATTAGGATCACGATTCCGGTAATAATAGTAAGAGTATCGTGGAACACTGCGGGTAGCAGTCCGGCGGCGTCGGTCCCCGGTATACGTGTGGTAATTAGAAGTTCTGGACGCCGAAATAACACAACTAAGAGAAGAAGTGTTGGAAGAGAAATCCAGATAAGAAGGAAGTGTGACATCGGCGAGGGGTCACATGTGAAAGTAGGCATATTTGGGATAACGGGGGTAAATGTGATAAATTAAGATGGGGTACTTCCACGGACCAATTTGCGTTTAAGCACTGAGTGAAATTTGTAAAGGTAAGATGTTCCGTCGTAGTCCATGGGGAAACCTTTAGGGAGGGTGGAGAGGTCCATCCTGCAGGAATTAGATGCAGTGTTTAGGGTTTGGGGAAATCAGAATCAAAGCAAGGGAAGCGTTCTGGGATATACACTACGTGGCCTACTTTAAGTTCGCATGAACAGGATAGTGCGATGTGGAGGGCTCCCGGAGAATTTGGGGGTACGTTAGGGATCTTATGAGTGGTGTGTTTGCAAGTAGGTTCAATCGGATCCTGGGGGTGAGTAATAACATATTCATCCTTAGCAATTTCAGTAATTATCATGTGATTGCCCGTATGACATCTAAAGGAGCAGTAATTGTTCATCACAGAAGCCGTCATTCCTTGTAACAATTTAGTAGCACATAAGGGTGTAAATAAGAGGTCGTTGCTAAATCGAGGTATATAACACAGTTTAGTATTAAATGGATCGCAAAGTTTGAGATCCGACCCTGTTATGGGACGTACATGAGTTCCGCTGACTGCGACAAATGCGTGGTCATACAGAATATTACAGGTGTCATTCTTCCATGCAAATGGGGTGCTGATAAATTCGTAAATATCCCAATTGGATCCTGTTTGTTTAATGGGGATTTTAATGGTTACTAAAATATATGTGGTACTGAATGAGATTGAGGTGATTTCTAAATCAAAATATTGGTGAATATCATCAATACCAACCGCAAGTTTGAACGTAGTTCGCGATAATTTGTGACGTAATTGAAGCAGCTCTTGCCGAAAAATATGATAGGTAATTAGTGAAAGTGGGAATAGATGATTGCGGCAGAGAAGCATAGCATCTATCTGTTTCAGGAGTAAAACTGTATGAACGGAACGTTGGGTATTTTGTAAAATCTCCCACAGGGTAAAAAATTGATGGTCAGTTACCACATCTAGTTCATGACGTATCGCATTATAGGTGACGTTGGCACCGCGAACGAATGTGTTAAGATGATCATTTATTTTTGTAAAGGCGGAAGCAATTTGGGTACTGTAAGCTGTTAACTTGTCTGTAGTGTCCGAAAACCAAGCATGATCTTTATATATTATTCGTTCTACACTAGAGTAATGTTCCAGTAACTGTTTGTCAGTGGTCGCTAGTTCATGTAACTGCGAACTAGTCGCCACGTCACAACAGAAATTGAGTATATCTCCTAGGAATGCAATACCTTTCTTAACCCGGTGGTCCACCTTATGAGTAAAGTTAAACATTGCATTCGATAACTTACTAATTTCTCTGTCAAGAGTGTTGCCAACGTAGTTAATGTCATCCTCCAGTCGGGCCAATAAAGGTGGGTACTTTGTTCCCCCCGAAGGCCGCGGTGCCAGCATATTTTCGGGGTTGATCTTCTCTCTCAAAACCTTAAAGGTTAGGGGAATTGAAGCCTGATATACAATACAGTTCGGTAAGTGTTTCAATGCCGCCCCTGTAGCAATCCGTATAGGCTTTGGTGTGCATTGTCCAAAGACAGAACGACTTGTATTCCCAAGTAAAGCATAAGATGCTGTAGAGTACAGTACATCTGAAATCATGCAACCTATGAATGTAAGTAGAAATCAAGACCGGAACAGAGAGACAGAGAAAAACAGAGGGAGCTAAATAGAAAAAAAAGAAAAGATAATATACTAATCAGAATAACAACTATAAACCTAAAAGAGCGGGGTTATGTGTCATAGGCTCACAATGTCGGTCTAAGGAAATATAAGGAGATGGTGAGATATGTCCTAAAAATGAAACTTCGAATTCAGGAGACATTAGTTAGGTATTGTTACACGTGCCGACCGCTGTGGCACAGAAGTCAACGAACGGAAGTGAACTCCGTAATGTAAGATCTAGAGGAGGAAATGGACTGTATGAAAAAAGTGATACTAAGCTGGAATTTGTGAGAAAGAGGTTGCTGCCCTGTAAGAGAAGTGTTTCCGTTGTGACAAAAAAACTGAGGTAAGCGCGAAGTGAACAGCAACTCCCAGGGTTTTTATGACGCCGTAAGGGAGATTTATGTTGTATAGCTGGGAGTTTTGCTGAATTTTGTAAATGCTTGCAAATTTCCTGCACTAAGGAAATTAGGAATTGCCTTGAATAATATGGGGAGAGATTAGTTGAAAACTAGCCACAGCCCGCGATGCCGCTGGAATTAGATCAGTTAGAAGATTTGATTTCTGGGGTTGTTGATGGTTATGAGTCCCGGGGTTTAGACGACCGCAGATTGCAGCCTCTACGGGAGTTTAGGGAACTTCTGCCGTTGTGGTGGATTATTTGGATGACATATTCCAGCATCGCCCAGGCAGAAGCGTACCTGACGCAACAAATCTTCCCGGCGTTAAGGGGTCGGGCATTTGAACTTTTAGTGAGTATTACAATTGCGTTATGATGAGGTAGTTTACATAATCGCCGAAGGATTTTATTATGTGTGGTTTTTTTCATCGTTTTATAGGCTGCGCTCAGCGACCAGATAATGTCTACTGCTCCGGTGCCGGACAACTAAGGTAAGAAACTATCTGAGACTGTTATCGCTTATGTATTGTGATGGGGCGACTGTGCCAAAGAAAAATGGTTCTGGGGAAGTTGAAGTCATTTAAAGGAATGCAGAATTAAGCAAGTAGGGCATCCAGGCTTGACCTAATTAATTAAGTGTGATTTAGAGAAGGTTAAATATTATTTTGGGTTTGGAGGGATTATATTAGCTAAATCAAGCAATATAATATGCTAAATACGGAGTATTATTTTGTTTGTAGCGAAATTAAAATTTTGAAGCTGGGTGTGTCATCATCGGTGACTATGAATTTAGCATATTCATAA
Source organism: Mantis religiosa (assembly GCA_030765055.1). NCBI lineage: Eukaryota > Metazoa > Arthropoda > Insecta > Mantodea > Mantidae > Mantis > Mantis religiosa. The sequence goes on along the minus strand of CM060948.1, from coordinate 309,934,809 downwards.
ACAGTGTTTAATATTACTTAACTAGCTGTAAATACGGAGACGTAAGAAGAAAGTCATTGTTTACTTAAAATTGGGATGAACATTGGATTGAAAGGAAATTATGTTAACTTCACATGTAATTGTATTTTGAAAATTTTATCATGAAGGCTTAAAGTTGTTGTTATTAAAATAATTCATTTAGAGTTGAGGATTTTTAAGAACTGGAAAAAATCTTGAAAATATTCTAGTGTTGTCTCTAGGAGTTAAAATTAATAATCTTTAATCGTAGTACACATATAGCTGAAAATTAGTGAGGTTATTATTTTAATTTTATCATGCTTGGATTGTTTGTTTCTTCGGGTATTGGTTCGCGTCAATGTTTTAGTAAGGGTTATGAAGTGTGTGTATGTGCCTTTGTTTTCCAGGATATATTTTAAGCACAAAAAGTTATGTGGATTGTTAGGATTTTAAGGAATTCAGATTAATAATAAGATCATCTTATTGAATGAGAATTCATATAAAATATTGCAAAAGTAGTGGAAAGCCATATTGGATTTGTTGTGGTCAACTATCTAGGAGAACGAAAACGGAAAAAAACATTTGAACACATGGGAGGGGAGAAAGATAGAGAAAGACAGACCTGAAAAGTTTGTTTGTTTCCTTTTTTCTTCCCGGTTTGCTTCCATTCTAAGCGTATAGTTGGTAACACTGCGTGCTCAATCTTAAAGTAATTGTAATAACATTGTGACAGGTAGTCTATAAATGAATATATGAATACATTATTAAGGTGCATAATAGGGGTGTAGTCTTGATACGTGTATGATACTATCATATTTCTTTCATCCAGTAACATTTTTAATGCGGTAGTTTACGGGACTTGTTTATTCCACAATGCGAAATAGCCCATGATACCGGTGTAACAATTTGGTCGTTTTGCCTGTCATTCTCGTTGGGGTGAATACTTTCACTAACTGTCCGGGTTGAAATTTAATGGTGCGTCTTTTTCTGTCAAATATTTTTTGTCCTTAATTTGTTTTTGCCTTATCCTATCCTTAGCTAGCTGACGATTATCTGAATGTGCTTTTGTGTAGTTTGGACAAAGGGGTTGTCCGTGGTGTATTTTAGTTGAACTTCGTTGGGAAGGGTGGGATTGCGTCCATACAAGAGGAAGAAGGGTGATTTTCCTGTAGTTTCTTGTTTACTCGTATTATAGGCAAAAATGACATGTGGGAGGGCTGTGTCCCAATCCCTTTGATCAGTTGACACGTAATGTGATAGCATTTGATTACAGTCTGGTTAGCACGTTCTGTAAGTCCGTTGTAGGCTGGGTGATAGGCTGTGGTAAATGACGGGTGCACGCCCAGGATCCTTAAGGGGTGTTTCATTACATCACTTAGAAACACAGTACCTCTATCAGATAAGAGCTCGGCAGGGGAACCGTGCCGAAAGATAATTTGCTCTAACACAAATTTAGCTACGTGCTCTACAGAACCTTTAGCAATAGCACGAGCTTCTACCCATTTTGTAAAGTATTAAGTTGCTAGAACAATCATAGTGTTACTCTGTTTGGAACGATGAATCGGACCGATGAGGTCAATGCCAAAGCGTTCTGAGACATTATTTACGGGAATTGGCTGTAAAAGACCAGCTGGTTTAATATTTGTCAGTCCTTTTCGCCCTTGGCAAGATTGGCATGTGTGGACGTATTTTTCAATGTCTTTCTTCATGCCAGGCCAGTAATTTCTGGAATTGATTTTTGTAAAAGTTTTCTGAAATCCCATGTGTCCTGATAGAGGATCTGAGTGACACGATATTAGGATTTCGTGTTTCAGCTGATCAGGGATGACCAGTAAGTGCAAAGGCCCTGAACGTCCTGCATTTATGCGGTACAGGACTCCTGATTGTAAAGTATAGGTTTTTGCCTGTCTTTGTAACCTAGGTGAGCCGGATTGGGGATTTTCCAACGTAGTTATTAGGGGTAGCAGCTTGGGGTCAGCTCTTTGTTCATTTGCTACTTGAACTGGTGTTAATAGACAAGTTGGCAACTCGTCCAATTGTTCCACTAAATAGGGGTTGGGTTTATCCACTGGAAAGCGGGAAGAGCGTCTGCGTCCGTGTGTTTTGCACCTGATTTATAAATGATGGAATAATCATATCCCTGGAGTTTTAAAGCCCAACGTGCTAGTCTTCCTGTGATGTCTTTTAAATTACGAAGATAGCAGAGGGAATGATGATCACTTACAACATTGACGGGGAAGCCATAAATATATGATCTAAAATGTGTTAGGCCGTATACTATCGCTAGCAATTCTAGTTCCGAGATACTGTAATTTTTTTCATGCTTCTTTAGATAACGTGAACAGTAAGCAATTGGATGCAATTCGCCATCAATGCGTTGCAAAGGAGCGCAACCAATTCCTGACGTAGAGGCATCAGTATGAATTTCTGAATAGGCTCATAGTTGGTAGTGGGCTAGTACTGGGGCAGTTGTTAGTAACTGTTTTAGTTTATCGAATGAGTCTTGTTGCGTTGCTGTCCACTCAAAATCTTTGTTTTTCCGAGTTAGTTCATGAAGAGGTGAAGCAATAGAAGCAAAATTCGGGACAAAACGTCTATAGAAGCTAAATAAACCAAGTACTTTTCTAACGTCACGAATAGTCTTAGGGACTGGCAAATTTTGAATAGCTCGTAATTTATCATTGTCTGGTTCTATACCCTTAGCGGATACTTCAAAGCCTAATAATTTTATTTTTGACATACCAAAAAAATATTTTTCTGGTTTTAGTTTGAAGTTATGCTTATATAGTTGACGAAAGACTTCTTCTAAATTTGTTAATAATTCATGAAATGTTGGAGCGAAAACAACAATGGCATCTAAGTAGACTAAAGCTTTTTTATAACAAAGATCACCCACTAATTTACCAGAAATTTCTGAGAGAAACCTAGAGCATTAGAAATCCAAAGCTTAGTCTGTTAAACTCATATTGGGAAGAACTTGTAACGAAGCTTGTATACTTCTTGCTTTTCTCATCAATAGGAACTGGAAAATATGCGCTTAACAAATCCAAACTGCAATACAATTTTGAGTTGCCTAAGTAACTAAGCAAATCATCTATGAGGGGTAGGGGGTAGGAAGTTGTTTTTGTAGCTGAATTGAGCTTCCGATAATCTATACAGAATCTCATTTCACCGCTTTTCTCTTTAACTAAGACCACGGGTGAACTCCAGGGACTATGGGATCCGCGAATAATCCCGGCATCTAGCATTTCTTTAATTTGGGAATCTATGATTTCTCTTTGTGCATCAGATACACGATATGGTTTTTGTTTTATGGGTGTTTCATCTGTGACTTCTATTTTAAATTCTCCTATATCTGTTTGACCTAATTCTTGCAACTTTGTAGCAAACGCAATACGGTATTTCTGTAATAAACTAGTCATTTGAGATTTCTGTTCGAAAGTGAGTTGTGAATTACTGTTAAATTTAGCGTTTTTAAGCTTGATGGGTTGGGAATCTGTAGAAGACCAAATAGAAGCCTGTAAAAGGGCTACTTCATAAGCATTGGCAAGGGTTGTTCTAGCAAAAATAACTTTCGGTTCAGCAGTATTGTTATGTACTGGTAGTGAACATTGTCCTGCATTATCAAATAAGATAGGTGAAATTTGTAAACATTTCTTTTGCATAATCGAGTCTCTGGGTTCTCACAAAATTTGTCCTGGTTTATCAAGATTAATTTTTACTGGTACGTTCATGGAAGTGAAAGGAGGTATACGAGTATCCTGTGTACAATATGCCTTAGGTACAGTGTCAGGGTCCTGTTCTTGTTCAATTGTAATTTTAGCCAGGTGACAGTTTTGTTTCTCGCCACAGTGTATGTTTGCTGTGCTATCGTCAGATGTCTTAAGAATTATATCGTAAGAAGCTAAATTAATAAGAGCTTGATATTTGTTTAAAAAGTCCATTCCTAACAGAAGGTCGTGAGCGAACTGTCGTGCCACTAGTAATTCTTCTGTAAATTGTACTCCTGCAAGTTGAAAGTGAAACTGGGTCGAAAGACCAAAGTCTAGTAATTTGTTGTCTGCTGTGCGAAGGAGCAAACTATTAGATATTGGAAATACGAGTGACGTAGCGAAACGTTCATGCACTATGCTAACGGCACTGCCGGTGACAAACAATATACTAATCGCTTGGTTGTTAGCTGCAATACCCTGAGTCGTAAGCACATTCATAGGCCGAATATGTGCAATTGTAAAATCTGGAATATTAGTTGCTATGGGCACCACTGATTTTACTAGTACAGTGGCGTCCCTCGCCCGTTTGGGTGACTTTGCTTAAGTCTGCAATTTATCGCTGTATGACCTTGTCGGTGGCATGCAAAGCAAACAGTTCGTCCATCAGCTGTTCTACTGTTTGTTTGCCAGCTGCTATTTTGTTTAGCTATAGGGGGTAAAGTGATTGCCAAAGTTAGTACCGCGAACGTGTCCCCGAGGTAATGTACTATGTCTGCCATTGTGTGAAAATTGAAGTTTTTGTATTTGTTTTTGTAATGTTTGTACGGCTTCAGTCACCCTGTCAATGGGGTCTGATGCATTAGCGTCGTTAATGGCTGAAACAGGTCTCGATGTTGGTCTCTGCATTAAGTCTACACGTTGTCCTGCCAGATATCTAGCTGCTTCTATCCTACGGACAAATGTGATTAGGTCGTTTACAATCTGTGGGTTTTCAGGGAACACTTGCACCAGTAAGGATGGTTTAAGCCCGCGGGTAACATGACGTAAGCGTTCTCTCTCTGTCATATTGTGGTTCACTTGATCACATAGGGCTAGATCATCATAGATATACTGTTCTGCAGGCTCGGCCAAATCTTGCATTCTTTGCCTAAGCCGACATTCTACCACGTCTTCGTATGCTGCTGGCACAAAAGCTTGTTGTAAGGCGGACTTTAAGTCTGTCCAGGTATATTGAGTATGTCGGGGAGCAAATGTTTTAAACCAAGTGGCTGCAGCGCCACGTAAGTAACATGGTAAATATTGTGCTTTTGCGTGTTCATTCCACCCATTAGCTGTGGCAACTGTATCGAAATTGTAGAGGTAAGAAAAAATGTCTTGTCCTAGTCTGCCTTCAAACACACCAGGGTCAATAAATGGTCGTGCATACGGCATCATTGATAATCTGGAACGCTCAGTGTTTAAGACTTCTTGGGTTGAGGGGTCGACTAGAGGTACTGATGTGGTCATGGTGGCGTCGTCTAACGATGAAGTAGAGGATGAATTTGAAAGGGTGGGGGAGGTCTGTAATTTCGAGGAAGTTTCAGTCAAGTCTCCTACGCTTAAACTTCTTGGTCTCTCAATAAAGTATTGGATGGGTTTTAACATTCGGAGTCGACCACTACTTCTTTGGTTAATTTTATGCATAGATTTCCAAAGGTCTATGAAATCCGAGGAAACTACCTTAATGTCGTGGACAGCTAAGGCATATGTTTGAACAGGGTTGTCTAATGATAATTGATGTTCCCTAATGAGTTTATGAATTTCCTGACTCACGGGGCTATTACTTGGGAACTTAGAGGACAGATCCATATAAGGATGGTAAAATAAGAAAATAGAGGCACCCATAGGAATTATTGAAACCAAAATTAATGTAAATTGTAGTGGTAATGCAAAATAAAATGAAATCATTAAACCATACAAATAAAAAACAACAATAATGCACCTGAAAGAAAATTATATGTCAGTATTCTTTACACATTCTGGGAAGAAACAAGAATAAAATGTACTCTGATGAAAGTAAGATATGATTATGTCACCAACAAAGTCAAATGTCAACTTAAAGTTTGCATAACAAAAATTCTGATACTAGGAATTACAATAGTAAATGTGTTAATACTATCTGTCACCTTTAACATTCTAGAAGTATAGGCATCTTATAAAAAATAAAAATAACTAAATGTAGAAAAATGTAATATTCAGGAACAATTTTATAACTAAAAAAAAGATCATAAGTTACGGAACTGGGTATACTGGGGGTAAGACATAATTATGAAAAAGAAAAAGAAAATTTTATGGAGATTGGTACCGTAATCAAAATGCTAAATTAAAATACATAAGGTACAGGGACCGTTATTTAAATTTGCAAATGCAAACCCTGGCACTCCGCCATAAGTTATATAAAGGTAGGGGGATTTACTGGTTCAGGAATCGAAACCATATTTCTGACCTTAAGGGTGGTAGAAACCGAGCGTCTGCACCACAAGCTGTGTGAAGGTAGGGGTGTTGATAGGAATTACGAGAGATACCAAGATATAGGATTCGAAACCCGGTGCCGAGACCACATGTTGCATACCAGGGTTGTAAGGGGGGTTGAAAGACTTACCAACCTAATCTACAACTGGGGGTGTAGCTATTGGGATGGTAGGGTAAATAAAACATCTAAATCAACCTAAACTGACTAACTCTATTTTAAGAAGCCTAGTAATTATACAGAGTATCCCCTGAGTCTAGAAGAGACCAGCCCCTCAAAATCCAACCTCTGCGGTCCTCGTCCCGAGGGGTGGGCAACAGGAAGTAGGGGACTGACTGATGGGGTGAAGTACGGTGGGGACTTGGTGTACCCCAGGACCGCTACGGCTGCCCAGAAGGCCCATCAGTACCCCGAAAACTGGCAGAAGAGGCTCTGGTATCTTTCCCCAGGGACCTACTACGGTAGGTACGGGTTTGGCGATCCCGGGGTCCCTAGCCATTCACCCTCAATTCATCCCCTTCATCTCCATCAACTGTGCCACGCTCTGCTACTGCTGATCAGTATGCATTACCTTCTTCCCCTTCTAGTTTTTTATTATAATTATTAGCACTTAAGGTCTTACGTTTATTACTTCTGTCTCAACAGCAGGGATCTCTCCTATCTCCGTGGTTCTGTCCCACGGTTTTCAGCGCGGCTTCCGACATGTGTGCTCTCCGGAGATCTCAAAAGTGAAGGTTGAGCAGACCCTTCGCACTGCCCCTATGTGTAGCCTTAGGTGCGGAGCCCGTCCACACCGTCAAGTACACCCACGTAGCTCCTTGAGGGCCCGGTCTGTGTTAATCTCCCAACGGCCGTGTGCCGTTGGGTTAGTATCACGGACCGGACGTGTTACCGCTGACGGAACCCCGGTGTAATCAACCACAAGTCCCCTGAATCCGCGTGTGCCTATTATACGCAGCGCGGCCTAAATTGGGGAGCCACAGGCGGTTATTCCTGTGGTAGGGGCATAAAGCCGGGGTGTGCGTGGTGAACAGTTTTCCCATACGGACAAGCAGTGGATATTGAAGGGTAGCTTTTCTGAGGTACAAATGAGATCGGTCATGGGTGGGTACCCCATGACGGCACAGACCGTGAAGATTCGGTGTCTTTCTTTCTTTAACCTCCGGATGGCAGGCTGACGCCGACGGTTCCGGATGGGGGTCCATTTCAATATGTCTTCGCGCAAAACCTCTTTCACTGACCCTTTTCTGGTAATGACCTTGGCATGTAATGGCAGAACGTTTAAAGATGTTAGTCCCTTCTATATAAAGCGTGAGCTCGATAAGATCAGTGGCCCTGTCAAAAATGCTACGCGTCTCCGAGACGGTAGCTTACTATTAGAGACCACAAGTGCAGACCAATCTAGAAAACTGGAAAAAGCGTCTCTGTTGGGCTCCCACCCTATCTGGGTAGCCCCACACAGAACGCTGAACACCTGTAGAGGAGTAGTCACCACCTCCAATTTAGATGGTCTAGCAAATGAAGAAATAGTAAGCTGATTCTCTGATCAACTTGTTTGTAAGGCGTACCGGCTAACAAGAAAGCAAGATGGCAACGAGTACCCATTACGTACGAATTTTCTAACTTTTGCAGGGACGAAGTTACCCGAATACATATATTGCGGCTATGAACGTGCTAGCGCCCGCCAGTATGTCCCGAACCCCATGCGCTGTTTCCAATGTCAGCGGTTCGGACATACTAAGGTCACATGTACCAATCCTGCTCTTTGTGAGCAATGTGGCCTACCGAAACACGACGATCCTAACTGCAGTCGAACACCTTTTTGCGTGAACTGTGGCGGTAGTCATCCCTCCAGCTCGCGACAGTGCCCTAGATTCATGGACGAAAGAAGTATTCAGCAGCTACGTGTAAAGGAACGTCTGGCTTTTCCAGAGGCACGACGGCGCTTCGAACAACTGAAGCCTGCTACCACTACTACTGGATATGCACTAGCAGCTCGCCGTACTCCTAATACCACTGTTGCTGTTCAACACGTCCCTGTCGCCCACGCATACACGCAGACTGACTTTCTAGCAGTTAAACCTACGTCTCAGAGTGTTTGTATATCCACCAGCACTACTTCCGTTTCAACCGTACAGACTCCAGACACCAAGCCATCAGCGAGTAACAACAATCCCGTGGTAACTGTGAAAAATCGATTCCGACCACTGCTTAGATCGCGAAGTCGCTCGCCTTCTATTAGATCCCGATCTCGTTCTACGAGCCGCAGGAGTTCTGACTCCCGAACATCAGTGGAGTCACAGGAGGCTAACGATTTTCGAATCGTAAGGCCCAAGTCCGCCAAGGTCAAGAAAAAAGTTAAAACTCTTCATGGAAATAATCCAGTGGAATGTAAAAGGTTTTCGAGCTCGTGCTCAAGACCTAAAACATTTAATTTCTCAACGGTCACCGTCAATTATTTGCCTCCAGGAAACACACTTACATCCCAAACACTCGTTGCACCTTCACCCTTTTTCGGCATTTAGTAACGATTCTCTTGCAGGTATGCGTGCAAGCGGTGGGGTTGCTAAATTAGTGACGCCTAACATCTCCGCCGCCAACGTTCCTCTCACCACACCATTGCAAGCTGTGGACGTTCGGATACAGCTGGAGAGCATCAGTTTTGCCATCTGTAACATGTACCTGCCGCCGCTGAGTATAGTTCCAGAGCGGGATCTTCTAGCTCTATTGGCTCAGCTCCCCTCACCACTACTCCTTGTGGGAGATTTGAATGCCAAGCACACGCTCTGGGGATCAGACACTGATGACGCCCGTGGATGCCTCCTCGCAGACGTCTTCGATAAGTCTGACATGCTTCTGCTAAATACTGGTGACCCGACATTCCTATCATCCGCTTATGGTACACATTCCGTACTAGACCTTTCTTTCTGCAGTCCGTCATTAGTACCACTCCTTGAGTGGTCAGTACTTTCCGAACTTTTTGGCAGTGATCAATTTCCCAGTAACATTCATTTTTCTGGCCGCCAATGTGTACCTTCTCGACATCCTCGCTGGATTATTTCCAAAGCTAACTGGGGAAAATTCCAATCCCTCATACACCTGATCGACGATGGTTTCGACACCATCGATACAATGGTCGAATATTTTACTTGCTCGATCCTGCTCGCAGCAGAATCCAGCATTCCTCGAGGTTCATCTACACCACGTCGTATCCCTGTACCGTGGTGGTCTGAGGAATGCAATTTGGCTATCAAAGCACGCAAACGTGCTTTACGCGTTTTTCAGCGGCACCCGACGGAAGGGAACTCGTCGCCTACAAACGTTCTCGCGCTAGGGCACGCTTTATACTGCGCAACGCAAAGCGTAAATCTTGGGAAGCCTATGTGTCTTCGCTTTCCCGGCGCAGCTCTACCCAAAAAGTATGGTCAGCTGTTCGGCGACATATGGCAAGCATTCCCGGACGGTAATTGCCGGCCTTGGCATCAACGGTTCCATGTGCACCACCGAGCAGGACATAGCTGAAGCCCTAGTTACCACATTTGCTGCTACTAGCTATACTGCCCGCTATGACGCTCTCTTCCTGCCTATTAAGGAAAAGGCGGAGCGGGTACCACTTAATTTTTATAGTGACTGCACCGAGCCGTACAACCAACCTTTTACAGCAGCCGAGCTCGCCCACTCTCTGGCGTTAGCAAAGGATTCTTCTCCAGGTCCCGATGACGTACACCGACAGATGCTGCTACATCTTCCATCTGAGGCGCGATGTTTCCTTTTAAACATCTATAACCGCATTTGGCATGAGCGGGTTTTCCCTTCCTCCTGGCGAGAGGGTGATGTCATCCCCATCCCTCGACCCGGGTAGGACCGCACACTTCCATCTAGCTACCGCCCCATTGGCCTGACGAGTGTCATCTGTAAGACCTTCGAGCGAATGATAAACGCTCGGTTAAATTGGTGGCTAGAAAAACATAACCATCTGTCGAACTTGCAATGCGGTTTTCGTCGCCATCGCTCAAGTGTCGATAATCTAACACGCCTTGAGGGGTATATTTCCGAAGCCTTTCTACTGAAGCAGCATGCCGTGGGCGTATTCCTCGACCTGGAGAAGGCCTATGACACCACTTGGCGGTACGGCATACTCCGTAACCTACATTTTTACGGTATGCGTGGTCATCTACCCGAATTCCTGTCCAATTTTTTAAAACTTCGCCGATTTCGGGTGCGCATAGGAAACACGATATCACGGGAGCTGATACAGGAGAACGGCGTACCTCAAGGGTCGATTTTGAGCGTCACCCTTTTTGCCGTAGCGATTAAGGGCATCACTAGTGCCGCTCGAAGTGGAATACCATCATCCCTCTATGTTGACGACTTCGCAATCTATTATAGGTCTGCCAACATAGATCACATTGAGCGCCAACTGCAGCTGACCATTACCCAGCTAGGAGCTTGGGCGCTTCAAACCGGCTTCCGTTTTTCAGCTGCGAAGACGCAGTGTATCCACTTTCACCGCCTACGTGGTATTCACCCGCCTCCTGATATTCATTTGAACGGCAGACCCCTGCCATTTGCCTCGCACCTGAAGTTCTTGGGCCTCTACTTGGACCGACAACTCAATTGGGAGCACCACATTCGTCACCTTCGAGCCTCTTGCGATCGTTCTCTTCGGGTGCTGAAGGTATTATCTGGAGCATCCTGGGGGGGGGCGATCGCATGGTAATGTTGAGGCTGTACCGTTCTCTGTTTCGGTCCAAACTGGACTATGGCAGTTTTATTTATGGCGCAGCGACCGCCTCTAAACTTCGCCTTTTAGACACCGTGCATCATACTTGCATCCGCCTTGCCACAGGAGCTTTCCGCACCAGTCGAGTCGACTGCCTGTATGCAGACTCAGGCGAACCTCCACTCCATATTCGTCGCTCGCTGTTTCTCTGCTCATACGTCTCGAAGTTGGCAAGTTATCCCAATCATCCTTGTTTTAAACCAGTACTGTGTCCAGATTTAGTCCACCGTTATATGCGCCGTGGTTCTCGGACACGCCCCATGGGAATAAGATTTCGGGATCTCCTACATTCCCATGGCCTCCGAATGCCTCGCGTGGAGAGGTCGTCCATCAGCCCTTATCCTGCTTGGCAACTGGATCGTGCGCTGTTCGATCTCGCTCTTTCCAGCAACTCTAAACTCGCTACTCCACATTCGGTGTTCCAACAACGTTTTGCCGAACTACTGGGCCGTTACCCTAAATATGTTCTGGTCTTTACGTACGGCTCTCAGCTAGGTAGCACAACGGGTTGCGCGTTTTTCATTAACGGTGGGGCTCATAAATTTCGACTTCTGCACTCCACTTCGGTCTGCTCAGCAGAGCTATATGCCATCTTTTGTTTGCTCCTTTTTATTTGCAAGTTAGCTCCTGGCTCTTTTATTGTTTGCACTGACTCTCTAAGCGCTCTTCAGGCCTTGCAACAGCACACAGCCGCTCACACCCTTGTTGTAAAAATACAGGCCCAGATCTCGCAAATGCTCAGTCGCGGATACCATTTTGTTTTTACTTGGATACCAGGCCATGTGGGCATTTCCGGGAACGAGGAGGCGGACCCGGCTGCTAAGTCCGCTTGCCGTTTGCCCCGGAGTTTAACAACTACGGTGCCATACCAGGATGTGCAACGTTTTTTCCGTCGCCAGCTTCTATCTGCTTGTCAGCACTCCTGGACAGCTTTGGAAGGCACACAACTCCGGGCAATAAAAGAGAGCGTACAACCCTGGCTAACTTCCTGCAGGGATAACCAGCGAGCCGAGGTGATACTCACCCGGCTGAGAATTGGGCACACACGAGCCACTCATGGCCATCTATTAAGAGGGGAACCGGCCCCTGTGTGTGCTCCGTGTTCAGTACGCCTCACTGTGCGGCATATATTAATCTATTGCCCGCAGTACGCCAGCGTTCGCCAGTCTTTGGGCTTGGGAGCTAACTTGTTCAGTATTTTAGGGGACGACCCAGTGGCCGTGGATAAGGCACTGCGGCTTGTTTCAGAAATAGGTTTTAATAAACAGGTCTAACTTGTATTTTATATATTTTAATTTTAGAGATTTTAAATTATTAGTTTTAGATGGTTTTTATGTGCTTTTAGTGGTTGAGTGTTCTATTTTATTGTACCTTTTTAGCAAAATTTGTGTAGGTTTTAGGTTTTATTATTGACTTCGGGTCCAAATGACCTTGCTGTCGACGGGCCCTAAAACACCACACACTCACTCACTCACTAGAAGAGACCAGATGTGCTTTGGTAATACTTGATGACATAATAATTTGATATAATCCTACCGTTGGTGATGTGTTAGGTGTATGGCTGGGTTTGTCGAAAGATGTATAATCTGCTGAGTCCGGTGGAGCTATAGTATTCGTAGAAACACTGTTAGATAAACTTTTGTTACCTCTCACAGGGACCGACATAAAGTCTCCTCTGATATCCCTGCGACGTTTCACACCGAGGGCTAACTCTACCAGGCTTAAATAGCGGTTCTACAAAAAGTCAATTCAGCGATTCCCACTAACTATTAATTTTGCACCATGCCGTTTGCATCATTAGGAGAATGTTTACGCCTGTTACCTACTATACCGTTATTCCTCTTGATCAGCAGAACCAGTCTGGGTCACCTGTGAATTATTTCCTTAAGCCAACATTCCAAAGTACATGTTTTGCCAGTCAGCAGAATTTACGCTTGACATTTATTTGTGTCAGAATCAATACACGTTACAGAATACCGAAATTTCCAAATCTAGCTCAGCCTATACCCGCAACAGCACCATAATACAATCCCATAGCTCAAGTGAGAGTGAATGAATGCATAGTATGTTTGTTTAATTCATTTTTATCCATTACTTCTATTGTTTGTTTTAAGATATATATATATATATATATATATATATATATATATATATATATATATATATATATATATACCTGAATTAACTTTTTTATTACTTTCTGAACATGTCCGTTCCATTTCAATTGTTGTCTATTACTAATCCTAAGAAGTTTGTTTCATTTACCTGTTGAATCTCTTTGTTTCCTATTCTTAACTGTATATTTGTCTGTTTTTTTGATATTAAGACTGATTTGTATCCACTCTGTTTCGTTTGTGTTTAATATCATGCATAGGTTTTCTAAATGTCTGTTTGCTTTTACCAGTAAAGTATTTGCGGTATTTTGTATTACCATTTCTGTTTTTCCTGTTACTAAAATAGTGGTGTCATCTGCATAACCTATTGCTATTCCCCTGCTTCTTTTATTATTTGAATTAAGTTGTTTTTATACAGTAGGAATAAATATGTTCCTAACTTTGAGCCTTGGGGCACTCAATGTGTTACTTTTTTGAATGATGATCGAAAAAAATGGTATAGTGTGCGTGATATAATGAGGCACATTATATCACACTGTCATTCATACACACTGTCATTCATACTTCCAGACCCTGGGAAAAATGGTGATTCGTCTTGGTTGAAGAAACATCTCCACCTGCAGCTCGGATTCTAAACCGGTACCCCTTGCACAGCAGGCATAAAGCGTACTTTGGTTGGAGAACTTTCAAGAAAGTCTTGTCCTTTCTTTGGAAGACGCCAACTAAATTACAAACTTTGGAAATAATCGGATCTTTCACTTTTTACTTATTACACACACACACACACACACACACACACACACACACACACACACGCACACAGAGAGAGAGAGAGAGAGAGAGAGAGAGAGAGAGAGAGAGAGAGAGAGAGATTGAGAGAGAGAGGCAGAGAGGGTGATATATTCTAAAAATGTTTTAATTGGGGTATAAAGGGTCTAAAAGCGTATAATTTATATAGAGCAAATAGAGTAAATAATGATTATTAATATTATAACTTCAATTAAAATACATTTTTTAAATTTATTTATTTAAAGTCGCTTTAACAACTAAGTCATATCGCGAGTATTTCGTATAATTCATGGTATACAATAAATTGGTTACAATTATTTAAACAAAAGCATTAAATCAATAAATAACTAGTGAATATGGCATAGTTATTCAATACCTATAAATCATAAGGTTAAAGTTCTGAATACTTGGCATGTTTTTTAAGTCAGTACCATTTGCAATTCCGCCGCTGCAGCGCTACGGTCGGCGTTCCGCGCATGCGCGCTGGTTACCTACATCTCTTGTGTACGTACTGACGCCATTACAGTCTGATTCTTCATTGTATACGTTGGTTACTGAGTGTTTAAGGTGCCTCCGACAATCGTGAGACCCGTCGATTGTGAAGTACGGGCTCTTATACGATTTCTTACTCTTAAAGCGTAAAACCGATAGGTATTCATCGTGAGATCTGTGAAGTTTACGGACAAAACATTATGAGTGATGGAATGGTAAGGAAATGGGTGAGAGCATTTAAAGTTGGCCGCACAAAAGTGCATGATGAAAAACGGAGTGGGCGTCCTTCGGTCGTTACTGAAGTTTTGGTGTAGAAAGTGGACGAAGAGGTGGGAGAAAACAGACGCTTTACAATTTCATCATTGTGCGACTATTTTCCTCAATATTCTCGTAGTGTTTTGTATAGCATTATGACCGAGAACTTGAAGTACCGGAGTTGTGTTCACGTTGGGTTCCGAAATATTGACGGATTTGCACAAAACCCAACGTTTAGGCACAGCATTGACTTTCCTTGAGCGGTACGACAATGAAGGTAAGGATCTTTTAGACCAAATTGTTACAGGTGACGAAACATGGGTGACCTACATCACACCAGAATCGAAACAACAATCCATGGAATGGCGACATTCATCATCATCCACAAAAGTGAAGTTTAAGCAAACAATTTCTGCCCGGAAAGTCATGTGCACTGTTTTTTGGGACAGAAAAGAAGTATTGCTAGTGGAGTTTCAGCCTCGTAATGAGACAATCAATGCAGCGTCTTATTGTGAGACATTGGACAGTCTGCGTCGTGCAATCCAGAACAAAAGCGTGGCAAGTTGGGTAAGGGTATCGTTTTGCTGCATGGCAATGCCGGTCCACATGTGACTAATCGAACCAAAGATCACATCAAAACTTTTGAATGGGAAACTCTAGATATTCCTCCATACAGCCCTGGTCTGCCGCCCAGCGACTACCATTTGTTCCTGCACTTCAAGAAACATCTGGGCCGTCAGCGTCTTCAAGACAATAACAATGTCAAAACAGTTGTGATACAGTGGTTAACACGTCAGGCAGCAGAATTTTATGAGGAGGGTATCCAAAAACTGGTGCCACGTTATGACAAGTGCCTCAATATTCACGGAAATTATGTAGAAAGGTAGACTAAGGTACAAGCCTTCATGTAAAAATAAAATTATTGCGATTCTATGCACGTCTTTTTTAAATTCCAAAACGGTCCCGACTTATATACATGCCTCGTAAAAATCAGTAGAGCAGTAGTATTTAGGAAATCAATTCGCTGTATAATAACTTATATATACTCTAAATTGGTATCCTTAGAATTAATTTTCCTATACAAGTTTGTACTTTTGAGGAATAGCAGTACGTGTTTGAAATTGGATGGCGTGTTCAGAACGATGGATAAGTATCCAGTGATGTGATGAAGCTGTCGTGAACCGTATTCCTTGCACTCTGTGAGGAGATGGTTTACAGTGAGGCGGGTGTTACGGTGACTGGCCTTTACTAAGGAGTACGAGTGGGTTAACATTGTATGACCAATGCGGAAACTTGCTCCTTCCTGCTAAGAGAGTGTCCCCTTTCTTTACACATGTAACTTTTATGGAGGCGATTGATTCCTGAACTGTTTCCATTTTGTATTTATTACTTTGGAGAAGTATTTTGTAATACCCTGACAAGTTTTGTTGTTCATCTGAGTCTGTTAGTTGACCTGCTTCTTTAGCAGCTTTTTCCGCTTCTTAAATTTCCCTAAATGCTGCAATGAAAATAACAATTTCCTTTTTACTGAGAGCAATGGAATAAAGGCTGTGGATATCTTGAAGTAGTTTAAGGTCAATTGATCCGTCTTTAAGACTTTTTAGAGAACTTAATGAATCAGAAATTATAAGATATCTATTCTCAATAGATTGGATTATGTATGTCAAAGGTTGCTTATATGCAGGAATTTCGTAGGAGAATATGGAATGTAACTTGAATCTAACGTAAGCAAATGCATTGAATGCCAATGCATTCTTATATTACCAAGCTTCATTGTCTTTCACCTTGGAGAATACCGACTCTTCAAAATACATTTGAAACATACCACTATGTACGAAAAGGAAACAAGTAAAATTTTGGTTCTAAAAAGGGAAGTTTTTCGTTGGTTGAACTGCTATGTTAAAACACTTGCATTCCGAACATAGATAGTACTGTGAATTTGTGGGTTCGTGAAATTAAAAGTCCAATTGCACAAACTCAAAATGTTCTTTATTTCCACCTAATTACAATTGGAACACTTGCCAATTACACAGAATTACGTAGCGCACACAATTACAATTCGCCGGTTCGTCTGTCAGGTCCACGCTACACTCACAATTACGTACAATTCCTCTGATATACGTACACAGTCTTCCAGTCTGTTCACTAGCACGGCGCTCCTCACGCTGCTCGCCAAGAACTGACTCGACTCGCCCACTGCAGGCCTTATATAGGGAGATCGTCGTTTCTGGGAGCCTCGTGGTACAGTGAATAGTCCCGACTGTTCCAGACAGCAGAGAGAGGGGAAAGAGATGGCTAGTGATGTTTTTCCAACCATCCCCTCGTTAGCGCTACAAGATAAATGGGTAGGCGTGGGCGAATGCTTCCCGTCACTCACTAAGCCATCAGTTGGTCGTGCCTTCCGATAATTGGGTGACAATACATACTATATTGTGACCTTGTGGTTTCGTGAAATTAAAAGTCCAGATTACAAACACCAAAAAAATTGCTCTTTATTTCCGTAGAAATCATCTTGAAAGTCTAGAATTACGTCACATACACAATAAAACTAGCAAGGTCATGGGCCACGAACACACAAAGGCGAGTTCAGTTAACAACTAACTGACTGTGGCAGGCGACGGCTCTCTTTATATAGATTACTCACTATCCGGAATGTTCTCAAACAATCCGGACGGTGTTAGAAGCAGGACGTACTCTCCAGAAATCCGTCTCCTTCTCCCCACCGTTTCGGAGAGCTTTCATCCCCGCACTGCACTGCCCGTCACTCTGAACTCGTTGTCCGCGCCGCCTCGAATCAACTATGCGTTCGCGACAATATACCTGGCGCCAATCCAGAAAGGATTGAAATTTCGAGAAGATAGAGAGAGAGAAGCGACGTTGCCGCTTATCGTGACCATGCGGATAAGTTTACTGCAGGTAGACCGCAAAAAAACTGCGGTCGGTGGGCGCATGCGCGAGGACAGCCTTCTCTTCTACACCATCCAAGCATCACGTAACTCCCACCCCTCCCTCCTGCATGCGTCAGAGCGCAAAACAACACGAAATGCATGTATTTTAATAATGTTTTGATTTTCGAACTTAATAGAAAATAATTACCTCAGACATGACCTCACAATCGATCAACAAACACATAGAATTATAGTATCTTTAAACCCTGAGCAATAACGCAATGATTTGTTAGAAAATGCAAAGAGTGACTGTAACAGTGAACGGCAAAGTGAGTTAAACAGATAATCAGTGCAGCCCGCGCGATGCAGGAGAGGCAACCTAAAATAACGATGAAGGACTCCAGTGGTGGTAAGCCACCTCTCCAGCTGCATTTTATTCGCGGTCTAGCTATAAATGACTAGAGTGTGGAGTAAGTATTATATTTTATTGGTGTGCAAAGACAATATTACAACAATGAATCCACATAAAGGCAAAGGATAGAACATGCAAGTATAATAAAGATATGTGTTAACAAAAGAGACATCTCTCTGAAGTACTGATGCTTATTGTAACGGAAAAATGCCGCCCACATCCGAATCGCTTGGATTACCGTTCCTTTGATTCCTGCAGCAGCTCATTAATCCGATCAAGTACTTCTAAGACTCGAATGAAAGTTTAAATCCGTACTCTCTTAAAAGCACATTATATTCCACGTTTGTTCCGTAATTAAGGTTCTTTGATCAAATACACTTTATTCGGCTCACTAGTACGCTCACTTTTACTTGAATCAAAATATTGAGAAACCCCACATGTCCAAACCAGTAATTTTTTCAAGAGATACATAAAAACTCTTAAAATTGTGCTTGAAGGTAACTATTGTCCTCGTTTTTCGTTGAAATGAATGTAGAGGGAAGCATGCCATTGCTGTGTAGACATTCTTGATCCATTTTCTTGAAATTATTTTAACATTTATTTAGTGAAAATGTGGGTTTCTCAACATTTTTGATAAATATGCATAAATTATTACTTAACCCACACTATATAGCTGACAAGGACAAAATGAAACAAATTGTTCCAAGGAGTTCTCCTTTACATTATATTGATACCGAAATTAAGGAATGCAATGAGCAAAAAATCGTAATAGATTTCAAAGGAATTGTGTATCCTTGTTACAACAAGGGCAGGCAGGTGGTTGAATTGTTTAACAAAAGACACAGGAGAAAGCGGATTTTCTTAACAAGAATTCTAAATGGGTAACACTTGACTCCGTTTGAAAAGGTGTTGTTGGGACCCTTAATAATGTCATGGCCGAGACTAAGAATCACAATGGACAAAGGAGTCACAAAGGGAATTTTGGTGTGAATAAAGACAGGGCTTCAAGAAATGAAAGTTTCGCACACGCAGCTGTAGTGAACGCAGACCGTGGCTGGCAAGCCGTTAAGACGGTCATCTACTTCTGTCTTCGGTGAAGGCAGATCAGAAGCATGGAGAGAAGATATCTGTCGGTTCATACGTGAGTAACGAATTAAGTGTTATTGACTAATAAACATTCTACATACGGTAACTATAAACAGTGAAATTGGCAACCCTTGTTCAGCAGCTTCGAGTTTAATGTGATAATAAAAAGAAGCGGTCATTAAACCAGTCTGGAACGTGCATTCCAGTGTCATTAGAACCATCCTTACTCCCATACATATACACGCATACCCTTTGACGGCACTCATTGCTCTACCCTGAGGATAAATTGCTCTACCTTACTCTACCCACCAAGAAACAGTCACGCCAACGTGGAACTCTTTGCTCTACCCTTTAATTCGTTACATTATCCTACGCGTTATATTCTAGTGTATAGAGTTACAAGGAGACTATGTTGAAAAAATATAAAAAAAAATCTGAATAAATGTCTTGTATCGTTATTAAGTCGGAAACATTTCAGACCATCTGTGACGACAGAAATCTACTACGCCAAACCGGAGTAGAAAGTGTATCCAAAAGCTCAATCAGATGTTTGAATTTTGGGGCAGTTTATTATTTATTCACACATAAATAAGTAAATATGACGTGTTACACTCACAGGTCTTTCTGTATCTTTGTACACCAAATTTTTACATATCTTAGAATTACTTAACCTATGCAGTGTTAACCGAGATAATTTTTGTTGTTGTTGTAATTTACGTCCTCCAACGATAAGTCATATCGGGCGATGAATGGAATGGATGAAATGATGCTCAAATGAGTCCGGGGTCCCTAGAGCTTAGAGTTACCCAACATTCGTCTTGAAGGATAAGGGAAACCCCCGGAAAAAGCCTTATCCAGGTAACTCACCCTGACCGAGATTCGAACTCCGGACCTCTTGAACGTGAGGCAAACATTCTACCACCACGCTACCAAGGCGGGCTCGAGATAAATGTTAACAGAAACTATATTATTGCTAATTTTCTTGTAGGTTTTAGGGAGCATGGAAACAGTAGGTGCTAAGTGATAGTTAAATCGTTAAACACCTTGTCACTATGTAATAACTTTGAAATCCCCTTCTCTTTACTCGACCAAGGGATTAAAATATCTCATGTGCTGTACTCACATGGCTTTCTCCACCCTTGTACAAATTTTGCTTACAAACCTTTAGATATTCTTTAATCGTTTTCATGTTTATCGAATAAAGATTTGCAGACATGTATGGTAAATGAAGAAATTGTCGTACTGCTAATTTTCTTTTAAATGCAAGAGGAACGTGAAAATATAGTAAGCGTTAAGCGATAGTCAAATGTTATAACCCTTCTGTTGTCCTTGGATAAATATGACAAGACAAGAAATTTATCTTTCCGTTACTCATTTAGGTGCAATCATTGGTGCATGTCATTTTATGTATTTGTTGCTCTTCATAATTGCCTCTTATAGCATTTTGGAACAATTTTTTGATTTTTCTTGTATACGAAAATGTTATACCTACTTATGTTCCTCGAGTCAATATGACCCGATTGTTTTAATGATCATTTAATTTAAATAATCATATCAAAATCCATGTGCATGGCAGCATACACAACAGTGGGCGATGTATTGTTGAATCTCTGAATATAGCAGATTATATATCAGTTACGTCTGATAGAATGTTTAAAGAAGACGTTATTTTAGTTCTTGCGGTAAATAATGGTGCATTCCTATCATGGAAAAACATTGCCTAACTGAAAGGGAGTTAGAATCATTAGGTGATATATCTGATAGCGAGAAAATTTCAGAAGGGAACCATACTACAGTTAGGTAGGCCGTTCTCCTGCTTTGACATTTCTCGAGAGGGGGAGGCGGGATGTTGCCAGTTCTTTAGCGGGAATTTCAAGCAGAGGAACAATGTGCATTTTAAATATTTCACGCATTTATATATTTCACGAATCAGTAGTCATATTATTATAATAACGACAATAATAGGATTTACAAACACTAAAAATCGGAATTCACGCACAAAATAGCGAACAAACTTCACCAGCGCAAGCAACTAAAGCCACGTGTTCCAAACAAAATTAAACTGGCAACACGGTGTTGGATACGAAAGCCAGGCCTAGCAGCGACAGTGCTGATTAGCGCTAGCAGACAGTTTTAACTTCCTGACCACAACACCGAATATAGAGGCTCCCAGTGCCACCAACAGAAGCAGTTAGTGTATGTAAAATGTGTGAAAGTACTATTCGAATAGAGGGTTGCTGTAATGAACATCTTGCATGTTAATGAAATTGCAAGTTGGATTTAATTGCTTTAAAGCTAATATAGTCGTATACTTTTACTCTAAGGATAATTTTGATGGTGTGTTTCCATTAATAATAAAGAAAATTTTATTCGTAAAAGGAGAAAAGGATGTAAGAAATATAGGTGAATACCTGGGGAAAGTTAGAGAGAAATGGTTAAGATTGATTAAGAATAAAGAACTATTATTGGTTAGAAAACTAGAAAGAGGGATACAAGGGAGAGGAGGGTCATCAATACACGTAAAAACCAGGGGTTATGCGTATTGAGACCGAGACTTGTGGCAAGCAGTTAGGAAGGGTATTTTAGATGTGAATAAGTCATTATGTTGTTGTGTGAAAGAAATGTTACAATTGTCAATGTATCAATGAAATTGTATGTAGAAGAAACATGAGAAATAAATACTATACTATACTAGTTCAAGAATTTGTCTGTGTGAGAGAACAATTAAAAATTAAATTAATTTTCATGTATTCGTATATTATTAATGCCTTATCCTTGAATTTTGTCCACCGGGTCATTACGACCCGAAGGACCAAGAACTCAATGTTTGAAAGTTGGTCGCTTGTAATAGTTTTGAAATTTCCTTGGATATTAAGAGATAAAAAATGAATAACGATTTCTATTTGACAAAAGAATAAACAGCACAGAATTCAGAAAAATAACGAGCGTCTCGGATATGGCTCTCTCCTCAACAATGAATGTACGAGGTCGGATCGAAAAGTATCGCACATTTTCTTTCTGCAATGGTATTGCTACTGGGATGTTGAAATTTCACACAGATGTAGTTTGAAGCTTTCTCTACAAGGAGTTCATTTTTGCTCACGTGCAGCTCTGACGGGAGAAGCATGAACTATGCAATTAAGATGACGCACATGCTACTGTCGTCCACATTTGAAGAGCAGCAAAGTGTACAGGGTGTTCTCCTAATTTGCTATTTCCCGCCCTCCGAATGAGCAAGAATGACGTCATAGTTAACTGCTGAATGTATCTTGAAATTATTGTGCCCTCTACGAAGAAGCAGAGGAACAGTAAACAAATTACAGCGCTCTTAGTGTGGTTGCACTGGTAACTATTACAACTAGCTTCCCCTGGATATGAACACAGAGTACCGCGTCTTCATGGTTGAATGCTTCTTTCATACCGGCAATAAAATTGGTGCGAAATATAAACATCGTTTAAACCGCTGCACAGAAGATTTTATACAACGCTATCGAGCATTTAGACATTCCCTCGGAGCGTAATGTTTTCAAAAGTGTCCAGATACCGTCAGATTGACAAACCTTTGTTTGTAACATAAACTTCTTACGTTATATCAGTATACGATCTTAAGTTTTTGTCATTCTCACGCTTAATTAAAATGTCTATTAATGCTAGTATCCTTATGTCCTTTAAAATCAATAGGTGCATCAAACATTTCCAAGATACAGGATCAGTTACTCGCAAAAAGAGAGTCACTGGTCGCTATAAAGTGACTGCTGAAAATCTCGAAGCAATAAATAATGTTATGACGAAAAGGCTTCAAGCATACCTTCTCGCAATACAGACAGTGTTTAAGGGGAAGAGAGAAAGAAAATGTAAGAAAAGGACACATAAGAGTATATACTAGAGATAATTTCTTGTTTAGACTTGGATAAAAGCTTTGTTCATATTGTAATACTAATTTATTTTTTATTCCTAGAACATATTATACTAATTTTCAGGTTTAATGAAGTTATACTGTGAAGAAACTGTGGGTGATAGAAAAGAATTGAGATCAAACTCAAATATTTCTATATTATGCGACACGTTTACAATATACATACATGTCTAATATAATAGAAAAAAGAGATGTTCATTGTGAAATATGTGTTCTTCAGCTTATCATTTCATATATTCTTCATGGTATATTTTATGGCTCCAGAATTAACTTTGCAGTTCATTGCATATATAGCTTTTTAAAAACTGTTATCGTCTCTACGCGCCAGGTGAAATTACGCACCTTTATATTACGCCACCTCTCTAATAGTATATTTAGCTGCCTGTAGAGAGAGGCCTCATAGCTGCTGTCAGCACATCAAATACGATTGCAAGCCGCTAGGGGAATCGTATATAAACTCGTACCATCAGTGATACCACTGATGACGTCAAATTTTGCGTGGTAAAATTATAAATAAAAATGAACACCGTGGTTCATGGGCCAAAGCTCAAAGTTTCTTCCAAACGGGCCGTGTGAACTTCACTGATTCCCCACTTTCCGGGCGGCCTGTAACGGCCGGATCTGTACTCACCAGAATATCAGAGCCATTGAAACTGCAATTTTGAAGCAACGGCGAGTGCAACTGCGAACCTTATCACAACAGATCAACATTTCCTATGGAGCTGTGTATGGTATCGTTCATGATACGCTGAAATTTGCGTTTCAGTCCGCCCGGAACATCAGTTAAGTTCACACGGCTGGCTTGAAGAATGCAACCTGCAGATATTGACACGGTCTAAAAGCATTCTCTCTATACACGCCACACATTTCCCTGTAAATTTCGTTCCATTTATGCGCTTTGGCCCATAAAAATCGAATTACACTTCAAGTAAGACGATAGTAGTATGTGCGCCATCCTTGTTGCATAGTTCACGCTTTTCTCGCTAGAGCTGCAGATGGATAAGAATGAACCCCTTGTAGGAAAAGCACTCGTGGTACCTTCAAGGTTACTAAAGGAACCTCGGGCCCAACATTCGAGCTCCTCCCGAATGGGAGATTTTCGGATTGGGTTGTACTCGAGGGGTAAGTGTGTTCCCGATACCCTAGGGAGATCGGGTACCCCCGGCCAGGCTTCAGGCCGCCTGGAGGGGGCAGAGGATTGCCTGAAAGTTCCCGGCTACTAACCTGCAGAGCCGAACACGCACGTTGTATGCCAAGATCACTCCTCACCCTAACCAGCTGGTGAATACACTGGGTCAATACGACCACCATCTCCCCAGCACACGGAGGAGCTTCCGCCTCCCCAAGGATGACCTTGGGTGGTAAAGTCTGCTTGTCCTCCTGTCACCCCCAATCACCGCCAAGTCACGTCGCGCCTTGGGCGCGACTGGAAGATTAACACCTGCAATCGCGCCCGAGGGCGCGCGCATGACCTCGGCAAACCCTTAAACTTAAACACCAAAATTCCATTTGGCCTCTCGCTACTGGTTCCCCCATCTACTTGACGGATCGCTAGCGACCGCCCAAAGCGAGGTGGAACGGGCACTGTCCCCCCTTCATGGAGGGACATCGCGGCACCAGAAGCATCAGTAGAGATAAACTGCGCCGTCTTACGCAAGATACGCAAGCTCGCGCATATTACTATATCGGTTATACCGCACGGGTAAATCCACACAGCGGATAGGTACCGTGGCGTGTAACCCTCCGCCCGGGAGAACCCGGGCGACCTTCATCTGCTCTTGGCTCTTAAACTGCAGAGTTGTAGAAGGTTTGCTGGAACACCGGGTAGGCCCGCTGAGGTTTTCGGTAGTCTTCCCTGCGGGGTTGGCGTGCGTAAGTGGCTTATCCACATTCACCCGTCTTGAGATTGGGGTCGGGGCTTTTAGACTCAAGCTATTGCTTTAATAAATGTACCCCGGAGTTTTGCCATCCCTCCCGGGAGATAGAGGTCGGAGTCTTTGATTTTTCGGGTAGACCTCGTCGTACATATCCCACCCTACGGTCGTCCGGAAACGGCACCAGTGGACCGGGTTCGGAGACCAGAGACCGTCCTATTAAAGGAGAAAGGTTGAGCAAGAGTATGTCATCCTACCATGCAACACCGACACACCCGTCGACACTTCTACATTGAAAGAGACTGCCAGATAGGAAATAATTTGAAATGATAATGGAGATGAAATGGGGGTATAATAAACCTACCTAGCATCCAGTTGGTGACTTCGGAAAACTCCCGAAGAAACATGGTTCAGGAGAGCCGGCCAGGGAATTCGAACCCGGACTTCCCGAATGCGGGTTACAGTAGAGACCGCCTGAGCCATTCTAGTCGGTAATTTCCTTAGCGATGTGCCAGGAAGATTTTGAAAAAATATTCAATTGCACTTTAAATGAAGAGGTTTGCGTCATTTTTTAAATTTTCAAAAGTGACTAACAATTTTGACTACAATACCATAAGTTTAAAAACTTTTCATGACAAATGAAATGCGTAATAATGAAATTTCTGGAAATGGCGACTAAAGTTCTCTGCAGTCATAATAAATTTTTGTGCAATTTGCAAACCATAATAAACTGACAAAGTGTTACTATTACAACAAATTTCGATGATAAAGCATACAACTTGTGGAAGTAAATATCGTTTTGTTGTAAACAATTTCAGATATGTTGTTCATAATTGGTTGGGATTGTTATATACACTAACTCCCATAAATAATCGGATAGACTTGTCATTTGACTATGGTGTGCTCTATAAAGCAGGATAGATGATGTGTATCAAGCTCAAGGTACTCCTTGTGTTAAAAAAAGTTATTTGCTATGAATATCTATTTTAGAGATTGAAAATATGGCTAAATCAAGGGCTTCCCCAGTCAACTTTGTTTGCATCATGAGTTTACGACACAAAAACAATCGGGTAGAACAAATGAAATGCGATACAAACGAGTGGTTGAAGTCTTTCAGTAGACAAAACAACATCGTAGAAGTACCTCAACTGTTCACCAAGAAGAAAGCAGGGGCATGGTATGGGTCCCAGAGGTAAACAGAGTAGCTTTGAACAGAGACAGTGATCTGTCACTATGAAAAGAACAAAACATACCGAGAAACAGCAGAGATCGTTTTTCTTATCAAAAGTACAGTTAGTGAATAATTCGCCGGTATAAGTATGAAGACAGAACTGAATTTCGAGCAAAGCCAGGGGACCAAAACTTCTTACCGAAAGGCAGGAGTCATATAATGTGGAAGGTAAAACGGAATCCGCGTATAAGTGCTCCGGTGATTTGTACTGAGATTATGGAGGAACTGGGACTGGCAGCCCTGAAACAGTCAAAAGGGTCACGCGAAAACAAGATTTTACTGATCACCTAACCAGAAAAAAGCCATACAGTTCCAGCAAGAATAAAAGGAAGCGATTACATTTTGCCAAAGACTTTGTTAATAAGACAACCGATTGGTGGGACCAAGCTATTTTTTGTGACAAGAGTAAATACAACCTTGCTGATTCCGATAGCAGGGTAGTTGTGTAGGAAACCAAACACAGAGCTGGAAGACAGCAATTTACACAGCACAGTCAAACACGTCGGAGGGAGTTTAAATGGTATGGAGCTGTATTTCCTCTACGGGAGCAGGAAAGCTGGTTTCATTGACACAACCATGAACAAGGAGGTATATCTTAGTCTATAACATTAAAATTTAAAACACGGTGCAGAAATTATGGGTATTTTGGACAGCTTCTCATTTTATCAGGTTATTGATCCGAAGTATACCTCCCACATTGTGCAGCTATGGTCATTATACAAATGTCCTCATGTACTGCATCCAGCCCCTCAGTCCCTAGTATCTTAATCCCATAGAAGCAGTATGGGATGAACTGGAGAACGTCGTGCGGAAGACCCCATCACCTCCAAGCAGCACTTGAAGGAGAGGTTGCCAGAGGAATTGAGTAAACTTTCTACAGCCTACCTGAAAAACCTGGTTTACAGCATGCAAAATAGATTGAGAGAAATAGTGAAAAGAAGAGGGACAGTCACAAAGTACTTAACCATATCTTGTATCACACTTAAGTTGCTATGTCCGATTACTTTTGAGGACCAAAAATGCATATTTCAATACAATTCTTAAAAAAAGCATGCATTATATAACTTTTTTGTGAAATAATGTTTATTTTCTTACAAGAACGAACCATGTAACTGTCGATTACGATTAATTTAAATAAAATAGCAGATCAAATGTTGATTTTCACTTTCAAAACTTAGTAATGTGCTTTGTACGATTATTTATGGGCGTCTCTGTAGGTACAGTAAAACCTCTCTAAAACCTCTCGTTCCGGCATTTATTTTCCCTTCACACAAGTTTCCGTCTGACAGAGGGTTGAGTTTGAATAAAAAGAAATTACAGAACCTATGTTCGCACAGGTTTACAGTGAAGGAACAATATAGAATGAAGTGTGGATATTAATATGCTGATATGCATTGTATGCTATATTTTCAACTTACATGGAATAATTGTAGCTTATCTCCTAGTTTCTCTGTCCGTTTTCAATTTTCCCTTTCCAATCTGCTACTGTCTGCATATCAACATCATCTTCTTCACCACACACTGCATTCAAAGCAATGTTATGACGATGTTTGAAACTCTCGAGGCATTCACTGAAGACTCTGAAATTGTCTTTGCCTAATTTTCTTGCTCTCTCTTGTAACCGCAGTATCAGGCAGCGATTAGAAGGCGGCGAATTAATCGAAGTCAAATAATTAAACAAAGATCAGTTAATAGAAATGCTTTGCTAAACTAATATAACAATCTTGTTATAATAATATGAAATTAGAATGATTAAAATAGCAGTTGACTTAAAGAATAAGAAGGGAAAAATATAATTTAATATAACATTTATACTAGCATCCGGGCAAGAGAGAGAAAATAATCTTGTAAAAAATCTGTACACGTCGGGGAGACAGGAAGAAGCACCGTTACCTTCTTTGTGTTAGTAAAAGTCCAATGTCTGAAAACTATTGTATTCATTCAGCTAGGTATGTTTTGGGACAAATGACTTTCAAAATGCAGTTGAGCATGACCGCTAAAGAGATTTACTTCGCTGATTTGGTAACGATGCATACTGTTACAAACAACTCAGGGTAGGCGTTCCCCAACTCAGGGTGGGCGGAACGTCAGTGAATCATATGAGTTTTGCAAACCAATGCGAAAATTCGGAATAAAATGAGAAACAAATAATAATGTAACATTTGAGAAGGGTGAGTTGGTTTGGTATTGTGATAAAGTTAGAGAGAGGATTAAAATAAGGTTCAAAATGAATGGTGAAGTAAGAAAAAATTTACTTACAAGTTGATACTACGTCAGGAAGAACGCGTTCATGTGCAATAAGAAAAGAAGCGAAGATTTCGAAGTCAGAAAGGTGGTCACCGATCCAATTCGATAAACAAACATAGACTCAGGAATTAAGCCAAATAATTCTACAACAATAAAAGTATTATTAATATGACTGAGAAGCCAACAACAACCACCAAAATCCATTTCGTACAACCACTCACCTGAGGATAACAGAACTCATAGCTCCAATTAGAACCCAACTAATTTAACACTGGTATGCGGGTTTGCCGCACTCTAAAGCTTGAGTCTGAAGAAATGGTCCAGAAATGACAATCCCTATAGTACACCCACTAACAAACCACTCGAACAGAGCACGTTTTAGCTCGTCATAATATGTAGATTTTGTGATGTATTTCACATGCCCTGCTGCACCTTTTAACCAACCTTCTTTAACTTTTACTTTTTCAAAATCCCATAAATGTTTAAACAACACAGTTAATTCTTTACCTGTACGTTTGTTCTTTTCGTTTTCTTTAATAAACTTCATTTTTATTCCTCCACTGATAATATCTTACGTTTAGAACTCATTTTACAGAATTTGTGTACACAGGCACTATGTTTTTAAACATTAGCAAAGTTCATAGTTTTCTTCTACTCGTACTTGATCATTTGTAACAACTAAACTGAGAATGAACACACTACAAAGCAGTGGTACCCTACCACGAGAGTTGGAAGAGAGTTAATAATGCTAATGGTTTATTTTCCCTTTGGCTCTAAAATTACAGTTAATGATTTATGGTTCATGGAAGTTAATATGGTTCTTGGAAGGGTCATATTTCTATGCAGAAGCTTTTTACGACCATGGGTATGAATTGCATGAATTATTCTACTTACAATTTCCATCTCATAGACAAAAATAAAGAGCTTAGTTAGTGCTATTCTACGGGAAAGTTGCATCAAAGGAGAAGCACAGAATGATAATGAAAGTTTCCATGGAGCAAATGTCACAAAGAAGTTTTTGTATTAAGAAAGAAATTGCAAATTGCAGTGATTGCAGCTGTTCGTGAATTTAATATGGGTTATAAAGACAGACTAAATGTTGAGGCAAAAGTTGCAGCAAGCAAAGTAAGTCCTGTTAGCAAGAAAATTAGCAGTATTAGGGATAAGTGAAAGCTAAAACAAAGTGCTCAAAGTTCATTGAGAAAATATAGATCGGCCAAGAAGCAGTTAAAAGTGACTAAATTAAAATAAGAATAGGATAATAAACTAGCTGAGTGGTATTCATATAGTGCAGGAGGGTTTTGAAACATATAAAAAATGTTGTTTATATTTAGAACTTCTAACTAGAATTTTCTTCATGTCCAACTTTTAGCATTTGTAATACTCCTTATAGTCCAGACACTAAAGTTTTCAATGAATTTTTTTACGTTTTGCATATATGTATATTCCTAGATAAGTTTTCAATAAAAATTGGTATCATTATGGCTGTATATGAAAAAATTAATAATGATTGGTATTGAAAAAAGAAAATTATTAAATTCCTTAAATGTTCTCCAAAACCATTATACAAGGGCAAATGAGTATATACATTTATAGTTTTGTAACTATTATCTAAAGGAACCAGATTTCAAAGTTCCAATCATTTATAACAAAAATTGTAGAGCATGTCTTATGTTTCCCAATGTAAAGAAATTGCAGCAAAAAATTAAATTAGCATTTTTATTTTGGTGAAAAGTATTGTAGATAGAAAAAGTATAAAAAAGAGCCAAAAGTAACCAAATTAAAGAGAAAGAAGGTAATAAGATAGCTGCGGGGCCTGCATATGATGCATGGAGTTTTCAAAGTAAAGAAAGTAAAGTAATTTCAATGTAAAACTTTAAATTTATTTTTCTCCACCTTGAGCTTTTGAACATTTTTGTATCTTCAAAATGCTCCAACTTCTGCAATTCTAAACGAATTCCTATTAAGTTTTGCATACATATTCTTAAATATATGTTTAACAAAAGTTGGTATTTTTGTTGATTTAAATTAAATCGTTTATTTATTATTGAATTTTAAATTTCAAACTTTCAAATATAAAAGGTTCTTTCTCCAGGAATACTTGATACGCACTTTAAAAGTATAGCAACTTTTGTAACTGATGTTCAGAGAAATCTGAATCTAAAATTTGAAGTTTCTAAAAGAAAAGCTGTATGAACTGGGACTTTTTATATAACATACAAAGTCATACTATAAAAAATACCAAATATTAAAAAAAACTATTTAAGATAGAAAGATGAATTTTGAAAGCTTAACTAAATTCCCTATACCCCACCTAATGACAAAATTTCAAGCAGTTCTGATATAAACTCTGGATTTTAGCATTTTTCGCAGATGCCTATCCTTAAGAGTATAATTTTACATGCGATAAAGCTCCGATTCATTATTGTTTTCCATTGTTCTCACCTTTCCGACATTTAGGCAGGTTTTACTGTATATTCTGTTAAGTTTTCTGTGTTTTTAATATGGATATCTATGACGAGAGAAGGGAATTTGAGACAACTGTCACAAAGAATGTTTAGGAAACATTTTGTTATAGGTTTCAAATTTCAGTATGACGTATCTGTGCTAGCACTGTTGCAAAGAACGCAGCCAAGGCTGGCGCCATGATGAATGGCTCGGTGCGTCAACAGAGCCCACGGAGCTATGAAAATATGAGCCCTAACCACTTCATCGGACCTGACCAACTATCTCACCGTTAATTAGATTAAAATTATACCTCCAACAATACATGCCAACAAGTATCAGCTGTCACTTAAAAGATTTAATAAAAATCTAATATGATTATCTTTAATCATTGCTGAATTTGTTATTGTTCTATCTAGTTTATCTTAATGCAGAGAGATAGTTGTTCAAATGTTTCTGTCATACATGTTTATAGGTACAATGGAAATATAGCCGTGCCCTGGATCTAAGCAAGAGTAAACGTTTTAATAGTCGCCCGCTGTGTGACTGTTCTATTTGCATGGCTAAGAGGGGAAAACCCAATGCCGATTTTCTATTTGAAAAAAGTACATGTAATAACCATTAAAGCCAATAGGAAGGAATATCTCCAGAATGAGGAACTGAGACATAATCTTAACCATACAAAATTGTAACTATGAAAGCAGGCAGTTGTTTTATCTCAGTTTTAACAGCAATACAAAAGCCATCAGGAATAAAGAGAAGTCCAGAAGAGGCTATAATAAACTGTACGAGTACGTCCAGAAAGAAAGTTCTGTTTGGTAATATAATTAAATTGTGTACAGATACAGAAAAATTGTTTATTGCACAAAATTCTACAACTGTTAAACTACTTCTCCACATAACTGCCGAAATTTTGCAGGTATTTGTCATAGCGAGGCACAAGTTTTTGTATACCTTCGTCATAGAAGTTTGCCGCCAGTGTCTTCAACCAGTTGGAAACATTTTCTTTCAGCTCTTCGTCATTGTTGAAGTGTTGACCGCCAAGGAATGATTTGAGATGCAAAAACAGATGAAAGTCGCTAGGAGTGAGGTCAGGGCTGTACGGGGTGTGGTCAAACACGTCCTAGTTAAATCCCTGTAGGATGTTTTTCGTCCCATTTGCGGTGTGTGGTCGTGCGTTGTCGTGAAGAAACACAAAAACTTTTGACACCGCAAATTTGCCAATAAATTTCAATTGGTTTCACTTTCCTAGCATTCAGAAAAGTAATCACAAATCTGATTTCACAAGCGGCGGGATTTTCAACAAACACCGACATTATAAACAAGCCCAACAAAGCATACGTGGCTGACAGAGATCTCACAATGGCGCACGTTGCTTCTCCTTGATACTATCGCGGCAACTGGCAGTAAAGTTTCGGCACAAACAGAAAACAGACGGCGGATATTGCTTCACGGTAATAAAGAGTTTGCGTAAGCATTTAACGATAGCGCGGTTAGTGTAAGCAGATAGCTGGCAACAAACATAGCTGAGATAAAAGACTTGCCGGCCCAGGCAGGGTTTCACGTTTCCAGAAGGTGATAGAGTATTTGGATTACGTCATTAGATGCCTTGTTTATTCCAGAAAAATCTAGTGATTGTACAGAATAGTCTGGAATTCATGATTGGGTGTATAAAAGGAATCCATGGCTAGTGATGAGTCACTTGTTTAACAAGAGTGTTGCATTAAAGAGAGCTGATCAGAACGTTGTTTGTTGTGGTGTGTATGTGCCGTAATGTTGTTACGAGAGAATTGATCAGTGTATTTCTACGGAAATAAAGAACGTTTAGAATTTCTGAAAATTTGACTTTTAATTCTACAAATCCACAAACTCACAATACATAGCGTCTACCGCGCATGTGCGGAACTGCGATCGCAGCGCTGCAGCGGAGATAAATTGAAACAGAACTTACTTTCTGGACGCCCCTTTTATTATGATTATAATATATTAAGGTGATTATAAGTTTAATATAGTTACATATTCTTGGGCAAATAAAACGTTTTAAAAACTTTTTAAGAAATTTGGAATAATATCCCTTATTGAAAATAAATAAAGCACCAAAAATATATTACATTTTCTTAAAAAAAGACAACATTTCAGATAATATAAAAAGCTGGCAATTATCAATCTAGCTGTTGAAAGTGCGATCATATTTCATTGGTTGGAACAAACCTAATTTTGGTACAACAGTGAAGGAATATTTTAGGAAAATTATATGCTAATTGAACCGGTGGACCTCATTGTTGTTGATAATATCGTTTTGAAATAGAAGCATTTTGACCTTCAGGAAAGGCACTACCTTAGCTTCATCCATCCCAAACAAAGAAATGTGATTCTTTTATCTTCACTGCATAATGATGTAACAATTGATCCTGACTGTAAAGATAAAAAACAACAACCATAATCACCTTTTAAAAGTCAACAAAGGGAGTGGTTGACACTGCAGACGAAATGTGTGCTATATTTGACGTGTCTCGGAACACTAAGCGATGTAAAAAGGTGATATTCTTTTACCTTGCGGAACATAAGTGGTATCACTTCCCAAATCATATACTTGGGTAATGGATTAGAACCAGTGTGAAGGAGCAACTATCACACGAACTTGTTACCTATAGGAGCTATTAAGGGAGGGGATCCGTCCCCTAGGGTAAGGTCCAGCTGGGGCACGTCCCGCTCCGGAGCCTATGTCCTATTTTCCGCTCAACCATGCCCATCCGTCACAAACTCCAGCTGTATAGGTCGAGCATTCCGCCTATGATTCTGTACGGCTGTGAGATCTGGGGAACAGTGGCTAATACCACTTTCGTCAGGCTCCAGACGCTGCGGAACAGGGCACTTCGCATCATATACGATACAGACTGGAGATTTCCTGCTCATATCCTGCATGAGCACTCACAGATCCCGTACATTGTCGATGTCATCCGCGAGAAGGCACGATCAATGAAGGACAAAATCTAAAATCACAACAACCCTTTGGTGAACTCCCTGGGCAGATACGATCCGACGGAACAAAGACGCTTGCGATTCTTCAAACTACCAAGAGACGTCTTTGGGCCCCTTGGTTAACCCAAGAGAAACCCCAGATATCTGTAGGAATCATTTTTACGCCTGATGGCTCAAGCGATATGCCACCCGTAACCAAAACGTAGCAAAATATT
The DNA here is from genome assembly GCA_030765055.1 of Mantis religiosa. Lineage (NCBI taxonomy): Eukaryota > Metazoa > Arthropoda > Insecta > Mantodea > Mantidae > Mantis > Mantis religiosa. Next base: position 309,900,861 of record CM060948.1, on the reverse strand, counting down.
AAAATCGTGTTTCCCAAAATGGGGGAACGCCTAACTGCAGCTGCCTTTTGAGAGCACTCAAGGGCATCCCATTCCAAATTTCCCAAATAATTCAAACACCCTAGCAGAACATACCGCCACACGAATCATTTCGCAGGTAAAGCCGCAAAGCATTAGGTACTGCGGCATTAAGACACCCGGACGGGGAGAAATCCCGCCCGACTAGAACTACCTCTGGACCTCAGCTGCTGTGGAGCGAGCGTTGCGGACCCTTAGCACTCGTGGTACCTCTGACGTTACTAGAGGAACCTTGGGCCGAACTGCCGAGCCCCTCCCAATGGGGAGTTGTTAGGATTGGGTTGGACTCGAGGGGGCAGTGTGTTCTCGACACCCACGGGGAATTGGTTACTTCCGGCCAGGCTACGGCCGCCCGGAGGTGTGCTAGATCACCAGGTGGCCCCACCGAGGTTTGCGGTTGTCTTCCCTGCGGGGTTGATGTGCGTAAGTGGCGTATCCACTTCCATCCCGTCTTTACGTTGTTCTTATCAGGGGGGGGGCGCTTTTAAGAAATCAGGTATTGCCCTATGGAAAGAGCCCCAGAGTTATCCATCGCTCCCGGGTTGAAGGAGGCCAGGGTCCTAGGACCTAAGGGTCTTGGACTAATTGGGTATAGCCTCTGCACTTAACCTATAGGAGAGAGAGCCAGAAGCAGAATGAAAAGCGTTTGAGTGCCTCTAGATCTTCAACGAAAACTAAGGATATTTCGACCAAACATGGAGGAAGAAACCCAAGATGAACCATATCCTGGGCCACGGACGAAAAGGTGTGCAGTATGTGAACATTGCACCCTCTGCTGCTACACTTAACATTGCGCCCGAAGGAAGTTTAATAAAATATGGTAAGTGAAATATATTTGAAGACTGGCAAGAAGTGGAAAATCTTTCTATATTGTAATGCTTTTGTTTCTTGAAAATAAAAGAAGGTGTATGTGTTCCGTAAAAGTACAAAGGTGGCCAAATTAGTAGACTAAGCTGAATTTCGTCATAAAAATTAACATATTTTAACCCTACCCCGAATTAGTGACAACATTGTATGTAACAATGATTGAATAATACATTAGAATCATTTAGGGATATTTTATGATGATTTGAGGGATGTTTTGTAAGCATATGTTGGTATAACTGCTAACATAACTGTCAGCTGCTGTAAGAGTACATTTATTGTGTCTATTTAATAAGGGCTCAGTTTATTGCACATTTCAAACGTTTATCTTTAGAACTCTTGGCTTTATTTTGTGAGTTGACTTCTTCTATATTGTCCTGAAGCTATGCATGCAGTGAAAGACTAGAGAACTTGTAAGATTTGATGTTGAAGGAAATTTGAGTTTATTGGGAGGAACACCTAGAAAAGTTGGTATTACGAGGATACTAATAGCAGAAGGACGGTATGCATAAAACAAAGTAGCACAAAGGCACAAAATAACATCAAATTCTGTAAACAGAATTAAACAAATGGATGAAAACAATGAGATCGATCAGACACAGTAAAGCTGGAAATGCGTTAGAGAAAGCAAGTTGAGCCCTAGAGGTGGAAGAAATGTTATGGCTGAAGCACGCAGAAACCAAAAGGCCACTAGTAGAGACTTGAGTAGCTTAGAAGTATAAGCAAGAACTATCAGGAGAACCCTGTTCGATGACGGTTTGAAGGCTCGAAGACCCAGAAGGAAAACAAAGCTCACAGCAGATATGGCAAAAAGAGGCCCGACTTGGCAAAGGGAATTCAACATTGGTCTTCTGATGACTGGGAAAAGGTAATTAAATGGCTACACTGTGTTACTCTTTTTCACAAAGATAATTTAATTTAATAGCCAGATTCAATTATGGTTAACCTCTGTAGACTATACAAAGGTATTTTTTGAGATACGTTATTAAGGATATTGTTGACCAATAGCTGCCATTAATATCAGTTGCTCTATCCAGGTGTGCTCTATCCACGTTTGAAGTTACTGACGAAATCAGTGAATATGTCCGGAGGACATCCTCAGTGTGTGCAACCAACTGTGAAACACCCTTCAGGGTGATGGTTTGGAGCGTTAAGGGAACTGGGAGGTCGATGGGCTTCGAAAAATTGAATTTTTGTTGATAGTGTTAAAAAATTATATAATTCTTCAGCTTTGAAATGATACATATATATTGTTATATATCAGCTGGTACTAAAGCCCTTTAATCCATCAATTTAAAGATGACGGCGCAACGACGCGCTCACTTTCTGATGTAGTATGAAGGGAAAGATTCTTCCAGATGGCAAAACACTTGCAGGTAGTGGAAGACTAACAGACAGTGAGATTGACCTCCTCCAGAAGAATTATGGACCAGCTATAAGGAGAAATGCCGGTAAAACAATTTCAGAAATGAAACAACGTATTTGGGCTATCTATTTTCATAAATTATACACAGATAGTAAACAACAGCATGGTTTGTTTCCTAAAGGTGAAGATAGAGGTTGTGGCTTTCAAAGAGCTCACATTAGGAAAGAAATTTATAAACATAAACAGCATCTTACAGAAGAAGTTCTTTTGACAATTAAACAAGTATTTAGGGAACTTTCTCAAGATGATTTACTGAGAAAGTGCTTACATGGTCGAAACCAAAACCCAAATGAAAGTTTTCATCATATAATATGGGAAAGAATTCCAAAAACTGTGCATGTTGGGCCAAAAACTTTAAAATTGGTGTATATCATAGTGATATTTATTATAATGATGGGTGGAGTGGTAGGCATAAAGTAATGACAAAAATGGGTATAAAGGTTGGTGAAAATATGAGGGCAGCATGTCTAAAAAAAAGACGTGCGTCGACTCTCAGAGGCAAAAGAACAGCTCAGTTGCCTGAAAGTAGAACTAGAAGTAAGAAAAGGAAAAGAAAAGATAAGGAAAACCTAACTGAGCAGAAATATGGAGAAGGCATGTTCTGAGAGTATCTATAATTTAAAAAGAATTGTGCCTTTGTTCGTTATTTTCCAAAACCTTGATTTTTCATATATTAGGCGCATGTTTTGTCAAAAACTATAAAAGATATTGATATAAATTTTTAGTGCTTATTTTTTATGTTCCCATTAACCTTACTTTTATATTTATATGTTTTATAAAATGGACGGAAAATGGCATCCAGTCCTTAAAAGTATTATCTTTTTTTTATCACAACTAAATAATTTTTCATGTGCATAGTATTAGGTATGGATCCTTTTTATTTAGTTTGGATTATAAAACTGTGTCTTATGTTATGTAGGAAAGAGATTGGTGCCTATAGCTTTAAATACCTACAAGGAACCTAGACCTGAAGTATAGGGTGTAATACTTTTTTCAGGATACACAGGTTGACGTATGTCCGTTTTGCAAGGAACTGTATGGACTTAATGTAAATATTATACAGTTTTTAAATGCACACATCCTTATACTATAATCATACCAAATGTCAGTTTCTTGAAATGTTTAGTCTTTTGTATATTTATACTTTAATATTGTTAAAACCTAGTCCTGTCTGGGGAAAAATAGCCTCCCAGTGCCCTTAACTCTGTCCATGCCACTGGAAGTTTGTACATTGTTGAGAGTACCATGAGGCAAGATCGGTACCTAGGAGTTCTTCAAACCCGACTCCTACCCCAGATAAGGGATTGATTCGGATATTATTAATGTACTTTTATGCATGATGGTGCACCATGTCACGAAGTCAAGAAAATAATACAATTATCGTGATTTAGAACTTTCAGTGCTTCCAGGGCCAGGAAATAGTCCTGATATGAGCCCGAGCGATAATTTTTGATCCATTGTGAAGAGGAAAATCAAGACAGCCCACATTACAACTAAAACCCAACATATCAAGGCACTTATAAATTTCTGGCATGTGATGCCGATACTACAAATAAGTGTGAAACGTTGGTTGAGGGCATGCCTAACCAAATAAAAATGTTAATTTTGAAAAAAAGGAATGTGTACCAAGTACTGACTCAAGTTTCTGTACCATATATGCATCTGAGAGCTTATGTATTAATATTAAGTAAAAAAATAAGGTTCTCAGAGCTTTAGTCTAATAATTTGGCCACCTCTGAATGCTATGAACTTTTATATTTAGTTAATAACCTGGATTATTATCACTGCAGGTTCCATTTCTTACCTTTTAAACCTTGCTTGGAATTATGGAAATATTTCACAACAAAACTTAGGTAAATCTCTTCAGCCGTTCTCGAGTTATTGCAAGACTAACAAATGTCAAGTCGTTATATATATATATATATATATGTATATATATATACATACATACATACATACATACATACATACATACATACATACATACATACATACATACATACATACATACATACATATATTGTGACTTAGTGGGTTCGTTGAATTAAAAGGCCGAGTTGCAGATTACATTCTTAGCTCTTGTTACAACAACACAGCTGGCTGTCTCTCATTTCACAACACTGTTTCGCAACTGACTCTTTGTGAGCCGTCACGTCCTTATATACCTAATTCGTAATTCGAGACTCTTTCAGAAGTATAAAGAAACCGAATAATCAAGATATTACCAGAAATTTCCATTTATCTCTGATTGTTTGTTTCGGTAATTCTTATATCACAAGCGCTATGTTTATCTGCTTATACGTGAAACCTATCCGTTCCTTTGTGTGCCAAGCCGCCTTATCGCAATCGGGTTCGCGACAAAGTAATAGAAACTCTTAAAAGAGCCTGTAAGATTTATTCAACAATTTTTAACGAAGTAAGAAAAAGAAGCGTTATAAGTTAGACATGGGATATAGCCTTTATTGCAGGTCTCTACTACTTTAGATTAGAACCAACAGTTTTTACGTCTTACAGAGATCTCAAAATACTACTGTTCAGATCCAACGTGAGGAATGACAACGCAGATGGCCTTAACTATAAAGCAGAACCTACTCTACATAGTTCTTGTTTGACTGTAATTGTAATGTGTGAACTGGCAGCATTAGGGAATACGTCAGTTTTCCTCCATATTTCCCTACATTGTGTAAGTTTCAATTTAGCTTTAGTTCGAAGTTCAAACGCGTTACTATGGATTATCTGATTTTCCGAAATTGCTGGAAAAGGTAATCCATTCACCACGTGAAAGAGAGAAAGGCATGAATTGAAGTAAGCCATATGCATCTATTTTTAACCAGATGTGCGCCATAAAGGAATATTCCCTACAGTGGTATAGATACTCAACAGGCGTCGGACCACGCATGCTTTCCTACATTTACACCATTAAAGCACTCCAAAGGACATAAGGAAATTCCATGAATCCGGTGTTACAACGAAGTATCAAAATATTCTCTTGTTCCGGTGTACACCTCAAAAGATAGGGTACAGCGTGTCTGCAAATGACATGTGAAACTGGACTGGCACTAAAAGGGCTTTGAGGTGTCACACAAAATAACAATAATAAGAGAATAACTGTGATTAAATTTATACAGCAATTTAAAATAGTTGACAGAAAATGAGATTTCTAAATTACAAACAAAATCATGACAGCAGCATTTACTCCTACACTGGAGTTAATATAGCTAGATTACTCTTACAAGAAAATATATTCCACAATGATAGGCATTTACGGTACACTACAGAACGTGCAAGTCATGGAAATAATATTTCTTACTCACGGTCGTTTATTCTATTCTAATCGTGTTTTGGGGCTAATAGAGAAATAAGTAAACTATAGCATTACTAATAATTCTTGTATCTATGTATGGATTTTTCGGAGTAATTTCACTTTGTCAGTGCAGTTAATTCTTTCTAACAATGGTTAAATACTACTTAATACTTTCACATGTTATATAAATAATAAATAGATAATAGAGAAATAAGTAAAGAATATGTTTTGATCAATAAGCATTTTTTGTTCCATTTTTACCCCACATTTAAATCTAATGATCATATCGGTGGCCGTTCTTCTTCGAAATATACAGGATGTTTCAAATTGACACCGAACGGACATATGGAAGCAGTTGCTCAACTTCTATATGACACATTTACAGCATAAAAATCCTCCAGAATGAGTGTCGAGTAGGGAGTGACAGGAACAACGACGGGTGCCTCGCCGTGCCGCGTGCTGTAACTGTTTGTAAACATACCGGCATTCTCCGCAGTAGCTTGCTACTATTATGAATTTCTTTGGCTTATGAAACCGCAATAAATAGGCTAATGCTTAATTATTGCTTATGATTGTTTAACGTTTTCCGAAATTCTGTTCTAGCAGTCCATGGTGACAAGCTGGTGGACATGTGCAAATTATACGTTTTAGAGAGAAGTTAATGTTAGTGAGGTTGAGGATGGAAGCATTATATGATAAACAGAATATAAAACAACATTAAAGAATTGTAGGTAAATTAACCAAAACTAAATGCCTTATGAAATAAGACAATCGTTTTATTCCATGTGTTAGATAATACCAAATAAAGCATTTGCAACCGAAAATGAAGCTATTGATATGTACACTAAGTGGATGAATCTATTGTGCAATTAGATCATAACAAAATACTCTGAAGTTAAACAAATAAATATTATCATTGATGTAACTATTTTTGCAATTCATATTTTTAATGAAACTAAATTAATCGTGCGTTCGTTGAACTCCCTTCAGCTCTTCCATCCATCAAAACCATATCCGTCATTTCGGCGCTCGTATAGCGCTACATATTGCTTGGATTTGCTATCTAAGTACGTGCAAAGTGCTCCCTGTTAAGACGAATGTGTAGTTTTACACTGAAGAGCAGCTTTGCAACTGTCCGAGTTATTAGTCAACTTTTGCACAAATAACTGCCCTTTTCCCCATTACCTGAAAGGTAGGCTAGGGTCACTGATAAACAGCAAGGGGCAACGTTTTTGTTTTCGTTGCTGGTGTGCCTCAATAACAACTTCGTACACCAGTGGTTCCTGCACTGCCTAATCACAAAATCATGTAATATTTAATGCTGCATATAATTATACCCAACAGAACTTCGAAGGTGAGGCACCAAAACTCGGGACTAGTTCATTGATAAACCACGCGACGGCTATAATCAATCGGTGTCGTTTTGAAACAATCTGTATCGCCTATTGGCGATTGTGTTGACTCGTAGACGTTAGGCTGCTGAAACTTTGGATTTTTTTAATCATTAGATTACGCACACATTCATACTATCCCACAGTGGGGAAGATAGAGAATCAGCTTGGTTGGAGAGAAATCTCCACCCGCAACCGGGAGTCTAACTCGGTACCCCTCGCACGACAGGGAGGTGCTGTACCGACTGAGCTACGGGCCAGCCGGTATAAGCTGGTAAGGCAATCACGCTCGTCTCAGAGATATCGGTACAAGATTGGAAGTATCCTATAAAGAAACAATAAAGGCTCCTGGGTGCTACCATTTTAGGTTAAAACCACCCAAACATATTATTTTACAACGTTGCTTTTCAGTAAAGTTCCAATGAGCGGTGAGGCAAACTTCTGTACTTACTGAGAATACCTTTGTGAAGCTAGACAGAACCTCAGAAACGTCTATTGCAAGAAATTTAGATGTAGGGGTGTCAGTACAGCAGAACAAAGTCAAAATATATCACAGATACATTTATGAGATATCTGGAAGATATCTGTCTCACGTTCAAGAGGCCCGGAGTTCTAATCTCGGTCAGGGTGAGTTACTTGGATAAGGTTATTTCCGGGGGTTTACCTTATCCTGAAAGACAAATATTGGGTAAATCTAAGCTCCATGTACCCCGGACTCATTTGAGTGTCATTTCACCATTTCATTTATCGTCGGATATGTCTAAACGTTGGAGGACGTAAATTTAAAAAAAAAAAAACAACCACGAACCTAGATGTATTTTCTGAGATAGCTTCTTGGAAGGCAAGAAAGATAACCAAGTTGTTAGATCTGTCTATATGTAAACATTTTTTGACTGTAATTACATTTGGTAAACATAGAAAACTTGTAACATTTGACAAGCCACATAATGTAAGTGATGCAAATGGTGGTCAGTTTTTACTAACCGAAACATGAAATAGTCCGCCTCGGTAGCGTAGATGGTAGCGTGTCTACCTCACATTCAAGAGATCCCGAGTGAGGTAGCATCTCGTTCAGGGTGAGTTATCTGGATAAGGTGTTTTACGAGGTTTTCCCCTATCCTTAAAGATGAATGTCGGGTATCTCTAAGCTGCATGGACCCCGGACTCATTTGAGCATATTTCACCAATTGCATTCATTGTCCGACATGACTTAGCTTTAGAAGACATAATCTTTTTTTAAAAAAAAAGAACATGACATCAGTGTTTCATCGGTATTATAACACAAATATTTGTGATTAGGAATATTATAATGATAAAAATATATCTGGTGATCATTAATTAACATTGAGAAAATAAGTAAATGTCAACATATTTGCATTTTATAGTAGTTTACCACTGTGTCTACATCAAAACTTGCCAAATCTACAATTATCATGTTCAACTGTTATCTAGAATTAAACTTTGGTTTACCGTGAGACATTATTTCCTTTAAAGCTACTTATCTTATACCACAGGAAGACAGCTTCGAGAATTGTGACGTATTTCAGTCGGGAGCGAGGCCTGCACTGCGTGTGACGTCAGGCAAGAGTCGCGTAGCACTAAGTTGCCTATATGAATGGGGTTGTGAGTACAGATTTTGAGGGTTCAGTCAGGTGTAACACACTCGATGACAACAACGTAGCTGCAACGTACCAGATGGAACTGCTAAATTTACAATGTGACGATTTATTGAAGGACAAATATACAGTAGATTACTGCAATAGGCACTGGGTGCCTCCACCTGAGAATTGGGTCCAGTCATCACGTGGTAAGGTGAGATTACCCCGAAGGGGGTGTTGGTTCACATACATGCACCTGGTACATGAAGGCAGTAATCGCTGTTCAGTGTCGCTCTGGCAGATGATTAGTTCGAGATTCGTGAGACTTTGAGGTCGCCAACAACGAGCTACTAAGAATGGATATTTTTATACCCAGCAAGGACTTTTAAAGGCATTCTAATCCAATAATTTCGCCTACCTTGTTTGATTACCAACTTATCAACAGTTGATGCCTACTAGGTTAAAACAATTCACTACCTTATGTTCAGCCGCAGACCCCGCAATGCCTGTCTCAACTTGTATATATTAGTCACGACTACAATATTTGAAATTATTTCGTTGTAGTTCATTAACACCCTGTATCTGAAATAAAATGATTTTACCTTACATAATTGCAAGGGCTCAAGAGTGTAGCAATATCTTTAGAGTTAAATTAGAAAGTTTATATCGGGCGCAAATACAGGAAGTACTCCAGCGCTTTATAAGACCATGGAACAATGTGAACGATTTTGTTACAAAGAAAATATATCCGCACATTCCTGGACAACTTTGTCTAATAGGTTGAATGCATAGTTTTGTCGTACCGGGTCATAGTAGGTTGTTCCATTGTGCATCGCATGATGTGAGGGAGAGTCTGAGCTAAAATAACAGGAGATAGCAAATGGCCAACAACAAGACATCACTTGACTACGAAATTAGCTTCAGATGGGTTGACCTGAATCTGGGCGCAGAACATAATTGTGACGTCACTGTCCGGCAAGATAGTGAGAATGATAACGAAAGTGCAAACGTTACTTATAAATGAAATCATTTCAGCAACTGTCCCACACCACCTTGAAATATATCAGAGCTTCTTGCTGTCACTGAATTATAAAACCAGAGAAGTAACAATTAAGGGACTTTAGCTATAACCTCTCATTAGCAGATGCATTTTCGGTACAGATTTTTTGGATGAAACACTATTCTCCCCTCCACTTATTGTAAGTCCGTAATATAGATAGTAAAAAGCAACTAGTGGAATTCATTTAGTGATAGCTTTGAGAATTTTTGAAGTATATGTTGCATAGTTGTTCTGAGTTATAAAACATTTTCATTATTATTCAATATAAATAGAATGATTCTTCAGACAGGGATTCTTGAACGAGAACTTTAGAAACCGAATCCTTCCAAAGCCATCGTCTTTGGATGTCCCTGTAACTGACGAGGGCCACATTTACCTCGAACGTTCGGGATAGTACGAAAACAAATAACAATCGCTCATGAATAAAACAGTGGTCTGGGCCATTTCCATATAAAAGGCTGTATTCTATTTGAATAGAGGGAAATAGAATAACAATAGATCAATAACAAGGGATAAATTATACGTATTTCAGTGGCATTAGTGTATCAATACATTTTCTACCGTGCGTTTCCTGAGCGACAGGACCGTCCCGCGGCGGCACCGTAATGGGTGAGGGCCGACGCGCTCTCAGCCAAAATTAAAGGACCGGCAGGTAACGTGTAGGAAACCCTAACTACTGTACCGATTTACATTATGCTTACCTAAAATCACAACAGATATTGAAAATAATAATGGCCTTCAACGCGAGTACATTTCGTATTTCTCCGAAAACAGTTCTGGTACACTCGAAGAAGTCCATATTGCCTAATTGCCTGTATTTGTCTCGTGATGTCTTTCAATTCTTGAATAGTCTATTGAGTTAACTCATGTGCATGTCGGCCACTCCCTTTGACGAACCCTTATAATTGTTTTACAACACAGACCGTCCTTTTCCCTGACCTTTCTGCAAGGTTGCCACATTTCTCGATACGCCATGGGTATAGTACAAGGTTTCGTCTAAATAAATTATCTTATGTCCATTAGTGCCAAGCTGCAAATCTACTGGATTCCATAATGGACCTTAACTTATTCAAGGTGTTACTCATTTCCTTATTTGCGTATTTTTCGAATAATCGGACATTTTTGGTTAGGTATACATTTTACACATGTCATTACATATCCGTACATATACTCAGTACTCCATATTTTATTACACGTTCGTACATATTTTATTACATGTCATATTCGTTTCAAATGTTTTGTCCCAATTGATAGGAATGATATTAAAACATTTTCTTGACCCTCGCTCGGTCTTTCAGTTTGTGGAGAAACATAATAACCTATAAGTTGTAAATGAAAATAGACGCAAACTTCGTTTTAATTATTGATAATTTTATTATTTAAGTGTTATTACATATAATTTATTAATGTTTTACGTTTTACTACTCACAATAAAGAGAAATTGTCAATAAAAGTAACCAGTTCTTAAATGAAACACCTTTTCACGAAGTTCTAACACTTTTGTTTTAATTAGCAAACTAGCTGTATTTTTGGTTATTATGGTTTTAATTATTCAAATACCGAACTTGGGTAATACTATCTGTTCCTTTCACTATTATTGTTTAAAATGGAATTTGACATGTTGTCGATTTGTTATATGACAGAAGGTTATCTGACCGGATCGGTTACTGACACTTGATAGACGTTTGTAAGAAAGACCCTAAAACAATTATTTTTGTAATGAAACTCCTGTAGGGTTTCTGAATTTTTCATATTATTTGAAATTTGTTAAAGATACCTGGATGCGTGTTGTTGATACGCTGTTGAGTGCCACAGAAACTATACGGTGTATATTAGTATGGACAACATAAGACTGAAATAAAGAATGAGTGTGTGTGTGTGGGGGGGGGGGTTACTTCGGATTCAGCCGACTCGAGCCGACTTCACCCGAATGAGCGTCATATATTCCAGCGTGACGGCTCAGTTTAATTCACTACCCACAACAAGTGCTAAACGCGCCTAAAGAAGTTTTTACTTTAACAATCTTTTCAGCCAAACGTCCATGCATGTGAGTTATGTGTGTGTATGTGAGAGGTATAATTCATAAAAGAAAAGGAAGAGTTATGTCATACTATGTTTAAACATAGTACATAAGTTTATTTTTCCAATGGTATACTGCACATGAACTGTACTATTATCGATCGAGCATGTAAACAACTGCAGTTAGGTACAGCCTGACCACGACAAGTACAGCAAGAAGAAGCAAAATAGTCCCGTTATACTACACCTTGAATTTGCATCTGCATAAACTTGCAAGCAGTCGCTTGTTGTTCTCTGTTAAACGCCCTCTTTTACTACATACGGCACCGCAGGCGGTGACACTGATTATACATGAGACAAAGATGGAGCACCGGTGGAATGAAATGACGGGGAAACCAGTAATCCCGGAGAAAACCCGCCCTACGCTGTGTTGTCAACAACAAACCTCATTTTGCGGTCACCTGTGGTCAAAACCGGGCTGCCTTGGTGAGAGCCGAGCGGGCTAACTACTCAGCCATGACGTTGCCACTGTTCGCAGCGCAATACGCTACGTTGTTTTCGACGTTTACTTTTAGTGGCAGTTTGCAAATTTGATGGCCGAGCTGTAATCTGACGTCATTCATACTGTGCGTCCAGTTAAGTTGTACCGAATGCGCGCACATCCCTCCGGCCTTAACAAATAAGATAATATTTATACACATCTGTATTGATAAAAATGAAGTAGATAGAACAAGCGTTAAGGTAGCTACAAAATAGAAATGAACATAAGGCGGGGCTAGGCGTGGATGTTCTATTGCTACTAGACAATGCGGTGCGTACAACGTTGTACAGTTAAGAAAACTTACTGGCTCGCTTTGCCGAAGTATGCGGCTTATTTCTTTGCGAGCTCTAAATATAATAATCACAGAATTATTTTGTTTTCCCCATGTTACGGAGCTATTTTTTCTGAGCATTACTGTCCAAACCCCATGTTTGTAGCACATCCGGTTTCGCAGATATGGAAAGTTAAGGCGCCTCACTAGAAAGAAAAGAATTAACTGTCACTGAAGAAAAGCACACACGTGCTATGCTGCAGTTGCTTTTTGTACCTTGCATTCAGTAAAGTGGTGATCTTTGAAGAGTGCATATATGCTTTTCTAAATTAGTGAATTAGCAAGCCTAGTGCTGGTTCGCCTAGTAGTAAATATGAAACAACTCATAAGATTTTACATAAGCAGGCTAGAGATATTCTTGTGTATTCCTTTATCAAACAGATGTCAGTTAAAGACATTTTCGAACGTACAAATTTCGCTCAGAGTCGAGAATTAATGTTATAAGCTTGTCACGTGAGTACTCACTGAAGCGGTACTTGCCCGTTAAGTACCTCGTTGAGCCCTCCCGGCACTCAACACCTCATATGATAGGATATGTGACGGGTGAGGGCTATGGACGGGAAGTTTACAACAGTTCGGGGGTTTTCTCTGGATATTTCTGCATGGATTCTCTCTTTTGGATTTTAGGGAGTGGGTGCGTCCTGACAGTGTATGGGTATTATCACATAGAAGACACCACGACCGTTGAATGTCAAGTATATATACACAGGTCACCCTCTCCACTCGTTACAGTTGTGTTGGTGTAATTCGCATATTAGCCGCGAGATTTAGGATTTGCCCGTAGCTGTGCGCGCGACATGACAGCTAGTTTGAATCACAGTCGCGAGTGAACTTGTAAATTTCTAGGACGCGCCGAGTGGTATATGTAGCTGTGTCAGGCGTTGTCGTTCCTGGACGTCGAGAGCATTACTTCGCGCAATAGAGTATTTCCGGAGGATTATTCAACAACAGAGTTTGGTAAAAACTTAATGATGTAATGTGTGCAGTTTCTGTCACTCGTTAACACAGAGTGTTCTATAACCACCTAACGTGTGTTGCTCCGTCCATTTGCGCACACGGACTTTCAACTTTCCCTACTTGTTGCTCCCTTCACTGGCCACTACAGAGTGTTTTTCCTAGCAAATATCAAACGTCGCCATTGCACAAATTTCCCCTTCCTTACACTGAATTTTGGTCACTTTAGAGATCATGTGACCTGTTACTAGTTCCTTATAGGTTGTGTTTTATCCCTACTCTTAAATTTCATCACAATTTCTAGTTTCTGAGGCTTGTATTCCACGCAACTTTCACTTCCCCACGGTCTAGGTCATTATTGCAGAAGCATGTTTGAAAATGGGTATCTTAAATCCCCGGTGTCTATTCTCTCATCACGTATCATGTGCACACCAATGCATGGGCAGGCGACTGGCTGCCGCTTGGGTCTACCCCTCGGGCGATTCTGGAACAATGCCACCTTTCTCGGCCCAACACAAAGAAAACTCCTGTAAATGTTTATTTTCCCGGCTCTCTTTACACGTTGGGTTCGCGTGCTTGCAATAAATTGTATGTACTGGGACTGCCTGTATAGTTTCTGCAGCTGTATATTTAATTTTATCCTCTATATTTCTTATAATTTAGCTTAATTCATATTGTGGTATCTGTCCGCCCTTAATAAAGCATTTAATAAGAATTTCACCGTTATTATGCCAATGTTATGCCTAACAGGGACGGTATCATCATACTGTGACGAACATGTAAAGAAGGCAAGCAGTTTACCAAATTAGGAGAGTTTCCATACTCAGAACTCCAGGGAAACATCGAGCAGCCAAACACGTGCTACCAACTTAGACAATTTTCAAAAGCGTGTTTTACATAGAACAATTTATGATTTATATGACAAGGATGAATATCCAACTGCCAAATGCTGGCCAATTTAATGCGGTAAAAATAGAATATACAGATTCTGTATCTTCTATACATAACATTGTGAAATCCCTTGGGTTCAAATATAGGAGAACAAATGATGGTCGCAAACTTCTGCTTGAAGAAAGCGATATTGTTGCTGCAAGATTACAATTTCTGCGCACACATCATTGTATATATTCTGACATACAAGCTGAAAAATTAAGCGAACTTTTCTGCCAGCATTGTATCACACTACATCTCAGCATCTGTATGATAATTGCTAGGCTGAGACAAAGTCAGATGTATCTTCCATCTCCGTCGCCCGCTAGCCGTGGAACTGGCAATGCCAAGACAGCACGATAACCATATTTCCTCAACCTATGCTCATTCTTATTTTGTAGTTAACTAGTAGGAACAGCTTGTACAAGAATGAACACAGAACGTTATGTGACTACAACACATCATATTTCTTTGTTTTGTTTTATCGGACATTGTTTTTCATGTGCCCTGTATATAAAGTCAATACGTAACTGATGCACAGACCGTTTCATAAAAACATGATGGCTTTAATCAGGTAAGTATTTAGTTTATATTTGTACGAAAAAACTGCACCAGTGAACTTGATGTGTAAAACAAATTAGTCCATCATTTGTTAAAGACAAACACAAACAAAACGTGGGATAATAAAACAAACTGGTACCGTGGATAATAATAAAACGCTGGTGGCATTCTTTAACATTTTCCTAATTCAAATTATATCGCAACAAATAAACACGACTGCTCTATTGGCAACTTCGTAGCATTGTTAAAAATCTCATGTCTTACCTTCACATTACATTCTCTATTCACTCTTGTCGAAACTGTTGTTACAAATGCTTATTCCCTTACCTAGTTCATAATAATAGAGGTAAACATTTGCAGAAATTACATTTTGACATATGTATCTTCTAAGGGGTATATGGGAATGCAGTCTGTTGTAGGTGTCAAATTTTTTAGGTAATAAGGTACTTCACTTGCAGTTAAAATTCACATTTTTATTTTAACATTTTATTATAATTTCATCCCACTAGACTACAGATATATAGAAATTAATTGTTGTTTCACACTGGCTGTGTGTAGGCTTAAGGCAAGGATACACGGAAAATTCCAAATTCTGTATCTAATAGAAAATTTAGATACATAATAAGAGTATCATTTTAAAATGGCATGCAAATTTTTATGTTGCTACACCAAACAGTTCATTAATTATTAATTATTTTTTGTGAAAATATTGTAAAAACTAAAATTGTTCTACGCGTCAAAAAATTTGAGATTTTAAGTTCAATTTTTGTTTTTTGCTAGTACAGAGCAATTTTAAAAGACCCACATTCTTATCTTTGGAATACTCTTGTAGAATTTGTTCTAAAATATTTTCCACGTGTTAGCGCTCAAATGTTTGAAAACATTAACTTATTTTATTACTTAACCCCATACAATATTCAAAACATGAGCATCCACGAAAAAAGGGGATTGTGAAGTTTCTTATTTACATATTATGAACCAATCCTGGAAGTTTCACCAAGTTTGATGGAAAACTTTTACGCGTGGACTATTTTGTATATTGAAAAGTGTTAGAAAAAAGTTTCACAGAAAATCAATTTTAAAGTAGTGATTGTTAGTTTTAAAGATTGTTAAAGGTCTCTTTAAATTGTTACGTAATGGCTTAAGGTGGTGCAAATGATAAAAATAGCATTCCATTTATTACTACAAACCCTAAGCTACCAAAAATCCCAAAAAAGAAAATTCCACGGTTTTCAACATTTTCGGCGAATTTTCAGTGTAGTCTTGCCTTAAGTATAGAAAGGTAGAGTCAGACTGAAAAATTCAATGCCATGACCGGGATTTGAACCACGGATCTTCTGGTTGGCGCCTAACCGCTCTAACCCTTGAGCTACTATGGACAACGTGCCGACAGTTTTCAGTCTGACTCTATCTTTCCATACTTTAGCCTACATACGGCCAGTGTGAAAGAACAATTAATTTCCATTAATTGACCTAATATTGGTTAACTATAAAGCCTGGACCTTAAAGTACTTACATTTTGTAAGTCGCCAAATGAGGTAACTTTTCTCATGTGTTTATGAGAACTCCTAAATGGTTTACCGAAAAAAACACGAGTCAATTGGAAAATTGAATGTCATGTCGGCACGTTAGCCATAGTAGCTCAATGGTTAGAGCGGCTGGACGGCAGCGAGGAAGATCCGTGGTTAAAATCCCGACTATGGCATTGAATTTTTCAGTCTGACTCTCTCTTTCCATACAAATATACAGTTAAAAAGTTCATCGGAGTAATAATTTATACCTAATTTGCTAATTACGTTAGTGAGCGTTAAGTTTTTGCCACGCCCCTTTTTGTAAACATTCAGAAAATCCATCATAACTTCTGTAGTACTGAGCAGATATTTCCGAACTAAGCCTTGTTTTGTAGGAGATCTTTCAAGCTTTCTGCTGGAAAAAATGTAATTCCAACTATGCTAGTTTTTCTTTGCCTTTGGATGTGTATGTGAACAGTTATGTGTTGTGAATAATATTTTGTACTAGTTATTGGTGAGTATATGAAATGGGTAGGCCAAATATATTTGGAAATGAAAGTTTACAGTCAATGGTTTTACTAAAAGCAGAACAGTAAATGTGCAAAATGTAAATGCAATATACGATGAAATCACATATAATATTGAGGTTAGTAGTCCCAGTTAAGCAATACATATGCTAATCATGATAGTAGATATATACAGAAATTGATGAACTGCGAGTCCTAAAAGCAGATGAAATGGTTGAAGAACTGGCCAAGAAGGCAAGAGAAATGAAGAGGAACTTGAAAAGAACAATTGAGGATACAGAGACTCAAAACAATGCAGCAGGAATGTCCTGACTCATGTGAGAAGTCAGTAATCAATATATAAACTTTAAAGCTGTTTTTCTAAGTTTCAGATATTTTCAGGTTCCGGTACACTTAAAAAAAAACGATTCAATAAAAACATATTAATTTTTCTGTGTGTATGAACCATACTTATAAGAATAATAAGAAGGAATTTTTCTCTAGGATTCATAATACTTGTTTAAAAAATTTAAATTATCTGAAATTTCAGTGCTTTTAAAACAATTATAACAAATTATCAATATAAAATTTTCAAATAATTATATGCCGTTACACTACTGCAGAAATTGAGAACTTGGGATGGCAAGTCTTACCTCACCCCCCATACAGCCCTGACCTGGCACCATCAGACTTCCATCTGTCCGGGCCACTAAAGTAAGCTCATCGTGGATTCATTTTGAAGATGAAGAGGCTGTGAAAACGTTCGTGCGTCAATCGCTTAGGAAGCAAGGCCGTGTGTTTTACCACACTTTAAAAGGTGGACCAAAACTGTGGAAAAGGACGGAGATTATATTGAATAGTGACAAATTACTCGTCAATGTTGTAGTTTTCAAGCTATGTAAATTGGGTTCAATGTTCTTGGCAATTAAAAGAGAAAAAATAGGAGGCTTTACATTTGGACCCACCCTCGTAAATATATAAGGTGTTTTATTGTTCTACTTACTTATTTCACTTTTTGGTTGTGTAAATTGTCATAAACCGTTTCATTTAAAGTTCTGGTAGAGATCCGGGACGAGCTAGTATGTCCCGAGTAATTCAGTTATATTCTTCTTTTACTAATGAAGCAGGGGCTGTGACATGCACTGAAATGATCATATAGAAGTTGAAAATTTTTATAAGAAATGTCTCAATTTTGTATCCAAGAAGACAATTTGGAAATGTGTAGACATCCTGACTTTCTGTATGTAAACGTAACGGAAATTATAAAATAAATATCAAAAGGGAAGTCATGGTCGCTACATGGGTTAGTGCCACGTACTACACTGTGGCCAAGTGTGCAGTAAACAAATATTTCCAAGATTCACGCTAGTGGTTGTATGTAAGTGACCCTGTAGCTTCGGACCTCCCCGCTTCATTGACCACGCGACCGTTCTTATATAGTACATGACATGCCAGAATTGTATCCGGGAGAGTTTTTACGTTATTTGTACAGTTCCAGCAAATTAACTCACATATCTTCGTAAAGCGGTTTTCTATTTTCCAAAAGTACTGATAGTATTAAAGCTTTTGATAATAATTTAATATGCTCGCCTTATTTACATAAGTATAAATCCAATTATTATTTTTAAGTAGTTTAGTGCTGTCATTAAGCTTGACACACGCCTGCTGTAGATTTGAACATCGCAATAACATTAATGGGAGCATCAAGCCATGTGCTACAGTACAAAATACATCTTATTTATAAACTTCTCAAATTTGAGGTACACTTTATTTACAAATAACAATCTAACACAAAACAAATTTAGAGTTTGCTAGGGGTGCCGGGTTCGATTCCCGGCGGTGGGGCTGAAGATCGTTCTCCGACTAACTGATAACGTGTAGTAATTTGAAAGCGAATTCTTTTGTTTATTTAGGTGTGCAGAAGGCACGAGAGACTATATTGGTGTGTGTTACGTCATTCTGCTGAGATCAGAATTGTGTGCAAGAGCCTTTCTACGAAAATAGGAACAATTTGGATTTCTGCAAACTGGACTTTTAATTTACGAACCTACAAAGTAACAGTATTATTTCTACTTACTTCGTTATTTTCATGAAGCACCTAAGCAACAGTGATATCATTTGTTGCTTTGGCTTTCCATATTCCTTCTTATGAGCAACTGAACCAGCTTCCTTGAACTTCCTAATTCACATAAATATGAATGAAATATGAGGCTGATCTTAAATTGTTAAGAGTTCCAAATAGCCGAATAGAAGGAGTTCAGATAGGTTAGATTAGATGAATTATGCCCAACTCGGTAGCGTGGTGGTAGCGTGTCGGCCTCACGATCAAAAGGTCCCCAGTTCGAATCTCGGCCATGGCGAGTAACCTGGATAAGATATTTTCCGGCGTTTTCCCTTATCCTGAAGAACGAATGTCGGGTAACTCTAAGCTCTATGGACCCTGGGCTCATTTGGGCATATCCCATTCATCGTCCCATATGACTTAACGTTAGAGGAGGTAAAATTACAATTCATAAGTAAATAGATAAATGATTTATGATAGTAAAATACGAGATGAGGCTCTAACCTTTGTGTTGGGATTGGTATTTAATTACGGAGGGGGATTTGGTACGTAGGGCACCATGCTGGGCCCATTGCTCCTATGCCCCCAAGTGGGGGCACCCCCGAGAGGA
The DNA here is from genome assembly GCA_030765055.1 of Mantis religiosa. Classification (NCBI taxonomy): domain Eukaryota; kingdom Metazoa; phylum Arthropoda; class Insecta; order Mantodea; family Mantidae; genus Mantis; species Mantis religiosa. The sequence goes on along the minus strand of CM060948.1, from coordinate 309,881,136 downwards.
AGGATGAGGTGAAGGAAACAGAGGGCGGCCGATCCAAGAAGCCACGACAGTACCGAGGGCACGGTCCCTACAGTTTACTTGACAACCGCTTCTAAGTAATACGTGTTGCCAAGCCCTACTCTCCTTCAATGGCCAGCGTTGTGTACAATCCATTGTCAGGGCACCGATTTGTTTATATTTTATATAGAGTAATACATCTCTGGAATAGCTCCAGAACAAATCCCCAAATATTATAAACACAGTTGCAAAAGAATTTTGCAGCAATGCTACCACTAGTGCCATTCCAACACTCGCACATAAAACAACGAAGGCGTAAGGAATATATTGATTTTGGCTATTACATGATGGGATTGTCGTTATTTCACAATAAGTGAAGTATTTCATTTTCACCTTTGTGGTTTATAACTATCCAAATAATCATAAGTATTGTGACTCTGTGGGTTCCGGAAATTAAAAGTCCAATTGCAGAAACTCAAAATTTTCTTTATTTCCACCGAATTACAATTGGAACACTTGCCGATTACATAGAATTTCTTAGCGCACACAATTACAATTCACCAGTTCGTCTGTCACAGGTCCACTCTACACTCACAATTACGTACAACTCCTGTGATAAACGTACACAGTCTGCCAGTCCGTTTACTATCACGGCGCTCCTCCGTCTGCTCGCCAAGAACTGAACTCACTCGCTAACTGCAGCTCCTTTTTATAGAAAGATCGCTGTTTCTGGAAGTCTCGCGGTTCAGTGTATCCTCCCGAAGGTTGCTGACGTCAGGGAGGGGAAGGAGATGGCTAGTGATGTTTTTCCAACCATCCCCTCTTTAGCGCTACAAGTCCCCTCTTTAGCGCTACAAGATAAATGGGTAGGCGTGTCTGAATGCTTCCCGTCTGGTCCCTACTTGCCAGCTGGTCCTATCGGGAATTCCGATGCTCGGGTGACAGTATTGATTGTCCCTCGGCCCGTCAGTGCTGGCAGGCTTCAGTATGGTTTTGCTGCGTGCCCACACTCAATAGTATTTTACCGCAGATATGACATTTTTAGGATGGGCTTTCGTAAGGTGACTGTCCTCCACGATGCTATTTTATACTAGCAGTCGGAAATATCAATACCTTAATAATTATTTCCATCCTAGGTTTAAAAATATTGTAACTAGATAATAACTTTTAATGTATTGGCAGAACAGATGCAACCCTACCACACCTACTCTACTGCCATCTGACGGGCATATAGCTATACCAGAACCTGGAACTGATGCGGCCATAGATGGTGGAAAGTGCTTATAAGCTTACACAACCTGTCCTCAAACTACAATTTTAACGCAGTAAAATACAATTTCGGTATATCAGCCTGTTATTTAGTTATGCACACAAAACACTGTTTAACAGTGAAGTAAACATGTACTGCTTAATATTAAAAGATTAGCAATGTGCAGTTAGCTAAATAACCTTAAATGTTATTGCAGTTTACTATTTTAATGCATTAGTGTAAGATCATCTTTAAAGTATAGTTACACATTTAAATTTTTAAAAAAAACTGCAAGCTGGTATTGAGTTCACCTAAAACAAATTATTGTTTACAATATTTATAATATTGAGCACAACATTATATACCCATACAAAGATCAATTAATGGTTGACACACAAATGCTTCTATTTAGAGCAATTAGCTACTGAATTTAGAAGCTCTAGGGGGGGAATTTAGTTTTACGTTCACTGCAAACTTTTCGTTTCTCGGAAGTAATATCTTTCCAGGCACCTTATGAAACTTCTTCAGTGCTTCTTGCTGTGTAAGAAACTGATAAAGAGAGAAAGAGTGTTTGAAATATTACGAAGTATTCAATAATTCCAACCAATAATATTTCGGAAATATGTGGGCTGTTCAGTAAAGAATGATCACAATTGCTTTTTAGAGAACGCATGTTTACTCATCCTCATAATTCTGATGGTCCTTCTCGAAATAGTCTCCCCTGAATGCGATGCAATTTTCCCAGAGTTTTTGCGTCTTCAAAGGCATGCTGGAAATCATTTCTTTCAGAAATCCTTCAAACTCGCCTCCGCAGCCTTCACCACTGCTTAGGATGATGGATAATGCCTCCCACGAATGCGTTTCTTCAAGTTAGGAATGGAAAAATGTCACATGGGGCTAAATCCGGATTAAAGGGACATGCTTCAAATATATTTTTGCAATATATTCAGCAACAGCATTGCCAATATGTGGCCGCATATTATCGTGGGGCAGCATCCAGCCTGCTTCAGGGAAATGTGTTTTTTGCGCCTGATATGGACTTGCAATGTTTTCAGGACATCCCTGTAGTATTGTCCAGTTACTGATGTGTGTGCAGGTACAAAATGCTGATAAACCATTCCATGAATATCAAAGAATGAGATGACCATAACTTTCCCCAGCAGAAGCAACCACTTTTGCTTTTTTGGGGGGTTGGTGATGAAGGAGATTTTCACACTGAGCTTTGCTGTTAACACTCAGGTTTAAAATGATGTAGCCAAGTTTTATCAGCAGTGATTACGTTTGAAAGGAGCTCCGAATCTTCCTCTAACATCAACTTTAACTGCATGTTACCTCCATTGCAGCGGTAGGTGATACTGAATATATCTGAACTTGTCTGGTTCTCATACGCGAGAATCAGGAGTACCAGCAATGAAACTACTACGGCGCGTTTGTTTCACATTAAGCTAACAGAGTATAATAAGACTGAATTTTAGTGCGCAAACTTAAGTCCGTAAAAATTATGATCATCCTTTATTGAGCAGCCCTCGTAGCTTATATCACCTTCTCCTCCTCCCCCTCCTCTTGCTATAGGACACTGTCCTGTTCATATATGGTCCTCTACCCCTTACGTCATTTTAGACGTAAGGTAAAGGAACCACAACTACAAATCAGAGAGAAATCCAGGGATAGGTGAACAGCGCGGTCCACGGAATAAGAACGAGGAAAGCAGATAAAAGGAATAAGGGCTAAGTGGGTGAAAGGAAAGATTATATAATAGAGCAACTAGTGGTGTGTTGGTGGGGTAAACCAGAGAGATGAGAGAAAATGCGCCCCAGCGCCGTGTTGTCACAACAAATATCATATGCAGTTGCCTGTGGTCGAAAAACTCTTTTGAATAAGTTGTGCCTTCTAAAGGGATGCATGATTTCGTTTATTGCGTAACGTTTACCAGTTCTGTGTAGAAGAGCACAAAATTGGCATTTTCATGAAATTGTCTTATAAACGAAAAGTTGGTTAAATACCGAACTTGATACTGACGTTTAGAGTCTTCTAAGAGAGAGACATGGAGATTCATTTTTAAAGAACACCATATCTAAACTATACTTTCCACGAAAACCTTTACAAACATTTTTGAGTTTCTTATTACTTCATTAAATTGCCACATGTTTTAGATATCTTGATAAGAAACGAAATGTCTGGCTTAAACGTTCCTAGCTTTAGAAAATGTGCTGTATAAAACGGCAGAGCTCCTCAACGCACTCAATTTATACAAAATACATTTGCTTTTTAAGTAATCCATTTCCTAGATATTTCTTGGTACTAGGTTCAAAGTTCAAATACTGATATTTTTCTCAAATGAGAAGTCGCTACTCGATTTTGTTTCCTCCCTATTGGTCATGTAAATATAAAGGAGCTTCAAAGGGATTGCATACCTAGCAGCTCTTAAAAGATTTGACTATCCTTTTGGCCTACTCCATCCTTTTAATCCTATTAGATATCGCTAAATCATTTCTAAAAGCTTTTTATCTCTGTTAACATAAAGTGGATAGCAGAACTAAAATTTCTAAGAATAGTTTGTACAAGAATGAGTAGAAATAGGCGTGAGTGGAACATACCACATTTCTAATTTTCTTTATTAAAAAAAAAAAAAACAGTGGAATACAATACTTCGTCTAGTTACTGTATGTGCGAGTGCCTATCAACAAAGACGGAGACTGATTTCTTTCACAGATATTTATTGTTGTAATTCAATGTTTACATGATTTTTTAAATTAGATCCCTCCTACTTCAATGCGCTTTTATAGCGTTTCTGCCAGTCCTTGAACAGATGCTGCAGACCATTCTTTTTCAGGCCCTTGAGAATCACTCACTTTTCTTGAGTACTGCTTCTGAGTACTCAAATAAAATACCCCTAAGGTATGCCTTTAGTGATGGGTATAAAAATGTTACAGGGTGCAACATCGGGGACTTAAGGTGGATGTGGCACAAACGTAATGTTGAATCAAGCCAGAAACTGCATGACGTGATTTGCGACGTGAGGCCGTGCATTGTCATGATGAAGTCGCAACCCAGTCCGAGAACGCTCTGCTCGTTTCTTTGCAACGTGCTTTCTCAGTGTAACCAATACTGACGTGTAGGATGCTGCTGTAAGAGTAATGTGAGGGGTAACTGCATGCTGGTAAATCATAATGAAGTCGCCACCCAGTCCGAGAAAGCTCTGGTCGTTTCTTTGCAATGTGCTTTCTCAGTGTATCCAATACTGACGTGTAGTATGCTGCTGTAGCAGTAGTGTGAGGGGAAACTGCACGCTGGTAAATCATTCCATTACAGTCAAAAAATGTGATCCCCATCGCTTTCCCTGCAGATGGAACAACTGTTGTCTTTTTTGGTGTTGGAGAACCTGGCGATTTCCACACTGTGCTGGCTTGTTTTACTTCACGATCATAATGATGCAGCCATGATTCATCACCGCTGATAATCGATTTTAAAAATGCATTCCATCCATGAAGCAGTGCTCAAGAAATTTGAGGGGATTTTCAAAGACCTGACACAGAATGGTCTGCAGCACGTGTTCAAGTTCTGGCAGAGACGCTATAAAATGTGCATTGATGTAGTAGGGGACTACTCTGAAAAAGATCGTGTAAACAAGGAACTGAAGTAATAAACATCTTGGGAAAAAATGAGTCTCAGTCTTTGTTAATCAGCTCTCGTACCAGCTGGAGAAAATAGACTGAGCAGAAAAACTCATGCGAACGTATTATGAAAGTTACTTACTGTGGCTTTGCTGTTGAAGTAGGAGAGGACTTGTCCTCTGTGGGAGTGGCTACAATTTCTGGAGGAGCCACTTGTCTTGTTGTGCCAAGTTTAATCACTGCAACAACAAAAAACGTGCTCAATGTTGATACCACAATTATTCACTTAGAACAAAATATATTTAACAAATAATCCCAATAAATAATAATTATCCTACATTAAAATCAATGCATCGCATAAGAAGCACTATTTACGAGACATTAAACAAGAAGTTACTTGTTAGGACAAATATTTACTACGTCAGTGTAGCTAATGTAAATAGTCATTTCGGTGAATACAGTCAATAATAAATCCATTAAATTATAGTTAGGGTAATCAGAACTGAGTTCGTTCATAAATCACAGCGTTGCACACAAATAAACAATACTGAAAAATAGGAAGGAGAAACACTTCTTAGAATTTAGCAGGTCACAGAGCAAAAGAGATGTTTCAGTTACGAAAACTGATGATTTGACAACGATGTAGCAACTTTGGGATTGTAGTTACAAAGTAGGTGAGAGTTCGGTTACCAAAAGAGTATCTGTTTCTAAAATCTTGTCTTACTGTATATACGGATTGCAATACTGTACGAGGTACGTCCAGAAAGTAAGTCCTGTTTGGTAATAAAATTAAATTGTGTACAGGTACAGAAAAACTATTTATTGCAAAAAATTCTGCATCTCTTAAACTGCTTTTCCACATAACTACCAAAATTTTTCAGTTATTTTTCATAGCAAGGCAGAAGTTTTTGTATACCTTCTTCATAGATGTTTGCCGCCTGTGTCTTCAACCAGTTGGAAACATTTTCTTTTAGCTCTTCATCATTGTTGTAGGGTTGACCGCCACGGAAAGATCTTCTTCTTCTTCTTCTTCTTCTTCTTCTTCTTCTTCTTCTTCTTCTTCTTCTTCTTCTTCTTCTTCTTCTTCTTCTTCTTCTTCTTCTTCTTCTTCTTCTTCTTCTTCTTCTTCTTCTTCTTCTTCTTCTTCTTCTTCTTCTTCTTCTTCTTCTTCTTCTTCTTCTTCTTCTTCTTCTTCTTCTTCTTCTTCTTCTTCTTCTTCTTCTTCTTCTTCTTCTTCTTCTTCTTCTTCTTCTTCTTCTTCTTCTTCTTCTTCTTCTTCTTCTTCTTCTTCTTCTTCTTCTTCTTCTTCTTCTTCTTCTTCTTCTTCTTCTACCTCCATGGATTAGGCTATAGCCTGTTCCAGTCTCACATCGATCCATCGTTTCCTAGGTCGTCCTATTGATCTTCGTCCTTTCGGTTTATATTCCATTATTTGTTTTGGGATTCTCTCTAAAGTCATTCTTCCTAAATATTGGACCCAATTTTCTCTATATTCCCTTAATTTTAATAAAACAGAATCGATGTTTAATTCATTTCTTATGTCTTCATTTCTAAGTTGATCTTCCCTAGTACATCCCTTAACAGATCTTAGGCAACGCATTTCTATTGCCTGTATTTTACTAAAAACTTTGTTTCTTAATGTCCATGCCTCGCTTCCATTTAGCAAGACAGGGAGTGCTGTGGCAGAATAAAATTTTAATTGAGTTTCTCTTTATATTTTAACCTTTTAGTGTTCTCTTAATTGTTCCAGTTACTGCTTGAAACTTACTTATTTTCTGATTTATATCTTGATCCATTTCGTAACTTAGGTCGCATCCAAGATACTTAAAATATGACACTTGTTCAATAATATTATTCTCAATTAGAATTTTTGTCCTTGCCAGGTATTTGCCGTGGAATGCCATTACCTTGGTTTTTTATTTGAAATTTTCATATAATTTATTTTACTGATTTTATTCAATTCATACATTCCTTTTTGCAGCTTATCCTCATTGTCAAAAATTAAAACTACATCATCAGCAAACATTAATATATTTAACGTTCTTTGTAATATGTTAATGCCACTATTTACTTTAAATTCCACGGAAATATTTATTGCAAAAACAGATGAAAGTTGCTAGGAGTGAGGTCAGGGCTGTACAGCAGGTGGTCAAACACGTCACAGCCAAATACGTGTAGGACGTTTTTCCATCGCATTTGCAGTCTGTGGTAGTGCATTGTCGTGAAGAAACACAACACCTTTTGACATCGCAAATTTGCCGATAAATTTCAATAGGTTTCACTTTCCTAGCATTCAGAAAACGAATCACAGATCTGATTTCACAAGCGGCGGGATTTTCAATCAACTCCAACATTCTAAACAAGCACTACAAAGCGTACGTGGCTGACATCGATCTCACAATGGTGTACGTTTCTTCTCCTTGATACAGAGCGTCTACCGCGCATGTGCGGAACTGCGATCGCAGCGCTGCAGCGGAGATAAATTGAAAAAGAACTTAATTTCTGGACGGCCCTTGTATTTTACAGTAAGCATTTATTCGGCAGTCCTTGATGCCTAAAGACCACGTTTGAGGTACCACATACTGTGATATAGTTTATATAAACGTACCATATGTATCGGAGGATACCTCTGTCTACTGATGTAATTAAGCAGTAAGTAATATTCAGACAATTTATTATAGTTAGCAGTATCTGTGCAAAGAAGCTTACGTAGTAGCAAATTTTATCAGGAAAGTTCACGAGAGACGAACATACAAAATAAAATCCCATAGTTTGTAAACCAGTAACAAAGAGAATTTCAAGAATGTTCGATTGAGGGATTAAAGAACTTACGAAAAGCTCTTAAAAGTTCCAGCTATAAGCTGTTTGATATTGGTTGGTTTGTGTGGAAAGTCATAGCATAAACCAAAATGCAGAAGCAATGCTACCTAATTTAGTTGAAAGTATGTAACGGAATCCTGCTTAAAGTTGTGATATAAATGCTGTAATAAGTCGAAAACGGATTTTTTGTAAGAAAACTAATGATCTTAAAGATACCAAATTAAAGATTTATTTTTCATATGGTTTAACGCAAAATGTCACAAATTAAGAACACTTAGCAAATTTGTACTCATTGATATACACAAATATAATAATTTGTAACTTAAAACTGCACTTATTTTAAAAGGGATGATGATAATTCTTATAAATTCACCAGGATCGCGATTTCATGTAAACTTATACACATCTTCAGCTGGAAACAAAGCTGTCGTCATTGGTACAAACGCTAGATAATTACACAAAAATAAAGGTTTTGACCATTTTTCATATAAATTTGCTGTTTCCAATAGTTTGATTTATAGATTAATAGATACGAGGGAACACGCAAAAGAAACCGGATTGTTGTCATAAATACTTTATTGATGAATCTTTTTACAAAATTACTTCAGTCACCTTCAAAATGCTCTCCATTACTTGCGATGCACTTGACAAATCTCTTTTGCCACTGTTGGAAGCACGTTTGGAAATTTTCAAGTTTGATATTGTCCAGTGTCATTCGTGGAAATAGGAAAGGTTGTACGGGGCTAGTTCCGGTGAATAGGGAGCGTTGGGAGCGACAGACCACCCCTGGGGTGCCAAATAGTGGGTGACTCGTAAGGCCGTATGTATTGGAGCGTTGTGATGCAGAAATCAGTCACCTTATCGCCAAAGTTTCGGCGTTTCCTCCTCACATCATCTCGCAGACGCCTTAAAGCATCCAAGTAAAAGTGCTGGTTAACAGTCTGGCCAGGGGGTACGAATTCCCGATGCACAATTCCACGAACATCAAAAAAGACAATGATGATCGTCTTCACATTTGACGTCACTTGCCTTGCTCTTTTCGGTCTGGGAGGGTTGGAAGTCCTCCACTGTCATGACGCTTGCTTGGTTTCTGGGTCATACCCGTAACACCAACTCTCATCTCCTGTAATGACTTTGTTCAAGAAGTTTGATCCCGTGCAATCTCTATTTTCAAGTCCTGGCACACATTCACGCGGATGCTTTTGTGCTCCTGTGTGAGAAGGGGCGGAACAAATTTAGTAGCAACACGTCTCATGTCCAAATCCTCCCTCAAAATCCGCTGGCACTAGCTCCAACTGATTCCGGTCGCTGCTGAAATTTGGTCGATTGTTTGGCGACGATCCTTGTTGATCTTTTGGCGGACCTTTTAAATGTTCTGCTCATTTCGCTATGTTAAAGGGCGTCCAGAATTAGCTTGGTCTTGAACACACATCTCACCACGTTTAAAGCGCCCAAACCACTCGAAAACCTGTGTACGGCTCATAGCGTCCTCCTGGAAAGCTTCCTGAAGCATTTGGTGTGTCTCCGTTGCAGATTTTTAAGCAGGAACAAAATGTCACACACACACACACACACACACACACACACACACACACACACACACACACACACACACACACACTTTGTTCCTTTAAAGTTGCCATAGTGACTTCGCAGAGGTAACCAGCCAATAGTCAGAGAAACACAATACCACACTTGCACGTTCAGCTCTGCACTGACGCCGTCTGCACAGCTGTTTCATGAATGTCTCTACTAACACCATCTAGCGTGAGAACCCTGCAGTATATCTAAGAGTGGCAGCGCCCTCGGAGTCCGGTTTATTTTTGGTCCCCCCTCGTATACCCCTGAATAAAGATGAATTTAATAAAGAATAAAAACATATTATTAATACTGCTTTAATTAATGGTTTTAGTAAGGACTTTATAAATAAAAAAGATGAAAATTTCAAATATAAAAAGCTGTTAATGAAAATACTACTCCTAGAAAAATAAAAGACTATTATAATTTAAAACAATTTACTTTCTATCCTTGGGTTAATAACCACTTTCAAAAATATTTTAAAGGGTTTGGTATAACTTGAGTTTCTCGAAATAAATATAGTATTAAAAGTATTCCATTTCTCTATGAAAGATAAAATTCATAATAATAAAAAATCTGGTATTTATCAGTTTAACTGTTTCCATTGTGATAAAATTTATATTGGAAAGACAAAACGTAATTTGGAAGCCAAAACGAAAGAAAATTTTCGTAACATTAAGTATAAACAAAGTGATAAATCGGCTGTAACAGAGCATTTTTGGTCATTTAACCATGAAATAAGTCCATAAGTTAAATTATTAAAACAATTAAATGATCCGATAGATTTAATAGTTTGGGAAAAGATGTTTATTTTAAAAAACAAACATCGCGTAATGAATTTTGAAATACCGGCAATGTATTCTATTTTTAAATTTGTTTTATTTTCAGATTTTGGTAGTATAAAGAAGAATATATCAACATATAATGTTAAGTAACGATGACGACAACTGAAGATTTGTATAAGTTTACATGAAATTGCGATCCTGAGGAGTTTATAAGAATTATAATCATTTCTTATAACATAAGCGACGTTTTAAGTTATGAATTATTATGCTTGTATATATTTGTTTGCTTTACTGTTAATAGCTTCATATTTACGTAATTATTTGTGAGAATATATTAATACATGCAATGACATACACGAAAAAGTTTGCTTCAAACTTTTTTATTTTTAACTAAATCGTTAGCTCAATGCTAACGTACAATCAGCCTCTCTCTTACAAAATAAAATACTTTGACACTTCTGTCCTTTGGCACGCATCGTTTGTGTTTTTCGTAATCTCTCTGACGTACACAATGGTTCACCTCTTACACGGAGCTACACGCCGATTCAGAACATTAATAGTTACAGTAAACCGCTTCGCTGGCCGTCCAGAGTGCCCGTTTCCTCACCAGGAGCAGCAATTACTGGCCTGTGAATTGCTTCCTTCACCGTTCCACCTGAGCACGCAAATTGAAACGTACCACGTTTCTGTGCAGTACTAACTGACTGCTGATTCGTGAAGTGCTCCAAGACGCCGACTCCTCCCCCGACGGAGCTGCACTCAACCAGAAGCTCTAAGCAACAAACACGCTGCTATCACTGCTACTCCAACACTCACATCATCTTTATATACCTGTCGCGCACGGGAGATGCTTTTAGAATTATAAGCCTCTCGAATTACGGCCTTTTGGGTAGTAATACTATAGCCCGTCACCTACCTCGTGATGTCAGCTCATGACTGGTCTTGAAGATGTACGTTTCGACCCACCAGCCTTTCTTTTACACTCCGAAACGTCTCAACAATATTCCTTTAAGTATCATTAGAACGCACCCTATGTGCTGCTAAAAATCTCTCTGATCTACACACAAGTCAACCTCTAAAACGGAGTCATACACCAGTTCTGAACACAACTAGGACATTAACACGCTCCATGTCGTGCCGACTCCATATCGTGGAGTTGGAACGTACGGCACTCAGCTCGAAGCACCAATATACTTGTATTTTCAGAATATGAATATGCTATAGAAGAAGGCATACTCACGTGTATAAAGGTGAAATAAGAAAATTATATACCCATTAATGATATCCGAAAGCTTTTTTTTTTGTAATTTAGGTCCTCCAACGTTAAGTCATATCGGACGATGAATGAAATGGGTGAAATGATGCTCGAATGAGTCCGGGGTCCATGGAGTTTAGAGTTACCCGACATTCGTCTATCAGGATAAGGGAACACCCCGGAAAAACCTTATCCAGGTAACTCACTCTAACCGAGATTGGAACTCGGGACCTCTTGATGGTAAGGCAGACACGCTACCATCTACGCTACCGAGAGGGGCATGAGAAAGCTTGCAACGTTTTTTGGCACTTAGAAATGCTGAAGTTGGCAACCATTCAGTTCGTCTAAACGTCACTAAAAACGATTAATTTCACATTTGGCTGTCTCAAATTTTGCAGTACTTATACTCTTCTCATATGGAAAGGAGATATTCGTTTTCTCCGCAATCTAAAGAAAAACTGAATTTCGAAGCCACTGCATAGCGAACAGCTCTTAGAAGGTTTGACTTTCGGTTAAACTTACTTCCTTGTACATGAAACAAGATATGCATTAATTTCTACAAAGCTTATCTCGAATAACACGAAGGAGGTAAAATAAAAAATAATGAATATGTAGTGTTTAACGCCCGCTTTTATTACATACGGCACCACAGGCGGTGGCACTGATGATACATGTGATGAACATGCAGCAACGGTGCAATGAGATGCATGCCTCGGTAGCGCAGATTGTAGCGCGTGTGCCTCTCGTTCAAGAGGTCTCAGGTTTGAATCTCGTTTGGGGTGAGTTAACTGGATAAGGTTTCTTCCGGGGTTTCCCTTATCTTGAAGGACAAATGTCAGGTAGCTGTTAACTTTATGCACCCCGGGCTCATTGGAGCATCATTTCACACATTTCATTCATCGTCCAATAGGACTAAACGTTGGAGAATGAAAATTACATAAAAAGCGGAATTAGATGGCGGTGGAAACAGGAGATCCCAGAGAAAACCCACCCCTCATTTTGCGGTTGCTTGGGAGCGAACCCAGACTGCCTTGTTGAGGGTCAAGTGGTATAACCATTCAGCCACGGCGTGGCCACGGAGATAAAAGAATGCATGATTTGTACAAGAGTGATTCACGCGAGTGCACGCATCACATTTTTAAAATTTAAATTTATGGGGGAATTATAAGTGGGAGGGAGAGAAAGAGAGAGGGAGAGAACAATCTCCGTTGTTAATGTAAAAACTGCAGCAGGGCTGCAAGTTCTGATATTTGACGACAAATCTGTTATTCTAATTCCAGTTTTGTTTTTGTTACGTAAATTCGTCCTCTATTAACTGTGCTCAGTCATTTTTACAGCGATATTTTTATTTTTGAACTAGAAGCCTGTTCTGCGTCGTCTAGTTTATTATTTTGCATTGAACTGTACAACGACGACCGCTAGGCATTATTCCAAACGAATGCGCACCACTTCCCAGTTACAGCTACTGTATCACCATCTCTATATAAACGTCCACAATGATTAGCTGCTCTACTCTTTGGTGTTTTCTAAACATATGACAGCTAGTCAAAGGGTACGGATTGGCTACTTTGATTTATCGAGCTCAGTATATATACTATTAAATAACGGCATATATGCATTGCAAAATGAGAAAATGAAGCACAACGGTTTACATATTAGTTTTTGTTACTACATAATCAACCAATGCAGGTAAAACATGCATATTGATGCCAAATCCCTGTGTGACGTCACGATGACTCGGGGAACCTGCTTACTGCTGACGTATTCGGCTTGAAATAATTATTCGAACAATAGCAATAAATTGGCGCGAATGTCCAAACGTTAACTCGAGCGCGTTCTTAGGCGCTACGGACTACCGATAATGGAGTACACTTTAAGATTGTACTACACGAAAGCAAAGATGCAGATTTCAGAAATATCCCGGAGCATCCTACTACAGCAAGACACCCATCAAGTTTTGTAACCTGTTTAAAGGAAATATGTAATTTTCATGACTATTACATATATGCAGACGGTTCATGTTACCAATTTGAGGATAATATATCTGGAATGGAATGTGCTTTTGTTGTTTACGAAAACCAAACGGAACTAACTCACTCCATGTTTAAATGGTCACCTGAGTGTTCTGTATTCCAGTCGGAGCTCTTAGCAATTAAGGAAGCTATAAAATGGTGTACTGTTAATGGGAACAGTGATTCACAATCAGCTCTACTCACTATTAATGATAAATACAATTTAAATTCATTACCACATGAAATCAGAACCTTGCTTCAAAACCATGCAGGACATATTTGCATGGGATGGCTTAAAGGACACAGTGGAATTTTAGGTAACGAGAGAGATTTTTGCTTGGCTAAGAAGACTGCAGAATCCAATCTTCCTCTTATATACTCTTTATGACCTATTTCTAATGTAAGGAGAATAATACGTCAACATATTCTTGAAGAATGGAACCAACAATGGCTAACAACTCCAAATGGAAGTTAAACAAACACATTATATTTCCCTAGTGTATATGACAGAGGAAAATATGAACTCTTGCACCAAATTTTGTTTTGACACAGTTTTAAATGGACATGGTAAATTTGGTGAATACGTATCACGCTTTCACTTAACATCCAACCTCGAGTGCATGTGTGGGGAATAAATTCAAACTGTGGTTCATCTCCTTTTCTGTTGTCCCATTTTCTGGAGAGAAACACAACAATTAATATTCAAGCTAGACTCTCTAGGAACTGAATTTTCTGCTCCGCTCACATTTTTGCGAATGAAGCCACAACAGTATAAGTACTTCATGATGTTTATAAACTCAGTGTTTAAACGTCTGAAATAGTTTAAATTAATATGCATCAGATTAAACCATCATTTCTTCCTTCTAGTATTCAAAATATTTTTGTTAAAATTGTATATTTTTATGTATCAACTCCAACCCTAATATACCACTGTGTAAACCAGGGTTCAATAAATCTGGATATAAAAAATTCAGAAATACATTCTCTTTTATTAACTTTTATTAGCTTTGCCTACACCATATTGTTGTGAATAAGGTCTGAACAAGATTTGGCTGATTTACTCTGATGTGGTATGTTTTATCAACAAGTTCTATGATAAGAATAAAGCAGCAGCATCCGACTCTCTAACTAACAATGATGTCACTAACTAACAAACTAATCCCTCCTTACTGACTGTAATGATTTAGTTAGAACTGACTTCCACAATGTCTGCTATCATACGAATCAGCGGTTCCTCACAGAGGTTTTAAATTCTAAGGTTCAATATTGTACAACCCAAGAATGAGTCTTCTTTAAATTTTTCTGTCGAATTAACAGGAAGCATGAGCTAGCAGTTCAAAACCCCTATTTACTCTGATCACTGAGTTATCAAACCTGTCTCAACTTGTTAACTACTGCTGAAGCCTGGAGCTTACCACGAAATGAAATGTGAACCTCCAATAATTACAATATTTCCCAAATTTCGTTCAGACCAAATACGCAACAATATATCCCCACCAAAATCTCTACTCTACTTTGCTAAATTCGAAGCTTCTTAATCGCCTACGAAAGATTGTTAATCAACAACTTTCCTGGACTTTGAACTTAGGTTTCTCAGTTACCTCATTAATTTCATAATTTCCCCTTCTTCTTTGGCCAAACAGCTATACCAAGATTTTATTGTTCCTTCCATTATTATTCCATTTCTTCTTGTCTTTCCTAATTCTATTAAAGCTATTTCCCTATGTGCTAATCTTGGTAAGCCTAGTAGCTCTTTACAAAACCTTCTGTAGTTTTGGCCCACCGTTTTATTTACCTCCGTGCTCCCCTCCCCCAGATCTGCACTGCATACAACATTTTGAATTTCAATAGTACCTCGTACATTCAAAAGTGTCACTGGTGAGCAACTTACTGCAAAATTTGAGGATGATATGAAAAAGAACATACCTCATTTGACAAAGAAAAAATCTTGATTCTTCACGACAATGCTCCTGCCCATCGTTCAATCTTTGCAATAGGAAAAATGTGTGAATTAAAGATTGAATTGCTTGAACATCCAGGCTATTCGCCAGATCTAGCACCCAGTGACTACCACCTGTTACACAACCTCAAAAAATTTCGTGGAGGACGAAGTTTTCTCAGCAACAAGGAGGTTATTGATGTGTGTGTGTGTGTGTGTGTGCGCGTGTGTGTGTGTAGTGTTTTACTCCCGCTTTTACTACATACGGCACCGCAGGTGGTGACACTGATGGTACATGACATGAAGATGGAGCGCCGGTGGTATGAGATGGCGGGGAACCGGGAGATCCCGGAGACAAGCCGCCCCAGCGGCAGTCATGCTCCGATAAACGCTGCGGGTTTCGGAAATAGGAAGCGTTTATTTTATTTTGTTTTGTTTGTTTCTCTTTGCCACACAAAGAGAACGAAATTCAGATCAATCATATTTCAAAACTTTTGAATATTGCTTTGGCTTATTATGCTCTTCTGTATGTTTAATTATTTTATTTATTTGATCTAAGCTTCTTAAAAATAAAAATTAAAGGAAATATGGTTAAATGTGCCGCCCAGGCCGTTAATTTACCATATTTATTATAGAACTTCTACTCGCTACATGGTAATTTCCCTTATAATTTTAAGTTATTTACTTCTCTTTTTAATAACCAGTTCCATTTCATTTTAACTTTTTATAAAACTCTTGAGCTATCATACAGTCTTTACTTAAAATTAATTAATCTAATCTTGATATCTATTTTGACTCATTTACCATTTATACATTATTCTCTCCTTATTAATTTCCTTCACACTCGAATATTATGTGATCTATACGAAGCGATCAGAATCAAAGTTTTAAAAAGTAATTTTAAATACCAAAATATCAATACAAATGAAAGAACTTTATGTGATAGGTCCGTTTGGAGGTACAAAGTACTGTGTTTAAGTATTTCTCGCGGTTTGATATATGCATACTCCTCCACAGGAGATAAAGCCTCCGAGGGATGAGACGCAGGGGGGTTGGAGAAGGTTCCCACAGCCTACCTGGACAGGTTTATGTCACCCCCTGTCAGTACAGTCACAGACCATTCAAAAACATTCTGACGGTTTCTAATTTTGTGAATCAATTTTCTCGGTTTTAGTGTACAGAGTTAATATGCCGCATGTTCTTTTAACGGTGTGTTCCTTGTGTAGTATGCGTTCTTTGCCACACACATTTTCTGTCCTTGTCCTACTGTGTAACACACCACATTCCTTACATGGACCTTCTTTGCAAATTTTTGTTGTTGTAATATTACGTCCTCCAACGTTGTCATATCGGACAATGAATGGAGTGGTTGAAATGATGCTCAAATGAGCCCACGGTCCATAGAGCTTAGAGATACCCGACATTCGTCCTTCAGAATAAGGCAAAACCCCGAAAAACCTTCTTCACTTCATGGCATAGGCAATCAAGTGCCTGTTCCGCCTTCGAAGTCCTCCAGCCATCGTTTCCTGGGTCTGCCCACCGATATCCTACCTTTAGCATGACACTGTAATATTTGTTTTGTAAGTCTATTATCTGGCATTCTTTCAACATGTTCCTTCCATTTTTGTATGAGATCTTTTAACCTATCATTCATACTAAAAATGTCCAGCTCTTCTCCTATATTTTCATTTCTTATTAAGTCCCTCTTCGTGCATCCTTTCACACTTCTCAAAAATTTCATTTCTGAAGTCTGTATTTTACTCTGTTGCCTTTTAGTTAACGTCAAAGTCTCACTTCCGTATGTCCGTATAGGTACAGCCATAACTTTGTAGAACTTTAATTTTGTTTCTTTACGTATTTTGTTTCTGAATGTTCTATTTATCGTTCCACACACTCTTTGAAATTTGCATATTTTATTATAGACATCATATTGCGTGTCATAACTAACATCAGTTCCCCAGTGGTTAAAATGTCTTACGTGTTCAACGCAACAATTATTTATAACTATTTTTGTTCTAATTGGCTCTTTCCCAATGAATGCCATTACCTTTGATTTTATAAAAGAAATTTTCATATTTTATTGCTTACAAAGTTCACTAAGTTTAAAAATAGATTTTTGCAGGGGAGACTCCTTATTTTGTATAATAACTAAGTCGTCAGCAAACAATAAAATATTTTAAAAGTTTTTATTTGAAATTTTAAAACCTACATTCACCAACTGCTTCCATTTGCACACTAGGTCGTCAATATAAATACTAAAAAGTGTAGGTGATAAAGTACACCCTTGTCTGACACCATGACTAGTTAGAATTTTGTTAGAAATTTTACCATTGTTCCTCACATTTATTTTTTTTGGAAGTAGAACAATTGTATCATTTTTACTAAAAACCTTATCCAGGTAACTCACCCTGACCGAGAACTTGGGACCTCTTGAACGTGAGGCAGACACACTACCATCTTTGCTATAGAAAGGTATTTAATATACCCTTATTTATTAATTGAAACCAAAATAGAGGTATATCACTGTTAATGGTTTAATAAGTTGCTGGACTATAGCATGTGCGACAGGATATTTGATTATTAGGACTTAACTTTTAATTTAAATTGGATGAACATTTCTTAAGTCACTTAACAGCTTCTGATTCTTAGTGTTAGAGTTATTTCATTATACAATACTATGGTATGTAACCATGGATAAACCATTACTTTAGTATCACCAATTTATCTCTACTATGGACTATTGCAGTATGTACTTCATGGATTGACATACAACACTGTCATCAAAACATTCCTCTATCTCTACTACAGCATCCTCTACATTACTTCCATATGTCATTGTGTCATTAAATGTGGTGCCCTCTGGCAGAGTGACATGTTCCAGCAGTGAACGAACATCTTAATATTTTGTCTTCCTAATCTTCCGAAGCCTATCTGGTTGGTTTTCGCACTATCACATGCCTTGTGTAAGCCTTGCAACCTCATTACTCTCCTCAAAAGAGACTGGGGACGATAAAATGAGAAAACGTGTGACGAACTTCTGGTACACATCCTCTTTGGAAATACATATCTCAGATTAAAGTGAATTCAGAAATACTTTGTACAAGGACATGGTCGAGGGCACCTTTGAAGTGAAAAACCTCAACATCTGGACTGCCATCATGTTCCACGTTATCGGTCAGTGGACGTTTGACATGGAGAGCATCAATGGGCTTCTTCTGTAGTGAATCCCTGATCAGTTTCACCTATGTGCAAGGGACTAAGACTTTATTCATTGATCGTTTCGTCTACTCAGTAGTACCAAAAATTCTGTCAATAGGCATGAAAGAGTTTCCTGGTATTGGGAAGTACAGATGAATTTCTGAAAGCGCACTTGAGGAATGTCTAAAAATGTCTAATGTCTAAATGTCTATTCTAAAACGTATTGTCCTGGCGATGCGCATACACGTTTCGGCACAAATAGATAATAGATGGCGGATAATGCTTCACGAGCTTGCATAAGCAGTCAACGATAACGCGGCGAGTGATCACAAAGCCGGCAAACAATGTTATCACAGATAAAGGACTCGCCGGGACAGGTAGGATTTCCTGTCTGGAAATTTCTAGAGATATATCGATTGATGGAGAGTGGTTGTTTTTCTTGTTTGCTCGAGAATGTTCTCGAGTTATGAATGGACATATAAAAAAGATTGTGACACGCCGGCAGGACAGTTGTGAAAGTTTTTTAAACAAGAGTGAGTAAGAAGTAGTTGTGTAAAAAGAGTGTCGTTGTAACGAGAGCTAATGTAATCAGCTCTCACGGTTTGTTATTGTCATCGACCTTGGTAGACTGATGATGTATGTAACGTAATGCTGCTGAAATCTATAAGAGTATTTCTACGAAAATAAAGGAGATTTTTAATTTCTGCTACTTGGCCATTTAATTCTACGAAACCACAAAGTCACAGTATCAACAGCTAATATCAAAGAGCTTGGGTGGCACAGTGTAGTTGCACCAGCAAACGGCCAATGCGACAACTACTTAACACTAACTCTAAAAGGCTGACTTAACAACTTTTATTTCTGAAAGTGATGGCTATATAACATGCCAGGGTCATAATATGTTCGACCTAACATCTTCTGACCCGCATATCTTTTAGTACTAATACGGAACTGGTATTTACAGTGCTTATCGTATGTTCAACATGATTTCTCAAAAACATTGACTTAACAACTTCTGAATCTGAGAGTTTCATATCTCATTTTCTTTCACATATTGGTCACTATTTTTTTTAAACCTTTTCCTATCCCTTGGCCTCCTTATACACGCTTTCGCACATTCTATACCCTCTCTCTGTTATTTATTGAGTTGACTTTTTTACAACTTTATCAGTAAACAGCGTTTGGATTTCTCTTATGTACAGGATGAACAATACGTATGGATATGTTGATCTTAACAATTAAATGGATCTACAAAGATAAGTTCTGACATTTTTCATTTTGAGAGGTAAGGTTTTACAGAGTAAACAAAAAGGCCCAGTGGACCCCACTCGAACTTCAGAATCGTAACCATGATATAAATTTTAGATATTCTGATAGCCGTTAATATATAAATATCCTTTTGGATAGGTAGAGTGAAACTGAAAAATTCAATGCCATAACCGAAATTTTAACCACGAATTTTCTTGTCTCAGTCCGGCTGCTCTTAACCATTAAGCTACCTTGGACGACGTACCACAATGACACTAAGTTATCCAGCTGACTCGTATTTTCATCTTACTCTACTTTTCCATACTTCGTCCTACACACAGTAGTGTGAAAGAACCATTAATTTCCAAATAAACTTTTGTTTAAAACTACTACTATATGGTTTTTACAGCCCCTTTTGGGCCCTCATCCTCACTCAGTTTTTGCCTCCATTCAACCCTATCTTCTGCTTTTCGTCTCCACATTCGGACTCCCAAAATCTCTAAGGCATCTCTTCTTACTGTATATTCCCAGCGGTTTTTTGGTCTGCCTTTAGGTCTTGTATTGTAAAATTTTCCTTCTAACATTATTTTGGGGCTCCGTTTCTCTTCCATTCTTTGAGCGTGTCTCGCCCATCTTAATCTTCTAATCTTAATTTCTTCTGCTATGTTAATATCTTTTTATATCTCATATAATTCTTTATTATACCTGTTTCGCCATACTCCATTAACTTTACCCTTCGAAGTACCTTCCTTTCGAATATTAATAGTTTCTCCTCCATGGCCTGAGTCAATGTCCAAGCCTCGCAGCCATATACTAACACTGGTTTAATCAATGTTTTATATAATGTTATTTTTGTTTTAGGGGATATTGTTTTATTCCTAAATATTTTCTATAATGAGGCATATACTTCCTCTTTAGAGTAGAAACGTGCTACTTTAAATGTGTACTATAACGATAATCATGATTACCGTGAGGAGGGGTGAAAGGGGAGGCTGGTTGTATTAGTTATTAGCGTAACCACACTCAGAGCATTGTAGTTAGTTACTGTTCCGCAAACATTACCGCTTCTCCGTAGAGGGTGCTATGATTTGAGATAGACTCACCAGTCAACGATGATGTCATGCTTGCTCAATCGGAAGGCGAGAGATAACGAATAAAAATGAACACCGTATATATTTCAGTGATTACGTTTCCTATTATCTGTTCACTTCAAGCTAGGCCTCATTAAACAGTTTAAAAAATGAATCAATCTGGACAATGATTTTTGTACCTTTCAGAAAAGTTCACTTGAATTCCTTTAGCAAAATATAAAGGAATGGGTGTTTATGGGCCCAAAATTAGAGAAATTCAAACATTGCTACGCTTTGAAGAATACCTTACACACCAAGAAAAAAATGTAGGGGTCTCTTTTAAGAATGTAACTGAAAACCTTCTGGGAAGAAAAGGAGCTGTCAACTACCAACAATTGGTTCAAGAAAAGATAAATGTACATAGGAATTTAGGATGTAGTATATCATTAAAGGTGCATATACTAGATTTACATTTAAACTATTTTCCTGAGTGCTGTAAAGATGTTTCCGACGAATATGCTGGAAGGTTCCATCAAGACGTAATGTTCTTGGAAAAGCGTTATAACCGACTACTGCTGGAACATCATTGGTGGGTGCACCATCGTTCACAGCAGAACAAAACAATAGAGCTGTAATACATCACTTTTATTAATCACAGCAATGACATGCAAATAGAACATTTAAGTTAATTGCTGGAAATTAATCATTTCTTCACACTAGCCGTACACAGGCTAAGGTAGTGGATTGATAGAGTCGACATGAAAACTTGAATATTACGGCCGTGATTTGAACCACGGATCTACTGGTTTCCGTCCAGTCGCTGTAACCCATTGAGCTAACATGGCCAACTTGCCGTCGTGACATTAAATTCTCCAGTTGACTCGTTTATTTCCCCGGTAGACCACTAGGGGCTCTCGTATCCGAGCTACACCGTTTGTGGCGACTTACTATCGTACTTATGTCCCAGGCTTCATCTTTAAACTATTATTGTTTAATTGGTGGAAATTATGGGATGAGAGAGCCCCTAGTGATTTACCGGGGAAATAAATTAGTCAATTGGAGAAATTAATCTATGACGGCAAATTGTCCGTGGTAGCTCAATGGGTAAGAGCGACTGTGAACAAATGATTAATTTCCATCAATAAACTTAAATAATAAGAGTTAAATGATGAAGCCTGAGACTCAAGTACTTATAATAGTATGTCGTTACAAAAGGTGTATCTCGGATGTGAGAGCCCCTAGTGGTTTACCGGGGAAATAAGTGAGTGAATTGGAAAATTTAATGTCATAACGGCAAATTGGCCATAGTAGCTCAATGTGTAAGAGCGACTGGACGTAAACCAGGAGATCCGCGGCTCAAATCCCGTGATGGCATTGAATTTTTCATGTCCACTGTATCAATCAAATAGAACACTGCCTATAACTTCAAAATATGCATGACAAGGAAAAACTAATTACAGATTTGAATTCAGGAGGTGTGTTTCCATAAGTCTCGCGCGTGGAACTCCCAGAAAAAAATTCATTTTGTTTTCTTGTATAACAGTGTAATGAATGTATCTTGTCTTCTCCTTCTTACATATCGGACATCTTTCCTTTAACATACTCATCCTCGCATTCCTCAATTTCCAATTCCAAAACGAAGCCACACAATCCCATCCCAATCTTGTTTATCACACATCTTAAGGTATAACTCTCTCCCAATTTGGAGTAACTGAAATATCAAGTGTGGTATTTAACCAACTGTTTGGTTTTGAGATACACTACTTGTACATACACATACAGACACTTCATAAAATGACATTTTTGCATTCAAGGGACCTCTCTAAACGTTTATTCTCGATGAAATCCCATTACCGAAATTTTAGGTGGTAAGGCATCCGATTCTTTCTTTAAGATCTGGAGAGATTTATGTGATTCGGGACAATGTGACAGATGTCTTTTTGTTTTTGATTGATACCATTATGTTATGTCTGTGTTGAGGAATAAATTTGTAGAAGCTTCTATGTAGTTTGTAAAAAATACTTTTGTATAGGCAAGTAATGACCTCCAGGTGGTGTTTTATACAAAAGTCTACTGTAAATTCATTTTATGTTCGGTCACGCCCGTGCATGTCTCGCATTATCAGTTCGATAAAACACGTTTCCTGTATTGGAGCCCCTACAAATTAACTCTGCTCTCTGTTGGCTTGGCTAGACCTTACAAATATGAGCACAGGCAAACTCAATTTCCCGCTAACGAGATCTCACCGACTAACAAAAATAGCGTTCTCTTCATTATGGCAGTCACGACCCAGAGGTAATCCAGTTTTACCAAACAGAGAGCTCGTTTCTTTCACATTTAAAAAACAGGATTTTGCTGTTGTCGCTCTTTCGCTTAATTTCTCAACATTTAAGTAGTAATAAAACTTCTATGTCTGGACTGTGCCTAATGATTCTGACGTACTAGGAGCTATAAAACGTCATATAATTTCGCTACATAAATTTTTATAAGAAATTAAGACACAAATTATTGCTAACCACACGCTATTGCTTCCTCATAAAACAATTGCATGCACTCAACTGATCCTTCCATTCAAACACAACTCACGCTATCACTGGCCCACTGAAGACTTCGTGGATTATTGCTCTCAACAGACACCAACGACTGGACTCACTCAACTTAACCATAGACCACTCGCATTTCTTTAAGCCTCGGCACTCTCCAGCTGGAGTGTTATGATTAAAAGTTATAGATTTCTCCACTACCCACGGTATGGCGCTGGCTGATGATCCCTTTACAACCCTGTTCCAGCGTACAGCTTTAATGTGTTGTCATTACAGACGCAGAACTTTCCGATGCAGTGGTTTACAGTTTAGGAATTTACCTTTTTCAAACACTTCCGTTGTCGCAGAAGCAATGCACCTTAATATCACAGGAATATAATGTTTGCATATCAGTTCACTTAGCAGTTCTGATTGCTTTCAGTTGTGTGCACACACGCGTTAAGAACAATATTGCATTGCTGGCGTTATGTATTCCTCCAGGCTTTTTCTCACACATACTTTACGTAGCTTAGATACAGCAGTTGTTATAAATTTCTCTATAACTGCCAAAAGAGAAACAAACTCTGGAGATTGGTAATAGAACGAGGAGTTTTTGTCCCTTTTGAATATTAGACATACAAGGGGTGCTGTACACTTGGCGGTAGACACTTTAGTAAGACAGGTGGCACAAGAGAATTCGGCCGTTACTTTTAACTATAAAACCTCCTATATATGCCAGTGATAACTGGACTGTTGCATGAAACGAGGCTGTCTAGGAAGAAAAGAAAAAATAACTAAGTAAGTAAACATTTAAAAGCAGTTTAACAATATATGTTAGTAGGTCTTATAAGATGGAAATTCACATTACCTTTAATGTTGTTCAATTCATTCAATATTGCAATTATTGTGCCTGGAAGCTGTGTTGCAGTGTACAATGGTGTCTTTTATCAATAATTGAAATGATTTATGAAAATTATTGGTTTCATAATAAAGTAATCTCTCTTCATTTGCTTGCTGCTTTTTTACAAATTCTTTGTGCTTTTTATTTGCTCCCCATAGTTTGCATCTCAAGATGTTATTCTCCCTTTCCAATCTCTTTAATTTGGAAATTATATCTTCCTCAGTCTGAATTGCAGCGTAGTTACATGTACGTGCATCTGTGACATGATCCAGCGCATTAATATCAGCAGCACTGTTAACGCTTTCTCTGCTAGAACTGCGTCTCCGTTTTCTGCTTTCTATGTGTAAGCGTATTTTTAAACTTGTTGCCTTGGTGTTGCTTATTTTACTAATCTGTAATCTGGATAGTTATGAAAAATGCTTTTACTACTTCCTGTTTTCAGCAGTTTAATTTTACAGCCTGGCTTATAGTCTTCCTCAGTAAACTGCAAACTGCACACGATTGTGGAATTAGATTTATCATTTACCACGATATTAGAGCGCGATATAGCTTTTAGCCATTGTTTACGTAGTTCTTCTACTGGAAATTAATGGAAACTGATCCCTTTTGATTTCCCTTTCTTACTTTTACACAAGGGTACACAAGAATACACCATCTGAAATATAAAGTATTGAGCTCCTAATTGATGCTATGCTGTTTGTTGTAATTATTGCTAGTACTTCTGTTATATTGATGATGATAATGATGATAAAAATAAAATTAATAATAAAAATAATATAATATAATACGTAATTTTTACATTTGGAGCATTGCTATGTATGGTTCGAAGACCTGGACTTTGGAAAAACGGAGAGCTTTGAAATATAGTGCTCTCTGTTGTAAATGTACTATAAAGCTGTCATGGAAAACACCTTCTAGATAATGATCTTCCACCATTTACGGCACAACAGTAAAAATAATAATAATAAACCATGACATGTTGTGTTCATACTTATGATTACTTATATTATCTCGTATTTATACCCAGTTTTCTTACTGTCTCTTATTTATGCCCAGTTTTCTTGTTCGCTTAATTTAGATTGTTGTCAACAGCACTTCATGTAAAATTCACTTTAAATACTACTTGAGACCATAAAATTGGATCAGCTGTCACCACAAAACTAAATGTCGGCAAGGCCACTGACGGCTACAAGGGGATACTTAAGGAGTCAGTTTTGAGAGCTCCAAGCGGCAGAAAAGGCAAACACCGCTCGGTCGCTTAAATGCGTAAGAATCCGACTGAGTGCCGAGGCTTTAAGGGAGGTGAGCGGGCTAGGACTTAACATACCGGTCTCTTCTTTATGTAAGGTCCGAAGCTCACGCGGAATGTCCTCGAAAGCGAAGCTACCGAAAGGAATTCTCTGGAGTGCCAATACCGCACACAATTTTAGTGTCTTACCTTTACAGTCAAGAGGACCTGATATTTGCACAGTTAGCCGGCGGTTTGGTGTCAGTACCCTTCGTCTCCATGCGGCAGGGAAACTAAGCTCACAACAGCAGTGACATTTCTAAAATATTATAGGGCTTTTGGTCCCAAATCATCGACTGCTAAATTAAATATTATGGGAGAAATAATAAGATAGAATGTTGTAGTGTATTTTTCCATATTGTAACTTTTGGGTTCGCAGAATTAAAAGTCCAATTTGCAGAAATTCTAAATGTTCTTTATTTCCGTAGAAATACACTGGTCAATTCTCCCGTAACAACATTATATCACGTATAAAACATAATCTTCCAAGGTCGATGACAGTACCAAACAACGTTCTGATCAGCTCTCGTTACATAAACACTATTGTTACACACTGCAACTCCTCACTGTTTTACAACAACTCATCCTTGGCGAGTCATCGCCTTCTTAAATACCTCATTGATAAATTCGAGACTCTTCTAGAGGAATAAAGAAACCGAATATTCTATCACATTCCAGAAGCGTAACTTAATCTATGCCGGCAAGTTCTTTATCACAGCTATCTCTGTTTGCCGGCCCCTTTGTGTACACTAGCCGCGCTATCGTTAACTCCTTATGCAAACTCTTTATTATCGAGAAACATTATCCGCCGATTGTCATCTATTTACGCCGAAATTTTTATTTCCGTTGCCGTGACAACATGTTAAAATTAATGTACGACGGTGGTCTGAAAAGTCTCCAACCTCAATATCAAGATAACAGCACTCTTAAATAAAAGCTAGTAAATTTTGTTGTTCATCTGTTAACAGTTCCTCATCAAAGTTTCAGCCATTTTGGACGCTCAGTTGTCACGTAAGAGCTGTTTTAGTGAGTCTATGTGAGTGTTCTTATGAAAATGGACAAAATGGAGTATCGAGCTGTCATTTAATATTTGCTTGTGGAAGGCCATACGCCAACGCAAACCAAAGATGAGTTGGATTCTGTGTATGGGGACTCTGCTCCATCATTTACCACAGTGAAATTTTGGGCAGATGAATTTAAACGTGGCCGTAAGAGCTTGGGAAACGATGAACGTTCGGGACGTCCCAAAACAGCAACTACGGAAAGAAACATCGCCAAAGTTCACCAAATTGTGGAAGACGACCGCCGAATTAAAATGAGAGAGGTAGCAGAGCCTATGAACATGTCAAAAGAACGTTTTTGTCAAGCATGAAATCAACATTTAGACATGAGAAACCTGTCCGCGCGTTAGACCAAAAATGTGTTAGAATGAACATTTCCTATGCTCTATTGGCGCACTTTAGGCGCAATAAATCCGGTTTTGGCGCCGATTAATTACTGTAGATGAAAGTTGGATACACTATTATAAGCCCGAAACAAAGGTACAGTCCAAACAGTGACCTGCAAAGGGTTAACTGGTTTCAAATGAAGTAAAAATTGTTTTTTTTTTTTTTTGGCTGGGAAAGTGATAGCGACTGCTTTTCGGTATAGTCATGAAGTTATTTAAATCGATTATCTTAAAAAAGAAAAATCCATTGCGGGAGCATACAACGCATCATTACTTGACAAGTTGAAGGCAGAACTTGCGGAAAAAAGCCATATTTACGGAAAAAGAAAATCCTGTTTCACCAAGACAACGCACCGTCTCACATCTCAGAGGTTACATTAGCGAAAATCCACGAATTACAGTTTGAACTGGCTGAGCATCCGCCCTAGTTTATCCCAAATTGGTGCAATTGGTGCAAGTATCTACATGATATGCGGAATGTTTATTCCTACAGCTCAAGTCAACAAATGTTGTGCCCTATTTCTAGCTGATGAGATATGATTTTGTCTGGTTTTATAGTTATACTTTTAGAATATTTGGCGTAGATGGTTATACACTCCGGATTTCTAAAGAGTTTGAAAATATAAATTGAGTTATATATTGTGATATTAAGGTGGCATATAATTTTTGTAGTGCGTAATTTTAATACCAACCTGCTTATTTTAATCAGCCAAACTATGTTGATTTGTAAATTATAGAGGTTTTTGGAAGGAAGTGAGGACTAGACTACAAGACATAGATAGGTAAGGGATATAGGAAAGTATAGAAGAAAAGCAATCTTTGAAATTTTATAAGCAATTAAGGATATATTGGAGTAAGGAAAAATATATAGACCAATGTGGCAAAACTGGAAGAGAAGGCATAGCATGGATGAGAGTAGGAATATTATACTTAAAAGGGTTGAGAAGTAATGAGGTAGGAATATGTGAATTTTGTGGAGATGAAGAAAGCACTGTTCACTATCTAAGGAGCTAACAAATTACAGGAGAAAAGTATGAGATGAGAAATGGGGCAGTGTAAGTAAAGAGATATTGGCAGTACGCATGTTAACGGGGATGGGAGAAAAGAAAAATAAATGTATAGGAGATTTCTTATATAGGATAAGAGAAAAGTGGATTAGGATAAAAGAGGAAAAGGTCAAGAAGAAATGGCACCAAGCTCGTCAGGAAAACCAAAGGCTTGTGACCAGGGAAACTGAGTCAGCAAGTAAATCTTGGGTCAGCAATTTCATTTATTTGTACAGGGTGTATAATACAGCATGTTCTATGTTAAATGTTATTATACTGAATTTGTAATGGATACTCTACAAATAAAATATCAAATATCAAATGTTGATTTGTATATTGGAAATTGGATATAAATATGACAGAAACGGTAACTTTTGAAAAGCTATAGGATAGCTCATAATTTTGCCATTTCTATAAACCAACTCTAGGAGCGCTTGTCAAAATCATAGCAGAAATACTCCCTAATAACAAAGATCAGCAAAATTAGAGGGGATTTTGGCGATTCGAACATATAATGCAATTTCACCCATACAGCAACACAGTTAAAAATAATAATTTCAAAGCTCCGCATTTACCGCTTTGAAGCGGCGGTCATTCAGAATCTGCCAATGTTTGCAACAAAGTGACAATAACAGCTGATATTCATACTGAACAAAGCGATACTGCAATTTGGTGGCACGCACCCACTCTCACACCCACCCACCCATCCACCCTACAACTCACACAATCACACGCGTCAGCAGAAGAAACATGCCCGCTCGCCAATGCATTGTATGTAGCTGTTTATAAATCAATAATTAAACGTTTTCCAAGGTAATTAATAAACCAAAACATACGTTGTAATATTGTCACCTCAGCAGAATATCAGTGTATAACTGTCCGTCTACGTGGGCTTAGTTACGGCTAATGGACCTGCTCCAAAGATACGTTCTGACAGTAGGTTTGGTTTTAAGAATGTTCGCTTGAATTGAGGCCTACATAAGCAACCAACTAACGCCAGTTAATACTGTAGTTGAGGTGAGAGCAGACATTTCACAGTTGTGCATGTAATCTGATTTCTAATCATGCTTAGTTCCAGATCAAGTTTGTTACAAAATATTGCACTCATATTATCTATCTTAGCATCTAACGTGCTACTGAGTTCTGCATTCTGATTTTCTATTGTCCTATTAAGATCTGCATTCTGACTTTCTATTTTCCTACTCAAATCTGCATTTTGACTTTCTATCTTATTATTTAAGTCTTCTAACTTGCTACTGAGTTCTGCATTCTGATCTTTTAACTTGCTACTGAGTTCTGCTGTCATCTTCACTATATGGTCTAAGGTACTTACATCTGGTGATTCACTAACATGTCCCTCACCCTGTGCAACACGCTTGCTTCATGCAACTGTACACTAAACTGATGGCGATTATCCATCCTTTCTGGTAATTTACGTCCGCTTCAGAGTCTCATATATTGAAGTATTTTAACTTGCAGTTGGTCGTCTTGATTCTCTAAGGATGTGTAGATAATAGTTGAAAGTTTCCTTTGCTACCAATTCGATGCCCGGAAGTTGGGACGTCAAATTTGTGGCCTTTTTTCAGCTTATTCTTTCTCCATCTTAATCGAGCCACAAGTTCGGGAGCCAAATTTGTGGCGTTTCTTCCAGCTTAATCAGAGTGACAGAGATAAAATTTTATATGACTCCGATTTCGTAATATATTATGTGATTGTATAATCTGGATTACAATTCACTCGAACTTTCTTGCTTAATCAGTCACGTAAATTACCTCCAACGCATTGATAAATCCTTATTTTTAAGTTAATATTTGTGGCGATATAGCAGCTCGTCCCGTTTCTCGATGATTAATCAGACCCCAAAGTTGGGAGCGATCTTTGTAACCGTCTCTCTTAATCATTGCAGGTCGAATTGTTTCTTGATGATTGTGCTTGATATATTATTTAATTTGATTGTATAATCTAACGTCCACTTTCCACTATTACGAATACCGAATAACTGTTTTTGAAAGTTATTAGCTTTGCATTGCAATTATATTCCCCGCAACATTTTTTTTATCGTCATGTAACCCGACTGAAGAACATATATCTATCTCAAAATTATTGATTTCCCGTAAGTATCGTTACTCCTCTATTAATTTTGTGATTGGCCGATGTACTGCTACGTCACTGCATTACGTAATACAATTATTACTACGGCCAATCACAAAATGACACATATATTTGTTTTTAATATTGTCATTACATGGCCTAATAAGTCATATCAGAAAACAATATTCATATAAAAAGTTCTAACTAAAACATATCGTTACACAGTTGAGTAGAGTTCAGTGGACAGCGCCAAGCGCAGGTCAGTTGTGATCAGTTGCGATTCAGTTCGACGGATCATTTGTGTTCCTGTCTGTATATTAATTGTAATGTTTGTGCTCCACTGAGTGATAAAGTGTGTCTAGCAGCAACTGGGGTCCTCAGTTTTAATATATATTCTTATCACAAACTGTTACTCCTGGATGGCGTCACAAGATTTCATAGCACACTGATCAAGAACATCTGTATTGTGAATATCTGTAGAATAAACAAACTGTTTTAGGCGGTCCCAAAGGTTCAGATCAATGAGCTGGTCCTCACAGATTATCTGCTATGGGAGGTGAGAGCCAATGCATTTCCGATAAAATGAGGTCAAAAGCCACCTGCTGTAGCAAGTATAGAAGAGTATAGTCAAGAAAATCCCTACATATATTTTGCAAGAAAATAATTTGGACCAAGAGATATATTAATCCTACTTCAAGGTTTTCACCGCTCCAGCTGCCTCACACGTAAATAGACCATCGGCCGTTGTACATGATGGAAATGCTACAGTGCCCACCTCGGTAGCGTAGATGGTAGCGTGTCTGCGTCACGTTCAAGAGCTCCCGAGTTCGAATCTGGGTCAGGGTGTGTTACCTGTGTAAGGTTTTTTGCAGGGGTTTTCCTTTACTCTGAAAAACGAATGGACCCCGGACTCATTTGTGCATCATTTCACCGACTTCATTTATCATCCGATATGAGTTAATGTTGGAGGATATAAATTACTCACACACGAAAGAAAAGATGCTACAGCCACGTCTTGCGTACTGACACCCGGAACATCTGCTGCAGTCTTCCTTCATTGTAGATCATGAATCCTGTCCGGATGCCTTTTGTCAGGGGATGTATTTGTCCATTCCTTCGCCATCTGTTCTGGACTAATTATTCGAAACCTTTGAATAAGCTTGCGAGTGTAACCTTCAAAGACCGAGCAATTACAAATGAAACAAATGACGGGACATTGGTTGCTAGCTGAGAAATTAAGTTTCATTAATAACACAAATTACCTTCTCTACTGACTATACCTGGGAAATCTTATTTTTCTATTTTAAGTTATATAGCTAAACATTCATTAAGAATTTTGTATATTAGACTGGCCCCATTAGCTCAGTCGGAAGAGCATTGCTGCTGTGCTAGGGGTCCCTAGTTTGATTCCCAGCGATAGGGGTGGGGATTTTTCTCTGATCAAGAAAATTCCTCATCTTCCCCATAGTCTGGAAGTATGAATCAGTTTGCGAATGTGTGCGTGATCTAATGATTAAAACCTAACGAATACGAGTTAACACCTTTGTTAACTTAATTTCGTTAACTTCGTTAACTTTGGAACTTCGTTCCACAGGAGAACGGCCGCCGATATAACCATTGCAGTTAAAGACAAAAGTAAATGGAACAATTAAAAACATAGTACAATTCACTAAAGCGGCAGTCAAATGTTTTAAAAACCTACTCGCTTTTGTTTTCTCTGCGTGGGCGGGAGAATAGAAAACGAATTGTCACTTCCTGCTACAGAAAAGAAGTATTTGAAAACTCGAATCAGAAAGATGAATTATTTTGTCAAGGATTATCGGAAAGTGCCTTAAATTATGTGCTTTGCTTAGATATGCATTTTTGTAGTAAGATTTTGCTCATATCTAAAGTTATCAACCATCATACAGTATAAAGAGGATTTCTGAGGATTTATCCCGGAGAGTTGAAGATACACATTTCAGTTTCATGAAATTATGTTAATATCCGTGTTTTAATCAAAAGCATCAGAACCGTTTTTGTGAAAAACAACATCGTCAAACAATTTTCCATGCACAGGGAAATCTGAGGTGTCGCAATTCTCTTGAATGCTTTTCTCTCTCATCCGAATTTTTGCTTCTGAGTATGTTGATCATACAGAGAGACACTCACACATGAACAAACATATTTAAACTTTAAAATTCATAAGCTTTCATGGCCTGTGTCAGTATAATATAAAGTATTAACCGGACTTTTGGGCCTTGGTCTACTGGGCCCCTTCTTCATCTTCCCAGACGTTTCGTCTGCAGTTGCGGCGGACATCTTCAGTGGCGTACGATCGAATTGTCCTGGCGGAAGTCTCAACAACAGCTTATTGTTAAACTTTATTTTGGTGGGGGAAAATTCAAGGAGTCTCAAAACATCATTTCCGCTATGGAATTTTAGGGTAGAATACTGTCTACCCACCACAAGAAGGCAAGATACGAATGAAGAGAGAGCGGGTTTTGAGCTGTTTAACTGCTCTGTTCGTGCATCATTTTATTAGGACATGAGGGCATGAGATTGCATGCCCGCCTTGGTAGCGTGGTGGCAGCGTGTCTGTCTCACGTTCAAGAGGTCCCGAGCTCGAATCTCGGTCAGGGGGAGTTACCTGGTTAAGATTTTTCCGGGGGTTTCCCTTATCCTTCAAGACGAATGTCGGGTAACTCTAAGCTCTATGGATCCTGGACTCATTTGAGCACCATTTCACCCATTCCATTCATCGTCCGATATATCTTAAGTTTGGAGGACGTAAATTACACACACACACACACACACACACACACACACACACACACACACACACACACACACATATACACACATGAGATTGCATATGAGCACCCTTTCTGCCACATTTAATGTTTGTTGCAGTAACTGTAGTTATAGCTGTTTGGCGTGAGAGAGTTATCTAGGAACATTTGTGTATTTTAAACGAATCTAGCATCCTTGTCATACTCGGAAGGCGAGCATAAGCACCGTAGGAACAGCAAAAGTTATTAAGCTGCACACTCCTCTAGCTTGCCTTCTTGTGCTGGGCAGACTGTACAATACTACTTACCATACTTAGGGGTAGTGATATTTAGCATTTTGAAATCAGAAATTTAGCATTTTGAGTTATACATTTAGCATTTTATAGCATTTAAAAAGTGTAATTTGCGTTAATTTTTTTAAATGATGAATGTTAGCATTATTTACATGATATCTAGAACACATTTATGGAGTGTTATTAATGACAGTGAGTTAAAAGTGCATAAAGTGTCAATTTATTTTACATTAATATAGGTTAAACCAATACACAGAAATATAGAACAAGCTGGATAGACTAAAGCATACTGCATAACACGAAATAGACAAATGTATACTGATGTAAAACTAGCACAATAAAAAGGATTTGCACAAAATTAGTCTAGCACCTACTGACGGGGCCTATTGGATAGAATGAATGAAAGTTGTGCGTAAAACCGAACAGAACTATGAAAATTGGAACTTTGGCAACTGAGAACTCCAACTGGAATTAACATGTGTTTATCACTTCATTAAAATTAGGATTGCTATTGGCTTTCGGAGACAAGGATTGAAATTTTCCGTTAATTGGGTTATGAACATAGATTTATGACACTCATTAGGCATCGTAAGGAGGGTCTCTTTTGTAAAACAACTGAACTCGCTTCAGTACCAAACATACCTCACATGGGCAATGGTGGAACAATGGGCTAATTTAGTGGGAAGGGTTGCTTTCTACATTCCAGAAGAGTGGTCACTTACTTTATAACTTTCTAAACACGTAAAGGTTTCACCGATTCTTCAGTTAAAGGTTCCAGAAGAAAGAGCATCTGGGGAAAATAATGACTTGGAAGAATCGTCGATTTCATATTTATATCGCATTTTGAGTCAACTTCGCACGCTATTACGCTATATCGCATTTGCTAAGAATTATCACTCTTAACTATACTGTATTAAGGCCACTTGGAGGTTATTTTTACCCAAACAAGGCTAATTTTTACCAATATTAAAATATGAATATCTAGAAAACTAAACATTATCAGAAATTGAAATTCGGTATTTTTACTGTATAAGGATGTGTGCATTTAACCACTGTATAATATTGTGACTTTGTGGGCTCGTAGAATTAAAAGGCCGAGTTGCAGAAATTAAATTTCTCCTTTATTTTCGTAGAAATACTCTTATAGATTACAGCACCATTACGTTACGTACACCAGTTCGTCAACCAAGGTCGATGACAATAACAAACAGTGACAGGAGATTACATCACCAGCTCTCGTTACAATAACACTTCCAGCTGTCTCTCGTTCATAACACTGTTTCACAACTCACTGTTTTTACAACTAACTTTGCGAGCCGTCACGTCCTTAAATACCTAATTCGTAACTCCAGATTGTTCTACAATAAGCCAGAACCCGAACAATATCTATCAGTCCAGAAATTTACGGAAGAATAAAGAAACCAAAGTAACTTAATCTATGCCGGCGAGTCCTTTACCTCAGTTATCTCTGCTTGCCGGCGCTTGTTTACAATAGCCGCGCTATAATTAACTGCTTAGCAAGGCTCATTATTACCATGAAGCTTTATCCGCCGACTGTTTTCTTACTTGTACCGACACTTTTATGCCTGTCGCCGTGACAATATTTAAATTATGTTCACATAGGTGCATGCAAAAGAGGCATAAATCACACCGTGTGTCCTGAAAAAGATATTGCACCCTATATTTCAGGTGCACGTTACTTGTAGGAATTTAAAACTACATGCACCAAGTTTCATCCTAAATAACCTAAGATACAGTTTTATAATATCGGCTAAATGAAAATCACATATAGTTTATCCTATGCACATGAAAAATTAATTAGTTTTGAGTAAAAAAAAAAGAAGATTATATTTTCAAGGACTGTATATTTGTTTTCATCCATTTTATATATCACATGAATATAAATGTTAGCCAAATGTTTTCAAGGTACATTGACAAATAACCACTACAAAGTTTGTATCCATATCTTTTATAGTTTTGGAGAAACTTGCACCTAAAGTATGAAAAATCAAGGTTTTGGGAAATCATGATCAAAGATTAAGAAATGACCTTGTTGTCGACGGGCCCTAAAACAGCACACACTCACTCACCATTCTCAGGAAGTGGGAGTATCATTACGCCACCATGCTTAAATTGACGAATTAAAGGACTTTAATACCAGCTACAACCTATGTTATATATCATTTTAAAGCTGAAGAATTATATAATCTTTTAACATTAAAAACAAAAAATGGAATTTTTGAAGCCTATCGACCTCCCAGAGCCCTTAATTACATGGTCATTTTGGTGATTTTTCTGCTTTGGGTTTAGGAACCAGTCCCCAAATTTTGTGACCCTGTATGTTAAAACTGATAGTGAACCTATGGGTTTATTTACTAAGGCGTTCTACATTGAACCTAGTCCAGCATTTTCAAACAAAGTAATTTCATTCAGGCGGGTAATAAATCTTCAAGACCAAAATATAGCTAATAAGGGAATGGAATAAGACAGCGAAAATCGAGTAGGCTAATTATTTGAGCATAACTCTTTACGGATGTTTAAAACAGAACATAATAGGAAACCCAGATGAAGATAATTACTGACGCATACATATGACGAAATTCAAGTGGACAAAGACCATGAGCAGAAAACATTACCAAGGACTGTGCTTGATAGGACACGACACCGAAACGACACGAATCAAGGTTGAGCTTCCTGAAACTCCAATCAATAATAATTTCTAAACAAGCAATCAATAGCGAATAAGGATTTAGAAAGGTCAAAGAGAAGATTGATTATAGGATGAAAAACCGCCCTAAAGGGCAAGGATGTCTTTATCTTTAGCAAGGTTAGAACTGTACAGCTCCTCCACTACACTTCTACCTAACATATATTTTTCAACTTCTTTAATTATATATATAATCTGTAATCAAAATATTTTCATTTTAAATACATTCTTAATTACCATATAGCATCTGTACATTCTCCAAACTTTACGGTTTCTTTGTGCCTTCCCTAACTTGTATTTAGTTTAAATAGAGGGAATATTGTATTATACCCACAAAACTGTATATTGAAATTTAATCCGAAATACATTACTTGAGGTCCCTGTGTGCAAAATAACATTTTTATAAAAAGATCTGAGTGCAGCAAAAGTGAGTAACAAAAAAGTGGTTAAATATCATTGGCCAAAGAGCTTGTAAAATGAAAACTTGGTTGTGTTGCCGGCAAACAAGGGTAATGCCCCTTTGGTCCTCTCCACAGTCCAATACCTAGAGAAAATGAAGCAGCTCTTATATGAACCGGCCTACAGGATTATCGATAAGAATCCTACCCATTCCATCAAACGTCGGCCTGTACAACATATTAAAAGTTCCTGCCTTACTTCAGAAATTAAGAAGGCGCTATCACCGTCGGGTTCGATGCCTCCTAGAATGTATGGACTTCCGAAGATTCACAAAACTGGCGTACCTTTACGCCCCATTGTGGACGCCCGGAGCAATCCTATATATCGGCTGGTACGTCACTTGGCTGATGTATTAAAACCTCTGGTTGGTGATTGTCCACATCATGTGAGTAATTCCACACTGTTTGTACATAAACTTAGGAACATTACCATTGGCCCTTCTGATCTTCTTGTCAGCTTCGGCGTGGTTTCTCTATTTACAAGAGTACCACTACAAGAAGCCATCCATCTTCTGAAGGAACATTTTACAGCTGATATCGTAGAGCGCTTCCGACATACGCTGACTTCCACTTTCTTCTTGTTTAGTGGTACTTTCTTTGAGCAAGTAGACGGAGTAGCAATGTGCTCCCATTTGTCACCAGCTATAGCAAATTTCTAGTTGGAACAACTAGAATATGAAATACTTGCCACAGCTCCATTTAAACCATCTCATTTCTATAGATACGTGGACGACACATATAATTTGGCCACATGGATCAGACACTTTGCCTAGCTTTCTTGCGCATCTCAACAGTCTTCGACCTCAAATACGGTTTACCATGGAAGTGGAGAAGGATGGAACTCTTCCATTCCTGGAAATTCTTGTTTAAAAAAAACAGCAACGGTACACTGGGGCATGCTGTATACCGCACGCCTACACATACAGATTTCCATCTGAACGCTCATAGTTTCCATTATAAGTCTCAGCGACTGGGAGTTCCCAATACAGTGGCCCACAGACCTTTGTCTATCTCTGATCCCAGCCACTTAAAACAAGAATTACAACACCTGAGACTCACTTTCCGTCAAAACGGCTACTCCGAATATGACCTTGAGGCCTCGATCACTAAAGCTAGGAAAGGAAACCTGTAACACAGCAAGCGTCAGATAAGCCTACCGCTACAGCCTGCATCCCGTTTACTGGCAATCTGTCCGGCAGAATCAGCAGAATTTTCGCCTAATACAACATCAGGACCATCCACAAGCCACCTCCGAAGGTTAAACATCTGTTGAGACCAGTGAAAGACAAACAGGACTTCCAAGTTCCGGGAGTGAACCGCATTCCCTGTGAATGTGGGACACCGTATATAGGACAAACCGGAAGGACCATCGCTACTAGAGTAATCGAACAAGAACGGAGCATTCGTTTAATGCAAACTGAGAAGTCTGGGCTGACAGAGCATTGTTTTGATAACGACCATAGAACCAATTTTCGGGAGACGACCATCTTGGCAAAATGCAACAGTTACTGGGAGCGCAGAATTAAGGAGGCTTTGGCGATTTCCTCTGAAAGGAGCACGCTTAAACGTGATGCTGGATATCAGTTCAGCTTCTCTTGGAAATCGGCCTTAAAATGGAGATCCATCGAATTAAGAAGCAAAGATCAATACAGCTTGATAATCAAGTTAAGTAGTTACGTCTCTTTGACGTTTCTATACTCACGCCATCTCCTGACCTGACATTTAATGTACTGAAACAGTCTTTTGTTCAGTAATGCGAATTTTGATGTTGTTTTTTTCTTTATTTGTAGTTGTGTTATATCCAGTATTTCATTTTGTGGTTATAACGTTTTATAAATATCCTGATGATGGGAGGGATGTACAAGTTGATATCTAATCATCTTTTCACCTGACTGGCTGCCTGAGAAGAAAGTGAGCGTATTCGTCGCCAGGAAAGCTTCAGGTCTTATTTTCATAAATTGTTGTTCGCGAAACACACTTTTGAGAAATGTCTAAGTTGGTAGCGCGTTTTTTAGTTGCCCGATGTTTCCCTGGAGATTTAAAAATGGAAACTTCTACTAATTTGGTAAACTTTTTGCCTTCTTTAACAATGTTCGTCACAGAATGTCTTTAATTGACATCTGTTTGAGAAAGGAATACACATTAACAAGAATATTTCTAGTCGATTTATGTAAAATCTTATGAGTTGTTCCGCAGTTACGACTAGGCGCACTGGTAGCACACAAAGCGATATATTTACTAACTTCGTAAAGCATGTGTGTGTTCTTAAAAAAAACACCACTTTAGTGAATGCAGGGTAAAAAATGCAACTGCAACATAAGCAGGTGTGTGCCTTTCTTCGCTGAGAGTTAACAATTCATTTCTTTCTAGTCAGGCGCCTTATCTCTCCATTTTTATGTGTTCCATTTATACCCCGCCAATAACTCCAGTGGTCATATCGGCGGCCGTTCTTCTTTGGAAAATATTGTAGCTGTTAACTGGTATTCGTTAGGTTTTTGAATCATTAGATCACACACACATTCGCACTCTCGTTTGTACTTCCACACTCTTGGGAAGATGAATTAATTTGGTCAGAGAAAAAACTCCTACTCCCACCGCCGGGAATCGAACCCAGCACCCATAGCACGGCAGGCAGGCTCTCTGCCGATTGAGCCACGGGGTCAGCCTGATTAGCCATGCAGTTGCCTTTATCATTCGTTTCTTCCTGTAATTTTTTTTTTTTTTTTTTTTTGTGACTCAGGAATAACAAATCTAGATGGCGCCATGTTTACTACGGTTCAGTACAATGACATGAATCCTAAATAAAGATGTCATAAAGAACACTGGTAGTTGGGATATGTCATTTTTACACTGAGAATGTATACATTTTCACTAAATACCAATTTTAAAGGTGGAAAATGAAAGCTTTGGCATATCCCAATTCAAATGATACTTCATCACACGAAAGGTAGATGGCAGCTGTGCATGATCATGCTTCTGTCTCAAAATTCGAAGTCAGGTGGGACATGCTGTTAGTATTCTAAGCACCTCAATAAACTCCTTCTTGGAATAGGCTCTGAAATCACTTCATTTTGGATAACTTCTGTTTAACTAGTAAACTGTAACAGATGAAACATTATAATATGTAAAATGGTAAACTAAGGAAAAGAAAAATTATGTATCCATATACAGGTATATATTTCAATAAAAAGGAAATCCTGGGCTGTTTGAAAGTGCCACTTTAACAAAATTATCTACTTTTTATATATTACATATTAACACTACATAATTTTATAATCTTCAAAATGTGATTTATGAGAAAACCTTACGGGATAGAAAGAAAAATGAAAATCATCATTCAATTTAGCATATCCAAGTTAGTTAATATGACCCCTCAGTTCGCAAGTTAGCATTCTGTATTTATTTTATATCTAATGCAAGTGTTGTTAGACAGAAAACAGTATTGTGACAAAAACTTACGTGATAGAAAAAAACAGAGAGCACCATACCATTTAGCATATCCCAGTTAGTTAATATGACCTCTGAGATCGTAAATTTTGGATTCTGTATTTATTTTATAATGCACCTGGTCTTTACAGGAAAACAGTATTTTCACAAATTCGTTTTTTATTTGTGAGAAAACCTTACGTGATAGAGAAAATGGAAAGCACCATTCTATTCAGTAGAATATCAAAATTAATCTATATCATATTTCAGATGGCAAACCAGAAAATAAACTTTTTAATTTGTACGACAGCGTAATGAATATTCACAAATGAAGCCTTCTAAAGTATACATATATACGCTGTTTATACTAAACAAATATTTGGTATTCAAAATAACTATAAAGTCGTTGATCTCAACACTAGCCTTATGTAGCACAAACTTAGAAAAGGTAGAATCATACTGAAACATTCACTGCCATAGCCTAGGATTTCCGAGTTTCCGTCCGATTGCTCTAATCAGAGAGCTACCATGGCAGCCGACAAGCATGATATTAAATTTTGCATTATTAATGGGCCAATAGTGTCTAAACTATGAAGTCGGGACTCCACACTTACATAACTGTAAACCGATATTGAGTAATGAATATCATGTATATATGATTACTCCAATGCCTGATTTCATCAACAGATGTTAATACTTAACATGAGTTAACAATAGTTAAAACATAAATTGCATTTCACCAAGTGTTAGCGTAACACTCGTGTTAAATCTGTTGTTAAACTGACACGCCAAATTTATGATGTTCAGTATTTAAAAATTGTAAATGGTCAAGATGGCGAGCATAAACGCAGCTGTTGATGTCGATTTGGTATATTTAAGACCGTCTAAATGGCATTCGTAATAGAGTACGGCCTATGAGAAGAAATTATTTTGAGGAACTATCAGAAGAAAATTTTCTACACAGGAATACTGTCGAAACAATTTGCTATGAAGGTTACTACGGAAGTACAAGAGAGGCTAGAAAATACATCGAAAGGAATATGCCGATCTCGCCTAAGATGCAAGTATTAATAACTTTGGGATTTCATAATTCCCTGAATTAGATGGATAAGTACACTGTCTACCTGCCGTCTTGAAACGTTCAAGTCACATGTCCTGCTTCGCACGTCGTTTTAAATTTACGTAATAATGAGTTAAAATATGCATCGAAAGGAATATGGCAATCTCTCCTTTGCTTCAAGTATTAATAACTTTGCGATTTTATAATTCACTGAATTATGTGGATAATACACTGTCCACATGCCGTCTTGAAACGTTTAAGTCACTTGTCCTTCTTCACACCTTGTTTTAAATTTACGTAATAATGAGTTAGAACATGCATCGAAACGAATATGCCGATCTCGTCTTTGCTTCAAGTATTAATAAATTTGCGATTTTATAAATCACAGAATTATGTGGATAATACACTGTCCACCTCCCGTCTTGAAACGTTTAAGTCACTTTTCCTTCTTCGCACCTCGTTTTAAATTTACGTAATAATGAGTTAGAATATGCATAGGAAGGAATATTCCGATCTCGCCTTTGCTTCAAATATTAATAAATGTGCGATTTTATAATTCACTATATTAATGGATAATACACTGTCTACCTGCTGCGACAGTCGGGGGTGTATGGGTGAGTATTGCCGCGCAGTTCAGCTCAATTATTTGGCAGGAGCTTGACTCCCAGGGTTGTCAGCATCACTAACAAAATTTGACGAATATATTGTCTTCGGCTGCTCTCGGAATTGTCCTAATATTTATAAATATAGGATTTTCGGCAAGGATATCTTGATACAGGGCGTTCTGGGTGGATCAGTCAGGGTACTTGGAAATAAACACAGGTTAATTCTCTTATGACGATCGATTGAATTTCATTTACTCTTCAAATACATGCTAATTAGGCGGACTCTGAATGGTATGTTTCGCGTTTGCGTGGTAGCACTCACGTGTATATAACACAAGTCGTGTGATTAGAACACCGCTACTAGTTAGCTTTAATCGAACCCGATTTCTTTAACTAGCTCGCCCGTTCCTTAAAGAGCGCGATATCTGACTTCGTGCTGGTTAGCACGACAATCTAGCCCGACCCCCAGCTAGCGACTGGATTTAGGTGTCTGCTTGTTCCCGGCTAGGCCATATGACATTTCGCTTCCCCCTTCAGCTCATTACTTTTAATTAGTTGGTCGGTAGGAAACATATGGAGTCCCATTTACGAGAAATATCACACACAAAGACCACCTAAGACGCCTCCTTCCTGTCAAACGATGTTTGAAACTAAACACGGGGAGAGAGCCTCAGATTTATGGTTGTGGTCAGCTGTCCTAGGGGAGGAAAAATCCTTACCGTTCAGAGCTCGCAACAATCTTGACATTTTACACAGAATATTTCTTTCAGTACACGTATATATATTCCCCTAAAATTCAATTAACCTACTCGAGGAAGAGAGTACCGTTTCAAAATGCCCTTTCGATTTATAAGTTAAAAACAGTATGCTGATTTTAAATTATAAATCGAAATTCTCTCTTTTCTCTGTTTTTTACATACTTTTCCTCTTCTCCAATAATCAGTTAGTTACATTGCATTAGCCATACTCTGACGTACGAAAATACATACATATATACATTCACACATACATAATTTGACAATAATGGTTGCTTACATTTTTAAGAACCTTTACACTCAAGTGACATTGTTCGTTCAGGCCATCTACTACCTGCACAGTTCCTTGCAATTCCGTAAATCAGTGTCTCTTTCAGCTTTCACAACACATTGAGTAATTTCACACACCCGAGAATGTAGACTAATGTCTGTAAACATGAGTGACAACACACCTTTCTTTTAACTTAAACTTAGTTTAACATCTCTATAGCTAGTCTTAAATATAATCATACACAGCTTGAATACCTTTATCTAATAGAGGTCAGCTTTCTTTTTCGCGTATTTCTCTAACTTCACGCGAATTACCGTCACTCTTCTTTTCTTGTGCGTTATCATCGCTTTCTAAAATTTTGTACGGCCTAAGAAGTTGTTTGTGGTACCTTCCAATAATCTTCCCTTCCAAATCCAAAAGTTCATAAGAATCTGTTCCATATTTTCTTCCTATCTTATATGGACCAACGAAATTTAAGCACAGCCTATTGTACGCTTTTTTAAGTTTATCCGATCGCGCGTGATTTTTTAATAGAACCATATAATGTTCCTTAATGATCCACTTTTTTCGACGTAATCTCCGATGTTGTCTGCGACGTTTTTCAGCTCGTTTCTTGGCCCCTTCGATGATTTACCTGTACAATTCATCCATTGTTATTTCGGGTTGGTTTCGGCAAGGAAACGTGCTAGGATCGAGCCCACCTACGTCGTCTAAGAATTTCTTCTCGTGTACTTCCTGCGGAACTGCTTGCAGGCTGACATTCGGTGAAAAATTTAAAATTCGTTCTATTTTCTCGCAATACTTAACCCAACCTGTCTCTCACAGGGATTGCTCTGTGCTCTATATCTTGTGCAATGATACAGTGTAATACCAGTTTCTTCAAATTTCTTTGAAAATTTCTTACTTGAAAAAATGGATGCGTTGTTAGTCAAAATTGCTTTCATTTTTCCACATTACGGAATATAATTTTCGAAAATTTTCTTCAAGCATATCTCAGTCGAAATCTTTCTTATGGGATATATTTCCACTTGTTTTGAAAATACATCTACCAGTACCAAAATATACCGATAACCATATTTCCCAGTAGGCATCTCTCCATGTATATCAAACAAACAAGCATGTTGGGTGCATCTCGCATAACTGAATTTGTCTCGTAGTCATACGCTACGTTCAACGATTTGCATTTCTGGCATAAGTCACAAGCAGATATTACTTTACGAGCTTTTCTTCTCAAACCTTTGATGTACATGCTTTGCAAAATTGTTAAACAAGTTTTGTCAATGCCCGCATGCACCACTGAATGCTGACAATCCATGATAACGACTTTTCCCAAACATTGTGGTATGCAAACCTTCCACCGTGGTCAAACCCGTCCATACAGCTTATAAAGAATACCTTCTCTTATGGCATATGTCTTCGTAATTTCCTTTTCTAACTCATCCGCGTTCATTCGCAACTCTTCTTCCTGCCACTTCCTTATATCTTTCAGTTTAGCTGCAGTCTCCTCCCTAAAATCAATGTATAATCGCATGATTACTACTTCTTGTTGTGGACGTCTCGATACTTCTGGAATATCTGTCCCACGACTCGT
The DNA here is from genome assembly GCA_030765055.1 of Mantis religiosa. NCBI lineage: Eukaryota > Metazoa > Arthropoda > Insecta > Mantodea > Mantidae > Mantis > Mantis religiosa. The sequence goes on along the minus strand of CM060948.1, from coordinate 309,837,139 downwards.
CCTTGAAAGAAGATCAGCGAAGATGTTATCCGCTCCCTTAACATGTTTTACATCGATATCAAAGCTCATGACTTCATGCACGTATCTTCATATCTTACTGCTCGTTAGTTTGCAGGTCTTCATGAAAGACAAGCTTACATGGTCAGAGTATATAAATATCTTCCTCCCATGGATATATTGCTTGAATCCTTGTATCGCAAAGAAAATGGCTGATATTTCAAGAAGAGTAATGCAGTTATTTGCTTCATTAGTATTTTAACTTCTCGATGCTGTACTTCTAACTTCTAACTCGTTTTCTTCGTTTCTTTGATCCAATATTGCACCGAATCCGGAAGTAGAAGCATCCGTGTAAATCTCGTAGGGCACTCCATCTCTAGGTCGTTCGTTTCAGTACAATTGAATTCGCGAACAGTTCCTTACTTCTCCGAAAAGCTTTATCTTCGGTCTCTCCCCATTTCCATTTGTTTTTCTTCTTGATTAGTTCGCGAATTGGAGCTATTTCCCCGGCATACAATGGAACAAATTTCCCTTGATAGTTTAATATTCACAATAGTCGACGGACCTGTTTGACATTCTTTGGTGGCGGCAAATTCCAGGTTGATTCGATCCTTGCTCGGTTAGGAGTTATCCCTTCCTCGCTCACCACATATCCTAGAAATTCGATTTCTTTGGCACAAAAAGAGGATTTCTTCAAATTCAGTGTCATGCCATGTTCGTGGAATTTCCTTAACACATATTTGATGTGTTTTAAATGTTCTTCAAATTCAGAATCGATTAATAAGAAATCATCCATATAGTGTATTAAGAAATCTTTAGCTTCGTCCCTGAAGGTAGCATCTGTAGCCCTTAACGAAGCACTTCCCGAAGTTTTAAATCCAAATGCGCAACGTGTGTACTGGAGAGTCTTTCCCTTAAACAAGAACGCACAGTATGGCTGTAACGAGCTTTTCAGAGGCACTTGCCAGAATGATGACGTCAGATCAATGCTAGTGAAATATTTCCCCAGCGAGATCTTAGACATTAGGCTTTCGATACCTTCGCTTCCAAATCTGTCATCCTTAACCAATATATTTATGTGTCTGCAGTCTAGTGTTGGCCTTAGATATATTTTTCTTAACAACCCAGCAAATAGGTGAAATATGAACACTGGTGGATTCCTTCACGATCCCTTGCTTCAGCATTCGGTTGATGACTTCATCCGCCTTCTCCCTCAGTGCTATAGGAATTTCCCTATATATTTAATTAAAGGGTTTTACTTCATCTATTTCGAACCCATGTTCGTAACTCGTGCAAAGTCCAGGTGATTCAGAAAACGTATCAGAGTATTTCTCTAACGCAGAATATAACCTTTCTCGCTGTTCATTACTCAAATTATGAGCTAATTCACATTTTTCACGCATCAATTGTCTTTTCAACTCGGGGAATTCATCCGTGTTAAGAATGACAGGTTCTTTCAGAAGACCCAGTTTTGTTTTCAGCTGACCGTAATCTCCACAGAAACCGAACAGTTGAAACACTTCCACTTCCTACTCATCTTCTGTCTCTGTCGCAAGAACATGATCCCTCTCTCTGTTGCAAACCTTGTGGTTAACCAGCCGGACGAAGAACACCTCCTCTCCTATGGATATCTCTGCAGGTAGCCTCTCGTCTGTGCTATTGTCCTTTTCATGAATGAATGGTACAATTACCTTTTCTCCACCCACAGAAAAACTTAAATGCTTGTTTTCAAAATCAATCACGGCCTCAAAAGCTTCGAAAATATCCGCACCCAGAATGATTGAAGTGGTTAAGTTGGGTACAATAAGGAAGATAAATTGACAACTAGTTCCCCCGATATTCATTTCCACCAACACCTGCCTTCTTATCCACACACATTTCTTTCCCACGGCTGTCCGACAGATCACATTTGTGACTGGGAGAGCCATCGTTTCTATTCTCTTGCCCAATAAATAATCATACAAGCGCTGACTAAGTACAGATATATAAGCGCCAGTGTCGAGGATAGCAGTTGAAGCAGTATTGCTTATGGGTGTACACAAGTTCCACGTTGGAACGCCAATTTGATGCAAAAATGATGATGGTGGCGATCACAGAAGTCGGCGAGCAATGAGGTTTCTCTCAGGGTATGCGTGGATGTGTGTGAGAAGGAAATTTTACAACACTGGAATGCCCGTTTCCAAATTATTTATTCACTGCTTCTTATTTCAAACCTCGAAATGGAAGCTGCCGACCGAGGGTTACCAATCACGGTTTATAGTGACTGAATGCTAACTATATTTCTCGATAAATTTTGATGACCTGACAAATATTCAAGACCGAACAAGTTGACCACCCTAATAGGCTGCACGTTTGACTCTTCCTGATATCGGCTACACGCCGGATAAATGTTTATGATGTCTTTCTAGCCGCGCACCCACCTCCATCGGCGACAAGCCGAAGAGTGCTGACCACCTTTGCGCGCGTGTGTATCTTGATATATAACTTTCACTCTCCAAATTCCTTTTCCAAACCAAACAAAGTCCTTTTGTGGCTGTTTTGGTCGCCATTGTAAACGATCCGAAGAATACCCTATTCATGTATGTCAAGTGACAATTCCTTTAGAAACCTTCTAAGGTCACTGTTCCTTTCATTCATGACATTGTTATAAACAGTTTCCCCAACTAAACTGGCCTTGGGGCTTGGTCTCACAAAGAATCAACATTCCTTCGACGTCTATCATTATTCTTTGCTCCTGCAAACAATAATTTCGGTATCAAATGCCCCCATAGATATTATTTTATTATCCCATAATGAAATAATATATATGTCTTGCCCGAATATAACGCAAAATATTAGACCTTTGTCAGCAACTTCCAATCCATTTTACAATTTCTTCTCACAACATTAATTTTTACATGACATTTCCTAAAAATTAGTCACCTGGTTACATAACAACATTTCATTTAAAATTTACCAACATTCTGTTCTGTAATTTTCAACTTTCAAATATTACTCGGAAAATATTTCAATCTACCTCATCTCTCTCTTTCTCCATCTGATCTACTTAAAATTAATTCATATTGTTGTTACACTTGAAACAATTCCTACATATACACTCCCATGTTTAAATCAATGGTACATTCATAAGATTATATTTGTATACAACATTTCTGAGTTCTTCTTCTTGATTCTATATAAATATTCTTTTCAAAAGTCTTTCATTGTTCTGATATTTTTTTTTTTTTTTAACTGGTTATTTTTTTCATACATTTCCGAATACTTCTTTATGATTCTATATAAATATTATTTTCAAGAGTCTTTAAGTGTTCTGATTTTCATTACTATATTTTTTTTTTTTTACTTGTTTAGTTTTAAGTTTCACTGCACTGTCACAACACTGTTTACACTTAACCTATACATTTTACACTACACTGTTCAAACTTAACCTATACATTTTACAAGTTTGTTTCTTCTCCTTTTACAATTTTATGGCAATTTTAAATACTTTAGCCTAAGTTCCTACCATTTACAAGAAAATTCATCATCCCACAACGTACTTCGAAATACAAGAGAATTTTGCGGACTTTTCCGTGTATAAAGGACTTATTTATTATACATCCCCATGATTTTTCCAAATTTAACTTAGATATCGGACATCGATCTTTTTTTCTATCTTTCTTAGGCATATTCTGATGGAACTGTGCCCCTTGCCCGAAATATTTTAATATTTCTGTTTCGTTTATCCTTGGATTTTGCATGTTTTTCAATGTTTCATTTGTCACCGTGATCTCTATTGCTACCTCATTCATTTGATTTTTGTTTTCCCCCAAAAACCTCGTCTGTTTTCTATTTTCCCACTCTGATACTTCTAGTCTACCCCTAGTTTCTCCTAACTTTTCTCTAGCCATTCCTATTTCTTCGTCTAATTTCTGTACTATTTCCTCCCCAAGTTTTCTGTTTTCACTATCTAACCTTTCATTAGTTAGATTTATAACTTCATTTTCAGCATTCTCCGTCTCCTCACTAACATCTTTTCCTACATTGTCTGTTACCTGATCAGCTTCTTCCCTTACGTTCTCTACTTCCTGACTAACTTTCCCGAAATTTTATAACGACTGTTGTTGATTATCTAACTTCTTTCCTAGTTCTATTTGTCCTGCTTCTAACTTCTGAAAACCACTTTCTATCTTTCCTTCTATCTTTTTTAAACTTTGATTGTTATCCTTCATCTCTCTTCTTAAACTTTGATTGTTATCATTCATCTCTTTCCTTAAACTTTGATCGTTATCATCAATCTTTTTACTTAAATTTTGATTGTTATCATTCATCTCTTTCCTTAAACTTTCAGCCTTATCATCTATCTTTTTACTTAAACTGTCAAACCTTGCGAACACTTTTCTAATTTCCTCTAACATATTTATTTCCCTTTCTACATTATCTAGGACAGTTCTACTACGCTCTGGTACTTCGACTTCCTGCCTACTGTTATTACTATAAACCTCCTGAACTTCCATTTTCTTTTTTTTTTTTTTTTTTTTTTTTACATATTTTTACTCAACACATTTGTTTTCCTCCTCAAATATATTCACAATAATCTATTAGATAATGTAACACTCTGTACCTTTAATTGTTTTTACTGGCTCCTGATGATGTCACTGATGACGATGCCGGCCTCCTTTCTTCTTTACAGTCGTACTGTTGACGAATTTCTTGATGGGTCGACCGTCCTCCTTTCGAACCACCTTCACCTGTTGAACCTCGTTGTCGGGGTGAAACTCCTTCTAGGTTGAACCTCCTTCTCGGGTTGAACCTCGTCGTCGGGTTGAAACTCCTTCTCGTATCGGGCTGAACCTCCTCCTCGTATCCGGCTCCACTTGTTGTCGAACGTCCTTCTCCTATCGTGCCGAACCTCCTTCTCTTATCGAGCTCCACGTTGGCGCGCCAGTTTGAAGCAGATTTTATATGTCGAACAACGAGCTCTACGTTGCGGCGCCACGTTGAAACAAACTTGTGGGTGGCGAACAAGGGTTACCACAATTGATCACTGTTCACGAAGAGACTGGCGGCAGAATGTTTATTGTTCGATAAACTTTATTTATTGCTCAAGTATATATGAACCGACAATTATGAAACACCGAACAAGTTGTCCACCCTAATAGGCTGCACGTTTGACTCTTCCTGATATCGGCTACACGCCGGATAAATGTTTATGATGTCTTTCTAGCCGCGCACCCACCTCCATCGGCGACAAGCCGAAGAGTGCTGACCACCTTTGCGCGCGTGTGTATCTTTATATATAACTTTCACTCTCCAAATTCCTTTTCCAAACCAAACAAAGTCCTTTTGTGGCTGTTTTGGTCGCCATTGTAAACGATCCGAAGAATACCCTATTCATGTATGTCAAGTGACAATTCCTTTAGAAACCTTCTAAGGTCACTGTTCCTTTCATTCATGGCATTGTTATAAACAGTTTCCCCAACTAAACTGGCCTTGGGGCTTGGTCTCACAAAGAATCAACATTCCTTCGACGTCTATCATTATTCTTTGCTCCTGCAAACAATAATTTCGGTATCACAGTACACTCAATGTTGAAAATTTTCATCTTTATTTGGGGCGATTCCGTAATTTCACCGTTAGATTTATTTGTTATTTTCGCTAAAATTACTTCTTCTAGGAACTCGATTTCTGAGTTAGGTGAGCCAGTAGCTAGCGAATACCTGCTTAAATACTGGATGTCTTGTTTTCCGCCAAACTACGTACATTGTTCGGAACATTTCTTGCAGCGTTGTTTTGATTACTGTAATTAACTGAACAAAATGTTCCTCTGCTACGGCTGGATCTATGAATCTACAGTTTTGTGCATGGACCAGGAGATAATCCGACATCGTCACTTGCGATCGCGGATCATATGTTTGTGTAGCTAAATTCAAACGAATAACACTTTGTGCTTGGCTATTCCAAAATTTCGACACAAATAGTTTGCAAAAATGTGCATAATTGTTGCTGTCTGGTAGAGCAACTCGCAATCAAGTTTTAGCTTTCCCTTTTAATGTAAACCTCACGACAAACATTTTTAATTCATCTGGACTTCCTTTTACTTTAAAATATTCATCCAAATCTAGCAAATGTCTCATCGGATTCATTTTCTCTGCGTCAAAATTTGGCGGACTGACCTCATTTAAATTTGTAATTGAATCGGTGTAAACATAGGTGATAAATTGTTGTTTAAGTTAGAGGCGGCACTACTATCAGAGACATTTACCTCATCTACAACAGTGCTATTGCGTCCTGCAGAGGACTCTGACACATGCGTATTTAACACATCATCACTTAACCTATGTGAATTGGAATTAGAATCTAGTTCTAGTCTTTTTAAGCCATCCCTAAGCTTGTTAATAAAGCTTTCATATACATCCCCTCTTTTAAAAATTTCAGTAAGAGTAGTCTCGAGTTGCGTTTTTTCTTTTGACTTCTCTACTTTATCATTTGTCATTAGTCTTTGAATATCTCTCAATTATTTGAATAATCTCTCAATTCTAATGTATTTCTACTCTCAAATTCCCTAATATGATTGTCAACTCGACGTTGCTCTTCCCGAAATTTCACCTGCATTTTTCTCTCTCTGCTGTCACATACTTCGAAGAGTTTTGTTATTTTCTCCTGATTTTCCCTGATTCTGTCACACATGTCACTGCTGTTAGTCTCTAGTCTTGGCACACTTTCCTAATTTCTCTTACACTTTAATCTACTTCGCAGGCAAAACCAGAAATCTTTCTCTCCAACTCTCCCTTCAATCAGTTTTCTAGGTCTAACATTTCAGTTTTATATCTGACTTCAGCAACTCAATTTTTTATTTCTTGGGCTTCAAATTTACTATGAATGTCTGCTTTTTGTGACTCAAATTTATTACTAATGTCTGCTTTTTGTGATTCAAATTTATTACTAATGTCAGGTTTTATATTGTCCATTTCAGTTTTAATTGCTGTCAGGATAGCAGATAAGTCCACCGAGGAAAAGGCAGGAGGGTATGTCATTACAGGAGCATGTAGAGTCGTTCCTACTGCAACAGAGGGATGGGCGTTATCTACCTGAATTGGCCCCTCACTCTGGTGAAGTACTTCGGTGGTCTCCCGGTCAGCTGTGAGGTTTTCCGTCTCCATTACGTCAGCTAAAGTCTGCCTGTTTCTACTTAAAAGACACTTTCTCAATCTCCTACCACTCCTTAATAGCATCTAGTTTCTACTTCTCTTATTTTCTAAAACATGCAGCATATGAATCTCCATTAATTTTACTTGATTGGGAATTGTTTTTCTATTGTTCTGCTTACTTCTTTGAAGCGGATCCCTCGATGCACAAACTTTTAACCCATTTGCACTTGCAAATTCACTCTTCAACGAGAGAAAAAGAGTCTTCTGCCCTTATCTCTCTTTTAAATTTTATGCACTACACACAACTTTATTGACGATGAAGTCTCGCTGTCGGTCGTCAAACTGCGATGATCGTTGTCCTCCTAATCTCGGTGACCTGGTTCTCCTTGTCCCTTTGATCAGCTTCTCGTAGTCCATCAGTTGGGCGCCATTATTTGTGGCAAGTCCGGGTGTCGGGTGAGTATTGCCGTGCAGTTCAGCTCAATTATTTGGCAGGGGCTTGACTCCTAGGTTTGTCAGCATCGCTAACAAAATTTGAAGAATATAGATGTCCTCGGCTGCTCTCGGAGCCATCCTTATATTTATGAATATAGGACTTTTGTCAAGGATCTCTTGGTACAAGGCGTTCTGGGTGGACAATTAGGGTACTATGAAAGAAAGACGGTTAATTCTCTTATGACGATCGATTGTATTTCAATTACTCTTAAAATACATGTTAATTAGGCGAACTCTGAATGGTAGGTTTCGCGTTTACGTGGTAGCACTGCCGTATATGTAACACGGGTAGTCGGATTAGCACCCCGCTCTTAACTAGCTTTAATCGAACGCCATTTCTTTACCTTACTCGTCCGTTCCTTAAAGAACGCGATATCTGACTTCGTGCTGCCGCACGACCAACTAGATCGACCCCCAGCTAGCGACTGATTTAACAAATGCGATTTCTGTCGGCGCGCGCAAGCACGACGATCTCGATCGACTCTCAGCAACCGACTGATTTAATGAACGTGATTTCTTCCCGCGTGCGTTAGCACGACGAACTCAGTCGACCCTCAGCTAGCGACTGAACCTTAGACAGCAATTTGTTCCCGGCTAGGCCATATGACACTTCGCTTCCCCCTTCAGCTCATTATTTTTAATTAGTTGGTCGTTCGAATACATATGGAGTCCCAGTTACGAGAATCTCACTTTACACCACCTAAGATGTCCCCTTCCTTTCAAACGATGTTTGAAACTAAACGCCATCTGCGACCCATCAAATTTATGGTTGCGGTCAGCTTTCCTAGGGGAGGAAAAGTCCCTACCGTTCAGAGCTCGTAAAAATCTCGACACTGCACACACAATATATTTGCTCCAATACACGTATACATTGCTTTAACAAACAATTAATCTTCCATACATTCCTTAACAGCCAATCAATCAACTCGAGGAAGAGAGTACCGTTTCACACTCTACATCTTCTTTCAAGACACTAACTAGTGCGAGTATGGTAGGACGTGATTTTTGCACAACCTTATGGAAAAGGTGATGTAATCTTATGACAGCACTGTTGGTTCCATGGAATATATCGTGATTGGAACAATCATTTGGTGCTGATGTACTATCAAGCAATATTTAATCATGTAATTATGGTACCGAATGAATTTTTAGTGGACGTTTTCTTATATAATTTGTCAATTTGGTTAAAGGGAAGGCGAGTTAGTGCAGATCACATCTTTACCTGAAATCTAATTTCAATTTTGAATGTACTCACGGATTCTTAATTTTTGCGCCTTTATCCAAATACACTTATTAAAGAATTAGCTGCCACCAAACATTCGTACTTCTGGGATCACAAGATTTAAAACTTTAATAGCTCCAGCCCTCAACAACATTGTTTGAGGTCCAGTCTGAAATCTTCTCTTGAATTGCATTATCCAGCGGTAAGGCACAACATTGTTTTCGTGACCTGTGCTTCCAAGATCGCCATGGATATAGTATATTTGGCCATATTTTTGGGCTCTAGCCTCTGAATGTTTCATCTATAAAAAGATACGTTTTGCCGCGTGTTTCTCTGGTAAAGTGATGTTTTCAGGTCGTTCTTCAAGGCATGTGATATTCTTCTAACTCGATGCAGGTTAACATTACACGCAATCTGACGAGGCATTTCGGCCTCAGATCATATCCACGGTTAAATAGTGGACCCATTTCTTCGACATAAATCGCAGAAGACAAAGTAATGTGTTCCCTTCCTCATAGTCTTTCATTGGTGATGGGCTTGAACTTAAGTGGCAGTAACGTCCAGCACGATTCATGCGATGGACGCCACGTGTTTGAAAAACAGTTCTTACTGCTGATTATGCATCCTGTGTATTTGCACTTGATACCTTTTACGCGTTTAAAAACAATAACGTTTTCATGGTTAATTCTTCTTATTGTGTATCGACATACAACGTAAAGGACACAAGGCTTACTCTTTGTTTCCCTGAACTCCATGTCAGGAAAATCAAACTTATCTCCGTGTTAAAAACTGGAAATTACATTCAAAAAGCTTACAAACAGCTTCGAAAAACATTAAAAATAGAATAGAAAGTGGCCCAGATGGTAGAAATGTTGAATTATTGTAATATTCTGATTTAACGTGCCAACTAACACTCCTGCATTTATATATCGAGTGTTGGAAAGGTTATCATCTAAATCATCCAAAGTAGCTGAAGTGATACCCAGTTTTAAAAAAGGGCAAAGAAATGACCCTAATAGCTATCGAGGTTAAACGCAGTTTACAAGATGTATACCAAAAATTGTAAATAATCGTTTAAAGCCATTAAGAGAGGTGATTTAAAAGCGGAGCAACCAAGCTTTAAATAGGGCGATGTACTAGTGATAATGCTTTTAGTATAAAGAGAATATTATAAAAGAGACGAGAGTTCAACTTAGAAAGTCAGATAGCATTTGTAGACTTCGAAAAAACATTTGATTCTATAAATATAAATAGATTATCAAACACAATGAACAAAAGGGGATATCCCCCTCATTTAGTAGGAATAACTAAAAGCTTCTATAGATACACAAATATAATCATAAATACAGACACGATAAAAAGAGAAGAAATAAAGGTAAATCAAAGATTAAAACAGAGATGTAACCGTTTTCCTACACAATTTAATGTACACTAGGACGATTTTCTAAAAACTTGAGGAAAGAAAACAAGTGGACGAAGGAATACAATTAAATAGAAATAAAAAATTAAATGTAATACTCTATACTGATGATGTAACGATGATACGAGAACATGAAGAAATCCTTAAAAGTTTCATGTATAAAATTTATTTACTAGGAAAGGAATGCAATCGAAATATCTCCACAAAGAAAATGAAAACAATGGCACAACGAGGAAGGTATCCTGTAGCAGCCCGGAACAGCTTTCGAATTTCAGGTGTTTGGGCTTTGACTTAAACAAAGACATAGAAAACAAAATAAAAAATTTCATCAGATACGTAGAACTACAACAGATACATTGAAAAACAAAGCAAGGAAAGAGACAATGTTAACATTTTATAAAACGATGGCAGTGCCTGTGCGCATGTACGGAAGCGAGTCCTGAGTATTAAAAGAAACAGAAAAAATAAGATACAGGCAGCAGAAATGAGGTTTTTAAGAAAACTTAAAGATGTATTAGACGAGATTTAATAAGAAATGAAACCATTTGAGAGGAATAGCCATATATAAATTATAGGAAAATAGAAGGAAATATACAGAACCGGAAACAATATATGAATAGAATGGACGAAGAAAGAGTACTGGTGTTGGGATTGGTGATTTCGTTGCAGAGGGCATTCGGTACGTAGGCCACCATGCTGGGCTCATTGTTCCTATGCCCCCAAGTGGGGGCACCCCCGGGAGGAAGGATGAGGCGAAGGTGACAGAGGGCGACCGACCCAAGCAGCCACGACAGTACAGAGGGTAGGCTCCCTACAGTTTACTTGGAGAGAGGCTTCCTTCGACAGGCCAGGACAAGGAACCCGCTCCCCTACAGCGGGACTGCAAAGAGCCCAGCAGCCGAGCCCTAACGGTCCCAGGCAGGCGATCCGAGCCCCAAAGGTCCTGGCTGGCGGCCCCGAAATGTTCCCACTTGATACCGAAATTAAAGGATTGAAATAAGGAAAGAATCATGATGGATTTCAAAGGAATGTTGGTTATTTGTTACTACACGTGCTGGGGCTGTTGAGTCGAATAACAGTTGGGGGAAATAGTTGTTTTAAAAAAAATAAACATAAGAAACAGTCCCCCTAGCAGTGTTCTAAAGGGTAGCACTTGACTTTGTTTGAATAGGGTAGTCTTCGGAGCCCTCAAAATGGCAAGACAAAATAGTCACAAAGGGAACCTTTGGTTTAATAAAGGGCTTCGAGAAAGTGAAAGTCACACACACCAACGCGCAGCTGTGTAGGACATTCAGTTGGTGGCTTGGAGCCGATTAGGGCAGTCCTATTCTTCTGTCTTGGTCGAGGGCAGACTAGGAGTGATGAGAGAAGACATTTGTCGGTTCATATGTACGTGAAGAACGAATTAAGTTTTATCGAGTAATAAGCATTTCACATATAGTAACTCTAAACAGTGATATTGGTAATCTTTGGTCGGCAATTTCGAGTTTCATGTAATGATAAAAAGAAGCAGTCATTAAACCAGTTTGAAACGGGCATTCCAGTGTTATTAAAACCATCCTTCTCATACATATCCACGCATACCCTAAGAGATACCTCACTGCTTTACCCTGAGCTACCCATATTATTGTATCAAACTGTAGCGGAAATTGGAACTGTGCACCACCCATAATATATTGCTACACAACAGAGGAACTGAGATTGGCAACCGACCCACCGGAGGAGGAAGTAGTTTTTCCACAGAACATATCATCCTGCCATTCACCACCGAGAAACCCGCCGACACTTCTACCCTGAAAGAGACCATCAGATGAGAGATGATGTAAAATGACAATGGAGATGAAATGGAGGGACTGGAAATTCGGGGGATGTAATTAACCTACCCAGCATTCGTCTAGTGACACGGGAAAATCCCCGAAAGAACCCATGGGTCAGGTAGGTCGGGCACGGTCATCGAACCCGGGACTGCCGAATGCGAGCCATAGACGAAACCGCCCGAGCCATCCCGCTCGGTGAGTACTGGTGTTAATAAGGAGATATAATCCTCGCGGAAGAAGAGCTGTAGGGCGCCCTAGAAGAAGTTGGGAATAGTAATTCATGAAATGCGAAGACAGAACGAGCAGAAATGCCTAATACCCAGAGTGAAGAAAAAGAAGAAAAAATGACCTTTAAAGTTAAATAACAACCCCCTTCCCTCCACTTACCAGTAAGAGCGGACAATTTGAAATAAAAAATAGTTATTTGTGTGTCTAATTATCGCGAGTCATCTTTAAAGAATATCAGGCGGCCATCTCCTGCAGTGAAACAGAATGGAATAACAAAGGAAGGCCACAGGTTAATCTAAAGCACGTGCAGCTCTTTTACTAGAGAAAGTGCAACAGGAATTTCCCACTCCACTATGTAAATCTATTGTGTGTTTCAAACGGGAGGGTGTTTGTCCTTCAGCGCTACTAGGTGAGCAACCAATCGGAGTTCTGCAGTGCTCTAAAATATACTATTCCCGCTAAGACAAACATTCAGATTTTGCAAACACTGATCAATGAGGGAGGAGAGAGTAATGTATTTCACATATTTAACATTTAACATAACATATTTTTAGCTCAAATAGTTTTCTTAACGCAAATAAAGTAGGAACCATTATATTATAACAATGCATTGCGACGTAAGTACTAATGAATATCATTATTGTTTGGCATGTATGCGTGAACGTATATTTGAAATTACTCAGAACTGAAACGTTAACATTTGACATGACGTGATAAAAGTAATATTTACTTTGAATAAGCCAAGGTGTTTGTTAAATTAGGTGAGTGTAAACAATACACTTCCTGCTAGTCTGGCAGATCGTGTCTGTCCACTTTATGTCGTTGTTTATGAGTAGTTCGTAATCTCTATTTACTCTAGAGAGTTTAAAGCCGTACTATTTAGATACCCTTCCATGACAAAGTATATCAGCTGGATCAATGGGACGCGATTCCCCTTCCCCCTTATTACTACCAGATCAATTCAATAGAGTTAATGTGGGCTCAAACTATGATGCAAATAAAGCAATGTTTATAAACGGACTGACGTTGAACGATTTACTCACGAATAAATTAACAAGGAACACAACAAAACTAGGAAAACTGCGGGAGACATCAGATAAACTCAAGAAGATGACTTTTGGAGAGCACGTAACGAGATTTTGGGACATATCATCATAAATTTGCAGTACTCAAACGTTGAAAACAATGAAAATGACGAATTATCCCTTACCGTAAGTCACATTCACAGCTATACGTATTGTCACCCGAACGTTGGAACACCCTATAGAACCAGCTGACGGCAGCAGCAGGAGACGGAGGCACTCGGACACGCCCCCTCGTTTGTCTTATAGCGGTAACAAGGGGTGGCTGCGAAAAATCATTACCGTGTCGTCTCTTTCCGCTGCCCTTGATTTCTCGAACTTACGGGATATTTCATCTAATCCAGAACATTCTCGATCGGCCAGCTGACACTATATAAGCAACACGCCGAGCTGCAGGAGAGTCAGTCAGTCAGTGCTTGACGTGCTAGTGTACGACGAGAAGACTGTGTGAGTGCATCGGAGGATTGTACGTAATTACGAGTGCAAGTGAAATTGTAACGGACGAACTGATGAATCGTAATTGTGTGCATTACGTAATTCTGTGTAATTGGCAAGAGTTTAACTGTAAGTCAGTGGAAATAAAGAACATTTTTGAGTGCTGCAATTGGACTTTTCATTTCACGAATCCACAAAGTCACACTGGTGTCAGGAAGCGGAACAACAACATCACCGAACATTACAACCATGGACGCGGCATTGGAAAAATTTTTGGAGAAGATGATGGAAATTAAGGCCGAATTAACAACGACGACGGAAACGGCAAACAACAACTTGGCCACGACAATGACCGCAAAAATTGCCGAACAGACCATGGAAATGAAGGTGGCGAACGAGGCTCTCGCCGCCAAATTTGAAGAACAGTTGGCCGGCGTGAGGATTAACGTGACGGAGCTGGGCAAGCGTATTGGCCAAGTGGACGAGCGCGTCAAAGGCCTGGCGAACCGCTTCTATGAACTAGAGGAAAAGGCCGACAATAACGCCAAGTCCCTGAACGCCATGTTTGAAGAGGTCGAAGTCAACGCGAACCGCGTAAACAACCTGGAGGGAAAGGCCGACAGCAGCGTCAAGTCTCTGGGCGCCATGGTGGAGGACGGCGTCGGCAGGAGGTTGAAGGATTTGTAGGCCGTTGCACCAGGACGCGACACAACATCGGCGCGCGTCAAACCTCCGAAATATGACGGCGCGTCAACATTTGAGGTCTTCCGCCACCAGTTCGACACAGTGGCCAAGCACACCAGATGGTCACCGGAGGGGGAGGCCACACAGTTAATAGCCAGCCTCCAGGGACGGACCGCGGAAGTCCTAAACGTGGTGCACACAACGGCGGCGCCCAAGGACATCTGGGAGACCCTGGAGGATCGGTTCGGGAACCACCGCTTAGCCGCAGCATACCGCAGCCAGCTAAAGGCAAGGTCACAGCAGCCGGGGGAGACGCTGCAGGAGTTCGCCATAGCAATTGAGCAGCTGGCTAGCAAGGCCTTGTTTGACCTCCCATGAAGTTCGTATCCCGGGAAGCCACCTACAACTTTGTCGACGGGGTACGGAACACGAAGATTCGTCAGCGCCTAATGCTCGGCGATTATAAAGCCATCTACGAGGAGCTGACAGCGGCATTAAGGATGGAGGCGGCCAAGGTGACATCTATCCCGACGTCGAGAACGAGGAGTTTCCGCTACGCCGGAGACAGAAGACCAGCTGAAGGACGCCGGCGAACACCTAGTGGACTGTGTTGGGGGTGTGGACAGCCCAGACGCCTGCAGAGAGACTGCACACACCAGGAAGAGCAGCCGGAAAACGAGTATGGGCCGTCGTGTAGAGGGGAACGTCGGCGCCATCACCACCATCCCCTCGAGTGACACTGCGTGCCGTGAGCCGGCGTATGGATGACAGCCTCATCGCGGACGCTTGGGTAAGAGGAAAGCCGTGCCGCGTTCTGGTGGACACCAGAGCGGCCCTGACCATCATCAGACCTGACGTGGCGAAGGGTTTGCCGGCAAGGAAGCCGATCCGACCATACCAGCTCGTCACGGCATCGGGCGACACCTTCCTGTGGAGAAGGAGGCCCTGCTGAAGCTGACCTTGGGAAGGAGCACCGTACGTCTGTGGGTGTTCGTCGCGAAAGTGGCTGAGGAGGTGATACTGGGATTGGATGCCCTCAGGAATCATGAGGTGACTGTCGATATCGGCAAGAAGGTCCTGCGGCTCAACGGAGAAGAGGTTATACTCCGTCAACCAGAAGAGTGCCTTGGAATTTGCAGGGTCGCCTTGAGCGAAGACGTGGTTGTCCCCGCGAGGAGCGGGGTGGTGGTGACAGCGCGACTGGAGGGCCAGAGAACGAGGAACATGATGCTGGACCAGAAGACGCCTGTACACGGACTGTGTGTAGCCAGGGCATCGCTGCCCTAACGAGAGGAGGTGCCGGTGAGACCGCTAAATCCAACGGACGCCGATCACGACGTCCAGGCCGGGACGGCTTTGGGAACGGGCGAGCCCGTGGTAAGCGTAACAGCAATCGACAAGACGTAGGAGCCGGTGCCGACGCAACACATGGGGCCCCGGCAAAAAGGCTTACTAGAGAGGGCGGCCGACCACCTAACCGCAGAGCAGCTGGAGAAAGTTCGACAAGTGCTAAGACGATAACAGCGCGTCTTCATTTAAGGTGATAGTGACTACGGCCGTACGGACAAAGTGCTTCACCGCATCGACACCGGGGACGCCCGGCCTATTCGGCAACCACATAGACGCGTCCCGCTGGCGAAGCAAGGGGCGGTACGAGACATGCTGGAGGACATGAGATCCAGGGAGGGTTTGAAGAGTTTGATAGCCCTTGGTGTTCCCCTGTAGTCTTGGTGACAAAGAAGATCGGCGAGCTGCGCTTCTGTGTAGACAACAGAAAGCTGAACGCTGTCACCTGGGAAGGACTGTTTCCCATTATTCCGGTTTGACGACACCCTGGACACGCTAGCTGGTGCACAGTGGTTCTCGACCCTGGACCGGAAGTCGGGCTACTGGCAGGTAGCTCTAGACCCAAGACACAAGGATAACGCCAGCCAGCTTAATGTTTGGCCGAGAGTTACGCCTCCCTTGTGGCCTGGCTTTTGGAAGCCCTCCGGAAGCGAAACAGCCAGCGACCGGGTATGTGGAGAACTTGGTGGACCATCTCCAGTACGTGCACGAGATGGCTCGCCAGAACATCCAGAAGGAGAGCGACCGCATGAAGACCAGGTATGACAGGAAAGCCAACAGCCAAGGGTTCCAGCAAGGTGACCTGGTCTGTTTGTACCGTCCTACCCGGACCAAGGGACGCTGCCCTATGCTCCAGCAGCCATGGCGAAGACCATACCGGGTGGTGAAGAGGATTAATGACGTGGTCTACCGCATCCAGAAGGTTCCCCGAGGTAAGATGTTGGTGGTACACCTGGATCGCCCAGCACGCTACGATGGTGCTGTTGGGGACGACCAGCTTTGAGGAGGGAGCAGTGTCACCCGAACGTAGGAACAGCCTATAGAACCAGCTGACGGCAGCAGCAGGAGACGGAGGCACTCGGACACGCCCCCTCGTTTGTCTTATAGCGGTAACAAGGGGTGGCTGGGAAAAAAACATTACCGTGCAGTCTCTTTCCGCTGCCCTTGATTTCTCGAACATACGGGATATTTCATCTAATCCAGAGCATTCTCGATCGGCCAGCTGACCCTATATAAGCAACACGCCGAGCTGGAGGAGAGTCAGTCAGTCAGTGCTTGACGTGCTAGTGTACGACGAGAAGACTGTGTGGGTGCATTGGAGGATTGTACGTAACTACGAGTGCAAGTGAAATTGTAACGGACGAACTGGTGAATCGTAATTGTGCATTACGTAATTCTGTGTAATTGGCAAAAGTTTAACTGTAAGTCGGTGGAAATAAAGATCATTTTTGAGTTGTGCAATTGGACTTTTCATTTCACGAACCCACAAAGTCGCAGTATGTACAACAGGTATTTTCGTTGGATTAGGAGAATAAGAAATTCATAAACTATAATTAATTTCAAACCAAATATTTAAACCATTTGCGAAATACACGAATATTCACGTTGAAATTGTGATTTCAACAACCGCATTGTTATAAAACTTTGGAAAATTCAGTTTGCGTTAGCGCCAAGGGCACTCGCAAATGTGCGAAAGAGAGGGAAGTATTGAAAGTGTAGGGATAACGAGATGGCAACGCTGATAGCTCTAACGCATCTGATTCGCCTCAGGCGAGAACTCTTCCCATTTGAAACACACAATAGTCTGGAAGGTCTGGCAAGTTTGCGTGTTTCGTGCTTAACCATCTCTCTGGAGAGCAATTCAATAGCATCGGAAGTAATGGTATTGTGGAACACTCCCAATATGCAGGAAGATATGTAAGGGCACCACTGGGGCAAAATGTACCAACGGGGTGAGACGTGATACCTAATTCCCTGTGCAACATTAGTGCAGGTGTTAAAGTGCTTCTGACCCACCACAAGTAGGAGAAAAGAATTAGGGCAATCCTCCAATGGCGTCCCACAAAATCATAACTAATCATACCCTGTACTGTTAAGAGCACCTCGAAATGCGAGATCCAGCTTTCTAACAATAACGACTGAAAAAAAGTGAAAATTACTATCCAGCCATTGACCTAAGTGGAAAATGTGTACCAGCTGGTAGGCCGATGATCAAACTTTAGCACCGAGATATAATGATATGTGTTTTAATCCCACAAAACTGTTAGGAGCCCCAGTAAACTGGAGGGAGGAAACCTTGGCGCGGGTCCCAGAAAAACGAACGATAGGTAATAGCTTTCTTGATATTCACTGTTAGCCTGTGAGAGCCTGGCCACATTTCAATACATTTACAGCATCATTTAAAGAAGTGCGGCGTTCAGCTACATAAAGTATAAAGCAATGTCAACCGTGAATATCAGGATACAAACACGATTAAGTAACACTTCCTTATTTTCAGCATTATAAATTAAATGTAGAAGCGGACTAAGGCATGGACCTTGAAGGTAGCTCTAGAACTGCGTGCAGTACACCCAGAATGCGCTGGAATAAGGCACAGAAATAAGAGCTGTAAAGAGGACAGGATGGAGGCATTATCAAAACCATGGACGATGTTCGGAAAACAAAACATATAAAAAAACCTGTTCCTGCATATAGGAAGTAAATGATGTTACACCATCCAATAAGAAATAATTGTCTTTACGTTCAAACACTCTGAGGGTGTAAGGTAGAAAACTAGGGTGGGTAATTTGACGGTGAAGTGGGATATCTTCCTGGTTTTAAAAAGGAGAAAACCGTGAAGTGTTTCCAGGTAGCGCGTAAAATGCCATTGCACGGAAACATAATTATAACTAGTTGTTACTTTCTGAAGGCAGGCAGCTGTCGGGCTTCCTCCTTTCAATGTGCAGTTCTCCGAACCTGCATCCCACATAGTTCACATCGGTGGCTGCTGCCATATGATTGACGGAAAACTCCACTCCCCTTTGCTTCTGCCTTGATCACCAAGCTACAAAGGATACTGCACACAAATATCTTGATAGCGTATTTCCTAGGGAGAGAATAGCTCAATGAGCCGGAACTTGAGTTTCTGGAAAGGTCTCAGTTGGAGGTTATATTGTAGATGCAAATGGTACGGTTTAGCAAAAAAGGTCACCTGGTTTGGTGTATTACCATTCTATAATGATACAAAGTAGAACGAAATTAACTAATCAAATTACTATCTTAGTTAAAACAGCTCCTGTGTTGAACTTAACTTATCATATTTTGCTTTTTCTTTTAAACTAAATACTTTCTTTACACTAGAAGGACAGGTGAGTATGGTCTACCGAGATGGACCAAACCGACATTTTGCCGGTTGCAGTTTCATCGGCCCATCTTAAAATTGTAAACAAATTTTAATACATACCAGTTTATTTAATATTATTTATACAGTTTACCACTATATAATTTTACGTTTGTTTGAATAATTACACAGTAAAATGAAAATTATTCCAAGTATATACGATAACCAAATGTAAAATAGATAACTTCCCTTAGCAAACACATGTGTTTGAACATGTGTTTGAATACTATAGTATATAGTAGAAAAACACTTATAAACCTGATTTCGCTCATTCACAGCCACCTACAGCATCGTAGCACCTAACACGAGTATTCAGCGTTGCCTAAACATGGTCCACAAACATACTTGCTGCCAGGCTGTATATGAACTGACGTCTGCTTACCTTTGCACCTGTTACTTCCATATACAGTACTCATGCATTAATAGCTGCCAAGACCAGCACATTGTAAAAAACATGCTTAGGCTACCTTCTGTGTACGTCATACAACGCCGTACTTGGTGTTATTGCAGTTGCCACTGATTCTGGTAACTTTTTAGGATGCTGTTTATTTATAGTAACTGTGTCACGCATTGAAGTCAAAACAAGCATATTTTTTTCTTTTGCCATGAGCATAGCGTATCAAAGTTATGTCACCTGACTTATATAGTACAGTTATGTGCAAAGGCGCTGCAGCAGATTTTGCTGATTGAGGGATTTCCCTTCTACATTGCTTTACTTGGCCATAATGCCTGTACTTTTACGCTTCAAAAATTCTGCAAGGCATTTGGTTGTGGAAAAGTTATCACATGTAATGTTTCTTCCTGCAAAAACAAAGGGCTGTATAAGACGCGTTTCAACATGCTCCGCAAGAGGAACACCTCTGGGGCGCTGATCGTCGTTGTCCACGTGAGGAAAACAATTCACCCGATACTCTGAATTTGCATCAGCTGCAAGCCAAAACTTTGTTCCAAATTTGTCCAGGTTATTGCTCATATATTGAATGTAAGAGCCTCTAGCCTTGCAAGGAAATAATTGCTCATCCACAGTGATATTTGCGCTTGGAATGTAACACTGCAAGGTATTGGCAAAAAAAGTATTCCACACAGGAGTAGCAGTTGCAAAGCGATATGTACTTAATATTTGAGAACGTGTGTCTTTGTCATCAAATCGCATAAAACATAAAATTTCAGCGAATTTGTTTCTGCTCATTGTGTACCTGAAATGTCGATGTTCCCCAGGTATTCGACGATAACAACTTCAACGGAAAACTTTTTGCTCCAACACCTCGTAAATTCCTAAGCGGTAGCAGGAATTGCAGCACTTGGGCAATAAAGCTTTCTTTCTCATCGACGTAGGGTCTGCAGATAGTCATAAAACAATCAGGAAGGAAAACAGCAATAGGTTTTGGACAGATCCGAAGGCTATTTATTGTTCACACTTCCGTACCAGTCAAAATGACTGATGACGGCCCCTCTATTAGGAATTGAAACCAGGAACGCACATTAGACACATCCATGGTGCCACCACAACATGTCTCACTCAACTGGCCATGATTTCAATAGGTGTCACACCACGGAAATGGAGAAAATGAATGATGACACGCTGTTCTTGCAATGAAAACGTCGCCATTTTAAGTATCAAAAACAGTCCTTGCTCTCGTCACTGCCACTAGAGTTTTGTGCACTGTACAGTGCTACCATCCCTGTCATGCATTTGCAAGGAGTCAACGGGTATTTTAAAAATAAAACCACATGTTCCTATCTGGTCCCACTCCCGAAAAAATAGGAGGTGTTGTAACTTGAACGACCCTCGTAAAAATAAATTTATGGAAACCTAGTCATCTGTAAATCTATAAATTAAACACTTAATGAGATTACTGCAAATATCTGTAACCAGAAAGTACAAGAACAGGCTAAAACCTTATAAGGACATTTTGCACTCAGCGCCACAAGATGATATGAAACATGAACAACTTCCAAAGGGAACTCACCACGGCGCAGCCAAAGGAACTGAGGATGTAAGAAGCCTATCGGAAAATGACATCACGGGCAGGGATACATTATACAATAAGATGAAACGATTTCAATGACAAAGGCTGAGAGAAATCAATGGATACTTCAAGAAAAGGTATGTCAAGAGCAGTTTGAAAGCCTCAATATTGCAAAGCGTTTTATGGACGTGTACCCGTAGAAGAATATCACACTGTTTGGCTTGTTAATATTTCATTATACCTTCATAGGAATGCTGCTGTTATTAAGGAATTAACCAAGTCTTTAATCATCTTCGAACTATTCTTGGAACCGACTATTCTTCTACTCGTTTATGTTAATCAAGATAATCCTTTTACAAGTAGGTCCCATGCGCATTTCCATATAGATAGAATGAAAAACAAACAAAAGTTTCCAACAATTCCATAGATCTTCCAGAATACGTCTTGAAACTCACACACTCACTCTCTCTTAAAACACTTCCCCAGTTTTGCTCATGGATTCCTGTGCAGAATGAGAATTGATGAATATATTGTGTCGCAAATACAGGTACACGGTCTTTAGTGGAAAGAGTAGCCGGCCATCTTTGAGACGCAAAATCACAGTGTGAGACGTTACAGTACAGGGTTTATATAAATAAATATCGGGACTTTAACTCCTTATAATATTTATTGCTTTCAACTTACGGTTTTAATTTATATGTCAAATGAAAAAGTAACTCATACAGTTTTGTTTGTTGGCACCAGTGCGCATGTGCGTGCAATGTTGTCTGCCACAGTCCGCTAGACAGCGGTAGTAGCAAAGATGGCGACTAGTAAACAGAAAGCGTTTTGTGTTTTGCAGTTTCCAACGTCCGAATCTGTAGTTAAGGTGGAACGTGCGTTCCGCATTAAGTACGGTTGTGATCCTCTTAGTAATAATAACATTCGTAGATGGTATCATCAGTTTGAAGATATCGGCTGCCTTTGTAAAGGGAAGAGCACGGGACGACCAAGAGTAATTGAAGAGACTGTGAGCGAGTGAGAGAGTTGTTCACCCTTAGCCCAAAGAAATCAATCCCTTAGGTTAGTCGTGAATTACAAGTTTCTGTGTCGACTGTTTGGAAAGTTGTAAGAAAACGCTTATAGCTACGTCCTTACCGTTTACAGTTATTACAGGCTCTAAAGCTGACAGACCACGGATTACGTGCCAACTTCGCAAACGACATGTTTCTTGACGATGACGATTTTATGGATCGTGTTATCTTCAGTGATGAATTGACCTTTCACCTTAGTGAACATGTTAACGCTCATAATGTGCGATTCTGGGGTTCAGAAAACCCCAACGAGATGGTACAAATGCAACAGATTCCCCTAAAGTGAATGTTTTTTGTGCCGTATTCTGGCGAAAAGTTTATGTGCTTTTCTTTTTTGGTGAACCTACTGAAACTGCCACTTCTTATCTTGATACACTAGAGCATTACCTCTTCCCTCAGTTGGAAGAAAACGATCCACAGAAATATATTTTCCAGCAACATGGAGTGCCACCTCACTGGCATAACCAAGTACGCGATTGGTACTGTCCTCGACGGCTGGATAGGCCGAAAGGGCCCCAGTGACAGGGTTTGCAATACATGACCTCCACGTTCTCCTGAACTAACGCCCTGAAGCTTTTACCTTTGGGTCTTCATCAAGGATCGTGTGTATGTGCCTCCGCTACCAGCTGACCTCCTTGAATTAAGAAACCGGATTTAATCAGCTTTTGCTACAATTACTGAGTACACACCTATCACTGTCTGGGAAGAACTTGGCTATAGACTTGATGTGTGCCGTGTGACAAAGGGTAGTCACATTGAACATTTACAAGGTTCTTGTTAAAGCTGTTTGAGTTGCTTTTACATGTTTGTGCGCGATGGGTTTCAAGACTGTAGACTTCCGAACAGAAGGACATTCGCATGTAGGTCTGCATAAAGTTAAAGTTGATGTTAGAGGAAGATCCGGAGTTTTTTTCAAAGGTAATCACTGCTGATGAAACTTGGCTACACCATTTTGATCCTGAGAGCAAAAGCAAACCTCAGTATGGAAATCTCCTTCATCACCAACCCCCAAAAAGCAAAAGTGGTTGCCACTGCTGGGAAAGCTATGGTCATCTCATTCTTTGATATTCATAGAATGATTTATTAGCATGTTGTACCTGTACAATCAGTAACTGGAACAGTACCACAGGCATGCCCTGAAAACATTGCAACAAGTCCATATCAGGTGCAAAAGTCAACATTTTGAAGGAGCAGGCTGGATGGTGCACCACGATAATGCGGGGCTCATATTGCCAATAGTGTTGCTTAATATCTTCCAAAAATCAACATGAAGTGCATTTCTCAGCCCTCCCCTTTAGTCCAGATTTAGCCCAATAAGACTTTTTTCTATTCCCTAGCTTGAAGAAATGCCTTCGCAGGAGGCAATATCCATCATCAAAAGCAGTGGTGAAGGCTGCGGAGGCGATTTTGAAGGATCTCTCAAGAAATGATTTCCAACTTGTCTTTGAAGACTGGCAGAAGAGCTCGGATAGGTGCATCGCATTTAGGGGAGACTATTTTGAGAAGGACCATCAACATTATGAGGATGGGTAAAAGTACGTTGTCAAAGATAAAACGTAATCATTCTTTATTGAAGAGCCTTTGTATGTAGGCGCAAGTTTCATCAGGGATTTGGGAAAAAAACTATATCACTTTGGCTTTCAAGTTCAGCCAAGAAGCGGAAGCTCAAGCAAAGAATTTCAACCCTAAAAATCATGTGTACTGTGCTTGAGTATAGAAAGTGGACAAGGTGATGCAGTGACATCACCTTCGGGAGTGAAGAGCATGTGACATGCTGAGTAATGCATTATGACGATGCCTGTCTGCATGTAGCTACTCGTTCCCAAGAGCTCATTTGTTTGGAAACAGCTTGATCAACCTCCATACAAACCCGATCTAACGGCAACTGCCTGACTGTCACTTGTTTCTGCTTTTAAAAAACAATATTGTAAGTCAACATCATCACGAGGCTAATGATATCAAAGCAGCGAGGTTTGGAGTAGTTATAAGATAAGGCGTAAGTTTTCTATGGAGATAGGATTCTAAAGATGGTTTAAGGATACATTTGCCTTAATATTGGGAGAAATTATGTTAAAATATAGATAAAGCATTCATTAAAAAAATTGATAACATATTTTTTTTTAAAAAATCACAGAGAATCTTTAGGGAAATCGATAGTAATTGCGGTGAACGTCCAGTTCCTGCAAGTTTTCGTTGATCAATATTTACATAGGAATAATGCTTTTGCTTCCATGGCATTTGTACACTCAAAATATTTCAGTACCTTATTAATTTGATAGAATGAATATGGAAACATATGTTTTATTTGTTATTCAATAAAACTTATCTTCATCCGACATTAATCGTGTACTTTGGTTAAAGCTTGAATCAGTGATGCAAATACAAAGTAGCTTCGGTATGACATTTCCTGTGCAACTTCATTATGAGGCGGCAGTGGGCTTGACAGGAAAAGAAGTGGACATCCTGGCATAAGTGCTGCAGATAATGAAGGAGTTGATGCAGGGATCATTTCAGCGAAGTCCACATAAATCAATTCAAAGAGCATCTGCGAGTTGCCTAGGTTTCTCGCTCTAGTTTGACCCTAACCATATAAACTTCAGTTACAGCATCTGAAGCGGGACAGCTTTATTTGAATCGCATAGCATTTTCAGGCTAGTTCGTATATAAGGATCCCGGAATCCTATATAATTTGTAGTTGTTAACGTGTGATGTGTCATTATACATGATCAAGCCCATTGGGTCACTCATATGTTTCCCGGTAGACAGCCAGAGGTTCTCATATGCTATGAGACACGCACCTTTTGTGGCGACTTCCTATGCTGTAGGTACTAAAGTCCAAGGCTTCATAGTTAAACCACTATGCTATACGTTTCAGTTGGAGAATTTAATATCATGTCGGCGCGTTGACCACAGTAGCTCACATGGTTAGAGCAACCTCACGGAGAGCGTGAGATCCGTGTTTCAAATCCCGGCTATGGCATTGAATTCTTCAGTCTGGCTCTACTTACTCAAACCTTAGCCCACACACGGCTAGTGTGGAAGAAATTATTATTTCCGTTTACATTTTAGTTTTGAGTAATTACAAATATACGTACACGCACATATGCCAACCAATAATGATAATATCTATTGCAACGCTTATAGTGCGATGCGTTATTATAGTATAATTGTGTCTATTTATTTGTATTTGGAAAACTATTTGAGCTAAAAATATGGTTTTTGGCAGTTATGTTAAATGTATTTGTCTCTCCTTCCTCGTGGATCAGATTTTTGCAATATCCAATGTGTTAGCGCGAATAGTATTTATTAGAGATTGATTAATTTGGCGCTCGTCACACACCACTTAGCTGGAATGCAATACGATAACACCGCAGGACTCCGATTGGTTACTCATCTAGCAGCGGTCAAGGACAAATATCACCCCATGTGAAACACACAATAGTTATAGTATATTCTATATTGTGGCTTATTAATCGACTGTCTAAATGAGCATTGCCGTCTCTCTGTATGATGGGCAGATCATGTACTCTACGACAGTGAATATATCGCAAGTATTAGACAGTTGTTACACGCAGCTTAGCTTTTCCTTCATCTCTAAATTTGAAATAGGTTTTGACCAAGTTTTAATTTAAGACGTGAAGCTTTCCTAACGACGAATATGCTCAAGTTGTTGCTGGGAAGCAAGCCAGGAGAAAATATGATTAGAAATCTACGTTTTTTTGGCTCAATTGTGTTTTTTCTAGGTTGACCACACTGCAGAAACAAGAGCGTGTTAGCTCTATTTTCTTCCCCTCTGACCGCACTACACCGTAAATCCAGCGCTCAAGAAATCTTGCGCATATAGTATATAGCAAAAACCGGAAGGACCATCGCTACCACAACAATTGAACATGAACGGAGCATTCGTTTAATGGAATCTGAGAAGTCTGGGCTGTCAGAGCATTGTTTTGATAACGACCATAGAGCCAACTTTCGGGAGATGACCATCATGGCAAAATGCAACAGTTACTGGGAGCGGAGAATTAAGGAGGATTTGGCTATTTCCTCTGAAACGAGCAGGCTTAATCGTGATGCTGGATTTCAATTCAGGTTCTTTTGCAAACCGGCCTTAAATGGAAATCTGTCTACTTAAGAAACACTGATAGGTAAAGCTTGATAATCAAGTTAAGCAGTTACGTTCCTTTGATCCAATTAATTTTCTATACTCACGCCACCTCCTGACCTGGCATTTAGTTTACTGAAAACAGCCTTTTTTTCAGTAATGCTAATTTTGATAGTGCTTTGTTTTTGTTTATATTTCTGCTATACCATGTTTTTCATTTGTAGTTATAATATTTAATAAATATCCTTATGTTGGGAGAGCTGCACACTCCCAAATCGTCGATTTCTAATCGTCTTTTGAGCTTGCTTGCTGCCCGAGAAGAAATTGAACAGGTTTTTAATTTATTTATCTTAATATCTGTACGTCACAGATATATATATATATATATATATATATATATATATATAAGCGTTGAAGTTATTTCTGACTAAATGTGAAAGTTAAAAACAAGGATAAACCGGATTCAAGTTATATTCACATCGAGCCACCATCGTGACGGTGTTTGGAGATATGCAGGAAGCGGAAATAACATGTCCTCGAGGACTGTAACAGACACATGGAGAACGAAACATCTGGAAGCAGATATAAAATGGGCGACCACACACTGCAGTTTATTTGAATGGAGAGGTAAAACTCTTTCCAAGTATTTACATTAATACCTAAGTTCGAACCGCTCTTGCAGCTTATCTCCTGCGAGATGCTCTATCGATTATAAGTTTAAACTTTTGAACTAGCGGGCACAGCTAATGACTATTAAACCCAGAGAGCTAAAAGCTACGTGCTACAGCTGCAGTCAGCTTACTTTGTGTTAAAAATCCGATTGAGACACTAGGTTGCAGCTGTTATTCGATATTACGATATGTGCTCGATCTTTAGGTAATTCTTCCTTTCGCACAACCGACGTGAAGTCCTCAAGTACAAAGCATCCTCAAAATAATGCAGTCACAACGAAAACTCTCTATGAAACGCAGTATACTTCAGTGATAGCCTTAAACGCAGTGCTTCTA
This sequence comes from Mantis religiosa, assembly GCA_030765055.1. NCBI lineage: Eukaryota > Metazoa > Arthropoda > Insecta > Mantodea > Mantidae > Mantis > Mantis religiosa. The sequence goes on along the minus strand of CM060948.1, from coordinate 309,809,751 downwards.
CCTTGTTGAAAGCACATCAATTCGGAGAACTAAAGTTTTCATTACTCTGAGAAAATAAATGTTAGCTAACTCGAATCCCTACACATCCTCTAATTATTCTACTTGCTAAAATAGTAGTAGTGAATTACAGAAACCGGCACATGAATCCCTGTTCCAAAACCTGTTCAATGCATTTTAAATGGGAGAGATATTGTTCGAGAAAACTATGACAGATTTTGCAACAGTCGTATCGTTGTTTTTGAAATACCCTATGCAAAAGGAAGGCAGCACAGCGATGCGCAGATGCCTGAAACATTGTTTCAGAATCCCCTGGTGGATTTTGGAACCGTCGAATCGTTGTTGTTTTTTGGAGAAGAAAAAAATCCTATGCTAGGGTAGGCGGGACGATATGTTTTTCGGGTCGAAAAGTTTGGAAATGTGAATGAAGAGAATGGTGCTAATCTGTATGAAAATCATTGCAATTCTAGAGTGTGTAAATCGGTTTATGTGGGTAAGGAATGACCTAAATATGTTAAAAAATAAGAATTATCATCATCTCTTAGGAAGTCGTATACCTGTGTGTATGATCATGAGAGATAGCAGTTGAAAAGGTATGCTTCATGTGCAATCCTCGCTTTTAAAAAAAAAACTAAGATCGGCCCCCCCCACACACTGCCGTTCCCCAGTGCAAGAATCAACATGTTAAAATCATTTACCATTCCATCCAAATTGCTCTTATAGCTTTATGAGCAATCCATGCCCGAAAAAAGGTCAACAAAAAGGAGGTCATCAAGTTATACACGTGTACAGAGAACGTCCTCCTCCCCACCATCCCTACCTTGAGAATGAACATGCTTAAATCGTCTCCTATCCAGCCACGCCTGATGTGTGAAAGTATGATCAAATGGTGCGCACAGTTACCTGTGAGCCGTCAAGATGAACAGTGAAATAATCAAAGGTGCTATCGAGAGCGACAATGCATGCTGGATGAACCTTGCCGATTACGAGAAGATGAAGCAACACTGTCTGGAAAAGCATGAGGAACATTGTAATGGCGATACGCATAGCATCATCTGCAAGGAACCTTCAAAACATGATCAAATGACCACATTATTTCGTTTTGGAGAATACTGCGATGTGTATCATAAGTTAAAGGGGTAAGTAAGATAATGCAAAAAAATATATTTTTGACTGATATTACTATATGAGGTATCAGAACTAAAACAATACAAACTGTGTATTTGCAGAATGTATGAATGTGAGGATGTGCCACCCTATCAGGAAGTGGATCGTTCGAAACCTGTGCCTGAAAGAACCGTGCAGCCCATGGACGAGAAAGAATGTGTAGAAGAAGGAGAAGGCAGGTTAGTACAAAGAAACAAGACAGACTTAATGGCAAAAGAGCAAGCTATGTTTTATTTTCATTTTTAATCGTCTGTGTATATGTCTCCATGTCCGATAAGAAGCCAGAGAAGAAGAGGAGCAAACCGAAGATTGTCAGCAAGAAGAAGGTGAACGACGCTGCTCTGGATAATATAATAGTACTCATCTTCGATGCCATTCCAGAAAAGCCCGTGAAAGATGATTCCAAATAGCGTGTATAGCTTGACAACATCTCCATCAATGTGAACTGTCATGTGAATGTAGGGCTCCACTACGAACTCCCCACCCTATACATCATAGCAGCTGACGAGACATTCGTATACATAACTAAAGAAGACTGGGTGATAACAGTTAAAAATATGTCAGTGATTGAAACATATGTAAGACACGGTAAGCTTCCAAGTGTTTCATACAGTGAAAATATAATATATGGTTATAATATAATATTGCATATGAATAAAATCAGTGAAATAGTTTTGAGAAATACTTGTCTAAACGAAAATATTATAAATCTCGGCATAGCTGCAATAGTTGGACTCAAGAGACTAATTCCATACATTGAAAAACATTTATTTCAATTGCATGAAGCTCATAAATCAGGCTTTTCATATGACATTTCAGGTAGGAGTATCAGGAAAAAGGTTAAGGAGATGTATGCTAAAATCAATAAAAAGAACATATAATTGGTAATATATTTTTTATTCACAGCCAAAGAAAGAAAATAAAAGATTTTTCCTATATGATAGATTGAACAACATGAGTTAGAGGTTTGTAAGTGAACAATTTGTCATGAATAATTAAACAAAAAATGATGTTTGTAGAGGAAAGTTTGCTGATGCTTGAACTCCTAGTCTGATGTTAACTGCTCCAGTAACAGTCTCCTCAGCTTCATGAGAGCAGTGAATAACATATTTCAGAAAGTCACTTCTCTTCAAAAGGGGATAACTCTCCTTACCGTAATAAGGGTATTGAAATTTAGAATACTGATCATATAGAGAAGCAAACTTTGAATTTGCGAAATCCAAATTCGTGTCATGATAGGGATAACATTCACTGTTGATATAAAGTTCCAGGTTTGTGATATTACAATGATCAAAGAGAGAGCTATCTTTAGCGAGATAATGTAATCTGTCGATTTGTGCACCAATTATGACAAATCGAGGTTTCTCAAGCTTTATTGTTGTTGCAACGTTCCAAGTGAAAGCTTTAGTCTGTGGTACTGCAGGTTGAGTATGAAGGTCCATCGTTCGAAAGGCCACGTGTAGAGGCTAATCCGACTTGACGAGTTTAAGTTTCTCCACTCTCTCGGCATCGAAAAGTCGCAGGACTGGCATCCTCCATTCGATCCTGGTTAGTTTAATAACAGTCGGTTCATTGCCCACTATACAATTATTAGATTTTTTCGATCTAATGAGAACAAGTTCAAACTTGCTATTAAGTATGACTTCCCTGTGATCATCGGCAAAACCCATAAGCATCGAAAGAGGAACGATAGCGTTGAAGATACCATTCGATGCGTTCACGATGTTCACATCGTCTCCAGGATGGGTCCATCCTGCGTTCTGCAAACGATTGGAATCCAGAATGTTGAGAGCTGCATAGTTGCGCATAGTTGAAGAAATGCCAGGATTTCTAGTTCTATCAATAGAAGTACCATTCATATCCAATCGAATTTCATCAAACAGAAACGCCATGGCACTGTTGCTCAGCTTTGAAGAAGAGGGTCCTCCTTCAGGCTTAGCAAGAGTTCCCTCTATGTACAAATAACTTCTGCTAGGAAGCGTGTACAAATCTTCAGATTGGCAAGGTATTCTAATTTCATCATTCTCTACAAGAGCTGATGTGTTGTAAGGTAAGAATATGTGTTCCTCCTCTTTACTAATCTTATTGTCAAATGCTGGAACTCCCGTCACATCTAAAACATCCACTACAGAACCTTGAAGCCAAACCTCTCGAGGAACTTTCGATTAGATGATATTAGCAGTTTGCGTGCTGAAGAGCGAGTAGGCTTCTTCCTCGAGATAAGGTTTTTATTATAGCAAAATATCTTAAAATTTAGTCCCATTCCGTCTTTTGTGTAGTCTCAAGGTAATAGTCTCGTTTCTAAAGTCGAGGGTATCACCGTTCTGATCTACCACTCGAAGGTTGAGATGATCAATGAGATTTGTATCAATAATTGGTATATATATAGGATTGGATGGTTCCTGCGAGATGTGGTAGCCTGGGGGAACAGATGGGAAGAATTCGTAAAGAGAGTGACCGCTTTTGTTATCGATGAAATAACCGCTTGCAACGCTACACTCGATGCGTATTATGCTAACCTTAAAAATGTTCACCAGTTCATCAGACTCTGTCAGAATATGAGGCTCCACCATTCGTCCCGCGGTGAAACCGAGAGTAGAGCCTATCGATTTCTCTTGAGTAAAATCGATAGCGTAAGGGCATCGAATCTCTGCTTTCATAGTGTTATTGTTGGGCGTAGAATGAAGTCATCGCCGACCTCCAGCCTTTCCTTGAGTAAACTGTTTATATCATCCAGTTCGTACGTGCCAGGCGGAATCACTATGGTCTGTAGCCTTCCATCGCGAACGAAATAAAAACGGTTATTACTCTGATCAATATTCGGTATCGAGTAAAATGTCTCAAAATTCAAAAGAGCAATCTCATAAACACCATCAGGATCTAGATGAAGTGGTGGATTTATAAAGGTAGAGAGGCTGGAATCAGGACCGCTCACAGTGATAGTATAACTCATTTTGATCATGTAAACATGGTAGCTAAAGCGTTTTATGAGAGAAACTGCAAGCACAAGTGACCACAAATTACAGAATCGAAATCTTGATACCTTTGTCTGTTATACATGATTCTGACTCCTGCGAGATATGACTCAATATCCGCCGGAGGCTTCAGATTGCCGAAACTATCAAAATAAAATACTAAATTTACATCCTTGCGTATGGAAACCCAGTGAGTTCCTGGATTATACGAAGTGTCCAAGTTAATGACAATCCTCTCTGTATGTCTAGGTATAGCAGGTAGTTTATCTAGCATGTACACACCTCTAAAGTTGGGAATACGTAGACGTTTAGCATAGGCTCCAATCTCTGCTCGGCTTAACGCTTTTTCCGGGATATGTACAGGCCTCGTCCCGAGTTTTTGGACACAAATAGAGTCCTTTACCCATCCTCTTCTTCTTCAGTTGCCTGCGTCCGTGCTTAAGACCTCTACCCTTTGCTGAAGCCTCCATCTGCTGTTGTGACGAATCATCTCGTTCAGCTGCTTATCTGCAGCGCGTTTCTTATTCACAGATGTAGCGATCTGAGCAGCAGCCCCGGCCCGGCTACCCGCTGCACCCAAGGCAGCCAGCAATGGGATTAAGGGTAAAAACCCTCCCCTAGCGGCTGGCGGCAGTGTCCTCTTTCGACGCTTACGCAACCCTGGACCAAAGGCTAGCTTTCCCTTCATGATGGCGGTTACAAATCGAGCAGCAAACTTTTCGCCCAAAGAAGCGTCAGCGGAATGTGCACGCTTCCAAGCTTTCTCTATAAGAACCTTTTCAGCCGAATGTCTCGAACCGGTGTCCCGATGTGTAGCGTAGGCCAAGTCGTGCTCGCGGCAGGCGGTGTCCAGTCCGTTAAGGGGTTCGACGCCTTGTTGTAAACGCTTTTGTAGTTTTGGTTCCAGGACCGCAGAATCTGTACCCTGGCAAATGAGCCTCAAAAGGAAGAGAGTTAATTAATGAATTAATTATTCCAGAACCTTTTTTGCTAGACTGCCGAACTCGACCAGAGTTCATCGTATACTATGAAATAAAAATCAATAGATATGGCTTATTACCTTAGTTGCAAGATGAGAGAAGTGAAGCAAAAGTGTTCGCTGCCTATACAAGTCCTGGATTTTGACGATGATATCCGCGTCGGAAAACATGGAGCTCTCTTCCCGAGCAACGTCAGAGCTCTCATACTGGGAAGCTCAAATGCCGGGAAGACGAACGTACTACTCATTCTGTTAATCCACGAGAATGGCCCAAGGTTTGAAAATCTCTACATTTACTCGAAATCGTTACATCAATCGAAATATCAATATCTACTCAAAGTACTGAAAACCATACCCGATATAGGAGTATATACTTTTGAGGACGAGAAAAAGTGCTCCCGACCTCTGAGGCTAAGGAAAATTCGATATTTGTATTCGATGATGTCATCAATGAGAAACAGGGTAAGATAGCATCGTATTACAGCATGGGTAGACATCGTAACGTTGATGCAGTATACCTGGCACAGTCATATGCAAAAGTACCCAAACACTTAATTAGGGATAATGCAAATATGATAGTACTATTCAGACAGGACAATCTCAACTTAAAGCATATATATGAGTGGGAGAGTGTGGGAGAGTAATCAGGGATCGAACACGAGACCTTTCGTTGTTATAGTTCCTGAACATCCTTTGAATGAAGGACGATACCGGCACGGTTTTGACGTCTTTATCAGAGTGAATAAATAAGTAGCGTCATTCATTCCAGCTATGAGTATCGATAGATTCGGATCTCAGAGAATCATAACCTCTAGGGGTGTGCTTAACCGCTATATCATAAGTCGAGATGGCTCGGGAAACAATCAGTTCAGCAAGAAACGATTGTGCAACATCCAGGATCCTGAAGAAGCCGCTGATGCAACGGCTAAACACTATGTAGATACGCTTACGGCTGTCATTGAAACTCGGATGCAAACTTTCGCCGAAAAGACTTCATATCAGCACATGGGTGACTTTGAAGCTATGCTTAGGAACCATGTGCAAAACTCACTTGTTGCACAATATGAAAACCTAATGCAATTTCTAAGTAAATATGCATTCAAACGTGATGCCGAAAACAATGTTATTCTGGACACGATAAGAATGGAGGTACTACTGCCTCCAATTGACGACGACGACGATGTTCCAAATAAAAAATACATGCTAGATTATATACATGCAGGAACGCCCATCGGTAATGTTTCTTTTCAAAAGAAACGAATCAGGGAGGTAGCCGATCCTGTGGACGATAGCGACGCAGCAACCAAAAAATTTGTTAAACAATTTGTTGTAAAGAAACAAAATTAATCGCAGCCTGCATTAAACAGTGCTCTATCTTCCATGGCTAATAATATTGCTTCGGCAGTAGAAAAAAATATCGAGTCTCTAGTAAATCGTCAGTCCTCCCTGGATAAATACATAATTTCAACAATGGATAGTGTCAGTGTGCTTAAATCGCAAGTGAATGTTATAAATACTATTTTAGATCAAATGAGGGGACAGCTCATTATTTAACTGCAAACGAAACCGTACAGAGGAAGTTCGCAAAGATACACCTTAACACCAGGACTTGAATACTACAATTCTTCTGTAAATGGAGAGGTGATCGACTGCAGTATGATATCTCCACCCCATCCCTATACGAGATCAGATACGATATTTTCAGTAAACGATGAAATTATTGAAAGTTATCCAGCATCCATTCAGATAGGTGATAAATTAAGCTTCAGTGATCCACCCAATCGTGCAAAAGATGGGCATATTCTGAGTATTGAACTGAAAATTTCCTATAAATTGACATCACATATTTAAATATTCATTCCATATAAAGATGGATGCTGAAGGTACCAGACTCAAACAATCCATCGCCCGACACAGTAAGGCAATAAGGGAAAAGTTACGTTCCCTAAAGGGTCTCAGGTTCGAAAATCAGCGTAGAATGTCCGAGGTGCTACAGCCTGTAACCGATCCTCTAAATAATATAATCAAGAATCAGGAGAAGCAAAATCCTAAAGAAGAACAAGAAGAAGATGATGCTGCTGATTATGATGATGACGATCTCTCAAAGTATTTGCAGAAGGTTCGTACAGCTAGCGCCAGCGATATGGATGCCACCTAATGTGTACGCTACGAAGATGGTGATTATAAGTTAGGTAATAAAAGAATTATACTTGTAGACGACACTATTCAAATAGGAGAAGAGACCTATGAGGCTAGCCCAGAGCTGTACGAGCTGTTATTCAAGCGAGTACCTCGAAGTTCAGCGTATACTGAAGATGATCTGGATACATATTCAGAGATTTTGAAAAAAACTCTAGTTCACAGACAGGGATACAACACTGAGATCGAGCAAGAGATATAAATATAAAAATATAATACGAGGTCTAATTGCTAGTAGGACTGGTTTGGGTCTCAAATGGAAGGAACACGTGCCCGACAGGGGTCTGGATTATGTGTACTGGTCTGACCCTAACATTCTGGTCAATAGACTCAAATTACTTATCGCATCGCAGCAGGCTGGAAATTTAAATTATTCATCTGAAATTCAAGAGGTCGTCACGGAATTGAAAACCACAAAAGTAATAGCATGATCAGACGAAACATCGCTGGCGAGTTACATTCCCCTGCCAGACGCAGGTTCCTTCGCAGAAAACTAGTTAGTAAAGCTCTTAATGGCTTATTGCAAATAGATCTTATAGAAATGATTCCATATGGAAAAGAAAATAGGAACTATAAGTACATTCTTATTGCCATTAATTTTTATTCAAAAATGGCTTATGCAAGACCTTTGAAGGCAAGAGTGGGATTAATGTTACAAAAGCAATGAGTAATATATTAGCCCAATTGGATTCGGCACCAAAGAATATCCAATCGGATAATGGCAAAGAATTTTACAAGAGACTCTTCACGCAATTAATGGCTAAACATAGAATTAATCATTATAGTACATTCAGTGTCATAAAGGCTGCTGCTGTCGAGCGTTTAATACGAACACTTAAAGATATGATGCATAGAGAATTTTTGGCTAGAGGTTCTCATAAAAGGCCTGATCTCCTACCCGGAATCATAAATACCTACAACAATACTTACCATTCAACGATGAAAATGCGACCTGTTAACGTCAGCAACAATGATCTGCTCCTCACCGTGTATCGTCGTGACAATTTCGGTAAAGAGAAGATGAATGCCAAGAAATTCAACATCGGAGATTATGTCAGAATATCTAGACATAAGGGCTTACTGGAGAAAGGGTACACACCCAATTGGAGCACTGAAATATTTCGTATTATTAGGATAAGGAATACAATTCCAGTTACCTATGTTCTTCAGGACAGTGATGGAGTGGAAATACAGGGAGGAGTTTATGGTCATGAATTATTAAAAACTCAGTACCCTGATACCTATCTGATTGAAAAAGTCGTCCGTCGACGTGGGAATAAGTTACTTGTTAAGTGGTTAGGTTTCCCTAAAGCTGAGTGGATACAACACGATGCTGTAGTGTAGCTGCGATAAAAAAGCTGTGAAAAAATGAAGGATTTCGGGATGTGTTGTATATTTGATCTTTGGGAAGAAATAAAAAGAAACGTTATTCAAATAAACCTCAGTTTTATTATTTTTGTTACCCCACATTCCCAACCATCAAGTAAATAATAATATATTTCCTAAAATAAAATTACATTTCCCCTCCACCATCGCATAAAGCATTTATCTATAATTCTAGCTTGACAATGATTATAAAATATGATTAATAAATGATATACCATTATATAAAAGTAAAAGTACTTATACATGTTTTAGTATCAAATCTTGACATGTAAGAGGTCATATTAGGTTGAAACATTAAACTGTGGCACACAGCATCTCGGTGTTAAAAATGTGAAACACACTGTTAGACTTAAGAGAAAATGTTCTTTCTCTCTTTTAATTAAAATCCACCCACCCCTATCTCCCCCTGGTTGAAAACAATATGACTGGAAGCCCCAACCCATTACATCATAGGAATATTAACTATATATTTCCAAAAAATATAATCAACTTTAATTGTTGCACAATTTTTTCCACAGCGTTGCATGAAAGTATTAATCTATAATTGATACTCTTACAATTATTAAATGATATATCATGTGTGTAAAGTGAAAGTACTTGTACTCAATTTATTTTATTTTCATCCATATTCCCATCCACCATCAATCACATCGTGAAATATTAATTACAATCATCATGTATTGCCATACATCCCACAGGCACATAAAACATTAATCTAAAGTTTATACTGTTACAAGATATAATGTATATAAACGAAAGTACTTATAAATGTTTTTTTGGGTATCAAATCCTGACATGTAAGAGCCCATATTAGGAAGAAACTTTTAACTATGGGAACACAGCGTCTCAATGTTCAAACTGTTTCACTTTAGAGAAAATTTTCTTTCTCTGTTTTTATTTAAATCCCATCCCCCCCCCCTTTTTGCAAAACAAGCAATATAAAACTGAAGGTCGTCACATGCATCATCTTTTGCTCATGGTATTAAATCTTGAAAACATAACTATGACACACACCATCTATGCGTTAAATGTGAAAAGAACAGAGAAAATATTTCTTTTCTATCTTTCTTTATTTAAATCCACCCTCCCCTCTAGCATCTTTTGTTTGATGCATAAAAGCTACACTTATTTAAGTCTTTTTTTACAAAAAATTCAATTTTTCACTGAATATGCACAATTTTTTTTACAAAATTCACACAGGCACACACATAGAGGTACATTACAATATCTCAGTCATGAGCAGATGAAAAAGGATTTAATAAAGTTGAATGAAATTGTTTAAGCAAGTAACACGCATTTATTCCCCTGACTGTGTCAGCATCTTTCACTGAAGAGTAAATATTTCCCTCTCCCCTCAACATGACAATGTATATTTGTATATTTAAGCTGCACAAAAAGGTTCAATGGTTATAAACATTTTTTCAAAGTTAATCTCCCTTTTTGACATAAAATATTTTGTTTCTTTATTTCTTTTTTTAACTTAATACCCTCAGTCATGCTCAGAGGAAAAGGTATTTGTGTCAACAGAATAATGATTCCAAGCTAAAGTTGAATGAGATTGTTTGAGCGTATAACGCTTCGTGTCTAAGCCTCTCAGAGCCACTTTATTCATTTCTACCGTGTGAACGTCATGCCTATAACTCCTGAAGGACACTTGTTTAGAGAAATATGTTGCATTCATGTCGTGCAGGCATGACAAATAATCTTCAAATGTAATTGAGCGCATTCCCATTTTTGAAATTCCTTTCGGTTTTTTAATAACCTGACCGTCATAACGAAAAGCATATAATTTTGATCGTAATCCTGCATATTCAGTCATTACTCTACCGGAGAGTTCATCCTTAAAAAGTCCGGGCACATTTTTGTTTACCAAAGATATTGCATATACGTTATCAGACGGGTAATTTGATGTATCAAAATACTGTATGTGAGTTTTGATAAATTCATAGATATCAGTACTTGTTTCAAAAAGAAATGCATCTGTGTCCGTATAATTCAAAGTTAAATCATTTAAGTTCTTTTTCAGATCATTATAATAAAAGTCATACATGATAAATTTTGATAAGTCAAGAATCGCCTGACCGATGTTTATAGGCTTACAGATGTGGATTTCCTCTCTTAATAACTCGATTCCGACAAGATTTTCATCAAAAATTATATAACGTTGAAATGCTTGGCGCGATATGAGCTTTCTCTCCTGTTCCCAGCTCGTAACGAGCTTGAAGTCCTTATAAGAACGGACATTCTCCATAAATTTCCCATAAACACAATTGCTCGTTTTTTCCATAGATTCTGACCAAATTTAGACTTTTCCTCGGCTCGTTTTTTAGCATTTAGATCAATATACTTTTTCAACCAATGTGATTGCTTATAAGCTAGCGCTCTATGTATGCATTTCAATTTCAAACCCAACTGTATGCACTGTGCAGATTGCGGTAATGTATAACGTATTTCTCTTTATCCGACAGCGTAGCTAGCAATTTTTTATGTTTATCATTGGGAGGAATCTCACTCCTCGGATATAGGGGTAGATCGTTATGTGCATCGTGAATTTCTTTAGGATATTCCAGATCGACCTCTAATACATATCCTTTTTCAGCGTCTTCCGGTATTTTTAAGAAATCGATCTCGTTAATTTCTACCTCAGTTAACCATTTAAGTTCGCCATAAGGGACATTTTCATGGGCCATCACAGAACTATATAAACCATTCGCGTCTGTACAAAATAAATATTTAGACGGTAAAGACTGATTATAATTAGTCATATACGTTTTATTTGCCTTAGAGTAACGTTTAGACACTGTACATAATCCTCCCCTTATGCCAGATTCGAAAAATTCCATCATCTCTCTATCGGTGTTTAGTGATATTTGAATGCCTGTCGTCTTAAGCATCGCATCGAATGCCAATCCTGGTATCGTATAATATTGACAAGGGTCCAACTCGTATAACTTTAGACATAACGCTCTGAATTGTTGAAAAATGTCTGCGAGCAATAACGTGTCAGTTTTAAGATATAAATAACTATATTCTCCTAAAGTTTGGATATTGAATGTTCTCCATACCGTTTGAGCGTGCAAGTAATCTTCATGACTTATGTCGTCAAAGAATATTTCATCCGGTAATGCATTTTCATCCAATTTCTCTATACAATCTAGATAAGTGTATGGAAAAATACCCTTCCGCGTCATCAACTCTCGATGTATAGGATTTTGGTATTCTTCATTAATAATTTTAAAGTTCTCGGGGTTTAGCATGTCAGCTAAGGTGCTCAATTTATCATCTAAGAATCTATAACTGTCAAGAAATCTGAAATATATGGTTTTCCCGCCTGAGGTATATCTCTTACTGAACGAAAGATAGTTCTCAGATGTCTGCGGGATGCATGTTATAGGCTCTTGATCGTAAGCTAGATTTTTTACAAGAAAGTGAGCGTCATAATTTGATAGACAATGGAAAATAATTGGAATGAAGTTTGGTAGTTTTCTGTTCAAGTTACAAGAATTGTGTGCTGCCCCTAAATATTGTAACGGGAGCGCTGGAACACCCTGTGAAAGCAGCTGGTAGCGGGAGACAGGGAAGGTTCGGTTAGCCACGCCCTCGCCTCGTTTGTCCTATAGTGGTGACAAGCTGTGGTTGGGGGAAAAACATGACTGTGCCGTATGTTTCCTTACACCTGGTTCTCGATCTTTCTGTTACTAGAACAATCCTGTAAACACCAGAAGTTGGCGATATTCCTATTTAAAGAGGGTTACAGACAGAGTTGAGTTGGTCAGTCAGTTGGTTAGTGTGTGTGAGTGAGGACAGTTCTTGGTGTAAGAAGGCACTGTTAGTCAGTGACGTGTTAATGAACGGAAAGATTGTGCAACGGAAGACTGTACGTAACTGTGAAGGTGTACCGGAGCTTACGTAACCGCGAGTACAAGGAAATTGTAACGGACGAACTGGCAAATTGTAATTGTTGCAGCACGTAATTCTGTGTAATTGGCAAGTGTTTAACTGTAAGTCGGTGGAAATAAAGAACATTTTTGAGTGGTGAAATTGGACTTTTATTCCACGAACCCACAAAGTCACACTGGTGTCAGGAAGCGGGAAAACAACATAACATCACCGAACATTACAACCATGGAGGCAGCATTAGAAAAGATTTTAGCGGAACTGAAAGAAATGAAGACGGCAACTGAAAACCTCGCTGCAAAAATAGAGACGGCCAACGACAACATCACCGCGGAGATGGAAGAAATGAAGGCCGAGTTAACCACAGAAATGAGAGCAGCGAACGGCAGTCTGGCCACGGAAATGAAGGCGGCGAACGAGGCTCTCGCCGCAAAGTTTGAGGAACGTTTGGCCGGCGTGAGGGATGACGTCGCGAACCTGGGCAAACGGAAGGGTCAAGTAGGCGACCGCCTTAATGATTTAGAGGAAAAGGCCGACAACATCGCAAAACCCCTCACCCGCCTGACGGAGGAAAACCGGCCTTATGTGTGGACGGAGGACGCCGAAGACGCTTTCCAGCACCCGAAGGGGACCCTGTGCAATGCTTCAATTTTGGGTTTCCCACAACCGGGTGGCGCCTTCATTGTGGACACCGACGCCAGCGACCATTGCATTGGAGGTGTCCTATCGCAGATCCAGGACGGCCACGAGCGCACAAGAGTGGAAGAGGAGGAGCGTGCCGCAGCAGTCCGAGTAGTTGTGGCAGTGCCTGCTGAAGGCTAGGATAGCGCAGGCCTGAGGAGGGAGCAGCTGGCGGACGCAGACTTGGGGCCACTCTTGAGGGAAGTGGACGCAGGGACGAGACCAACCTGGGAGGACATCGCACCGAGGAGCGCCACCTACAAGTCGCACTGGGCCCGATGGGACTCGTTGAAGACCAGAGAGGGCGTGCTGTTCCGGGTATGGGAGTCACCCGATGGGAAGGCGCAGAGAGAACAGTTGGTACTTCCCCGGAGCAAGGTCCCGGAAGTCTTGGAGGAAGTGCACGCCGGTACTTCAGGAGGACACCTGGGAGCGAACCGAATGATTCACAAACTACGGCAGCGCTACTTCTGGCTGAGACTCCGAGCAGATGCTGGTGGTACACCTGGACCGCCTCGCACGCTACGATGGGGCTGTTCGAGGCGAACAGCTTTGAGGAGGGAGCAGTGTAACGGGAGCGCTGGAACACCCTGTGAAAGCAGCTGGCAGCGGGAGACAGGGAAGGTTCGGTTAGCCACGCCCTCGCCTCGTTTGTCCTATAGTGGTGACAGGCTGTGGTTTGTTGGAAAAACATGACTGTGCCGTATGTTTCCTTACACCTGGTTCTCGATCTTTCTGTTACTAGAACAATCCTGTAAACACCAGAAGTTGGCGATATTCCTATTTAAAGAGGGTTACAGACAGAGTTGAGTTGGTCAGTCAGTTGGTTAGTGTGTGTGAGTGAGGACAGTTCTTGGTGTAAGAAGGCAGTGTTAGTCAGTGACGTGTTAATGAACGGAAAGATTGTGCAACGGAAGACTGTACGTAACTGTGAAGGTGTACCGGAGCTTACGTAACCGCGAGTACAAGGAAATTGTATCGGACGAACTGGCAAATTGTAATTGTTGCAGCACGTAATTCTGTGTAATTGGCAAGTGTTTAACTGTAAGTCGGTGGAAATAAAGAACATTTTTGAGTGGTGAAATTGGACTTTTCATTTCACGAACCCACAAAGTCACAATATTTACCAGAAATGTGACAGTGGTATCTGACTTTTGTCACATAAGTCTCAAAGCCATGTTTACACAGGTAACACTGATTTTCATTTTGAAAATTGGTTTCATCCTCATCGGACATATTCAGTTCTTTTTTATGTGAATATACCTCCATGACATCATCGGCAATTACAGTAAGTTCCTTGAAAAAATCTTGAATCGCATTGGGGCCTCTAAAAATTTTGAATTTTGATAAGGAATCATTATACTCGCATACTAATTTTAGCGATATTGAAATCGCTTCATGTCTCTGCACCGTTCTTGTCCAACTGCTGGCATCAGATGGCTGACATGAGTGAACCTTTTTAAGTATTGATTCGATATCAGCGTAAATGACGCATGGAACCGCTGTACACTTGGAATATGCATTGAATTCAATTCTGTCATTTATACCATTTCAGGCATAGTTAAAAATTGAGATTTCTCGCCTTTAAGTTTATGTTTGGCTAAATTTGTCTCATTTGAAAAATATCTCAAACAGCTTTCACATATACACATTTTATGTTTGCTTTTATTTATCTGTTTAGACAACAGTCGCGATATATCATTTATTAAACAATAGTGTGATTTGCTATCATTACCTATTCTTAACAGGTTTCCATGATGTTTTTTTATTTCTCTGGTATGATAGAGCAAAGTTATTGAATGGTCGTCTAGGCCGTATACTGTAATGGATATATTTTGATTCTGCTTTTCGAATTTTTCAATATCATCAAGAGATACAGGAAATGCTATTACACTGAAATAAAATTCTTTAAACATGTTATACTTAGAGTAAGATCTAACTCTATGTTTATTACTCTTTGCAGGATATTTAGATGCAAGCATACAATATCCGAAACATTTATCTTCATTTTTTATATTAGTTACCGCCTTTTTGTTCTTTATGTATTCCGGAAGCTTTGTATAACATCCTGCATTTAAAGGATCATATTGACAGGCATTTAGCACTAACGAGCTTATCTGATATAGAGATTTGGAACTACTTTTTTATTCGAATGTATCGATACTTGAAAGAATAGGTTCTTTAAGTTTACTCTCATACCATTCAGTAATATCTGTACTCTTTAATGTAGCTTCTACTTTGCTATGAAAATTAAATGATTCAATTTTTTCATCATCAGGAGTCTGTATTACATACTGGCATACTAACGTACTACAAAATTTTATTCCCGAAGTGTATCGTGTCAGATTATTCCTAATTTCATTAGTAACTAGAGCCTTACATTCATTCAAAAATAACTCCGGATCTATCATATTCAACGTATTGTTTATCTGACTTGTATAAATTCGATTTTTTAATGCTGATTCTATGATGTTACATGTCAAATCCTTTTTCTCTGCTCACTCACCGATTCCATTTTAGATATCTTTGCAGAGGCCCCATTGGTTTCCAAAGATTTTCTCTTCGTTCCAGACATAACAGGAGCCGGCGTAACACTGTCTGAAATAATACAAATCTTATTAGTATATTCCGACATTACTATCCTCTATAATCTGTAAAGAAAAGCGCGTTATGCATTAACATGTCTTTTTATTTTTAAGCTGGAATATATATGATACGCATGCACTATGACCTTTTCTAAACACATGTATTATCCTGCCTAATATGTAAAGAGAAGCGAATTATGCAGTAACATGTCTTGTTTCTTATGCTGAAATATATAAGGTATGCATGCATTATAACTTTTTAATAATTTTTATGGTAAGATAAATTTGTAAAGTTAATATTATACTTCACATATTATATATGGTGTATGTTTTATCAAATGCATATAAGAAACCAATCTAATGTTTTTAACAGCAATAACATCAACAACAATAATAATAAACAGAAATAATAGTAATGATAATAATATAAATAATAGCCAATATTAATAATAAATTTCAATGGAAAGTTTTTCTACGATTGTGTTCATTACAGACATCAAAATTTAAACATATTTATATGTAATGTTGATTATGACTTCTATTTTCTAACTGTATATGTTTTTAAGCACAAATTATTGTCTTTTATATACTATGTATTAAGATGATTTATATAAGTTTGAATGAAAGCAAGATACTTTAATTTTTAAAAAAGTAATAATGTGAAAAAAGATAACGTTATTTTAAAAAAAAAACAATAAATAAGTAGATTTATAATTTCTGTCTTACCTTGACGGTCTGATGGTACTGCTGTGACGCTGTGTGAAACTCCTCCGTCTGACTTTACTGAGATATCTGAAATAACAAAGTGCATTATTAGCAATTTTGAACAATGGTTTTACAGGTGTTGTATATAAAACTGCTTTTTTTCATAACACATACCTTTGCTTGTAAAAAAGTAATCCTGTGCCTCTTGTATCCCGTGGATAGGGCCTCTTGCCCCATATAGACCAATTGAACACCTCCCTCATTTTTGTCTTCTTCTGAACATCAGTCATATTCTTAAAGCGTTCCGGTAGAAATATTTGGAATTCATCTAGCTCTAAGACTATTCTGTCTCCATATTTTGTCGCTACTGTTTTCAGTGACTTGATTTGAAATGACGTATTTCATCCACTTTCCTCAGCTTTCTTGTTGGAAGAATCATACATCCTCCCGCCAATTCATTTAATTCTTGCATGAGTTGATCTGTAACTTAACGATTTAAAACAAACTCTTTTAGTCTAGAATATATATGTACAGTCCAATTTACAGATATTAAGAACATATTTTTGAAAACTTCGAATACTTATATATGCGGTTAAACATGATTCCGTTCAATGATTGACAAAAAAAATAATTGAAAGCGTTCCATTTATATAGATCAAACTAAATAAGTTGGTAATTTCGATCATAATTGAAACGTTTAAACTTACAAAAACGAGATAAAAATTTCAATTATTAACACTTTTTTTCACGAAATACATGCATGAATAAGCTAATATACAAGGGAAACAGAACGTATATGTTTTTGAAAAAAAGCAAGCTATTATAATATTGAAAAAAGATGATATACATACAAAATGATGATACTTCTCAAACACATAACATAATCAAGTACTTACCAGCCATTGCTCGTTCCTTAGTGTATATCTGCGGTCACGATGCAACGCCCTAATAATTACCGCATTCCACCTTATAGATAGGAGGATACGCCCTCTATAATGTTCTTCCTTACAGCCGAAAGTTAATTATATACATGAGATTCAAGAGGATACGCCTACAAACTTTGTCAGGAAGAACCAGGTCCGGAGGGAGGTCAACTCACCTTAACTGGAAATGTACCGTATTTTATTATTATTTTTTTAAACATGACTCGAAATAGCGGACACATTCTCAGCCCATCGTTAGGATTGACAGATCCGCCCTCTACAAATGTTTCTCCTTACATCCAAAAGTTAATTATATACATAAGATTTTCGAGGATCGCCCCAACGACCTACATGAAGAACGCTGCCCCGTTCTCAACAGAAAGTTATAAGTCATCGATATTTAACATCCTGCTAGCCTTTTTCATCGTACAACTCAACATGTATACAAGATAGATAAGAGGAGCTTCATTTAACACTCTGGACATGTCCAGGGAGAAATGTACTTGACCTCAAACGAAAGTATACACATACCTGCTCATCCTTCGTCAAAATGTGAAAGTCATGACATACAATAAAAACCACTAGCATTAATTTCCTATAACATTGGGGCGTATCCTGCTCACACACGTACACAAAGGTTCACTAAGACCCCTTTCCACCGCGCAAAACCACTTCGGCCTAACTCAAGCATAGGGTGTTTCAAAAACAACGATACGACTGTTCCAAAATCTGTCATAGGTTTCTGGAACAATATTTATCCCATTTAAAATGCATTGAACAGGTTTTGAAACAGGGATTCATGTGCCAGTTTCTGTATTTACCTACTACTTGCTACGTATACATAGTACCAGGGATAGTCTGAAAAGTGTCCGACCTTAACATGAAGAGGGCAGCACTCAAATAAAAGCTACGGTATTTCGTTGTTCATCTGTTGACAGTTATACTCACCAAAGTTTCAGCAATTTTGGACGCTCAGCTGCTATGTAACAGTTATTTGAGTGAGTTGATGCAAGTGTCTTTATGAAAATGGTCAAAATCAAGTACCAGGCTCTCATTTAATATTTGCTGTTGAAAGACAATACGCCTACGCAAATCAAAGATGAGTTGGATTCTGTGTATAGGGACTCTGCACCATCATTTACAAAACAGAAATTTTGTGCGGCTGAATTTAAACGTTACCATAAGACCTTGGTAGGCAAGGACCGTTTGGGACGTCCAATATCTGTAGCTACCGACGAAAACGGCGCCAAAGTTCGCCAAATGGTGCTAGACGACCGCCAAATTAAAGCCAGAGAGATAGCACAGTCTATGAACATGACAAAAGAACGTGTTTGTCACATATTAAATCAATATTTAGAAGTGAGGAAACTGTCCGCGTGTTGGATGCCGCGTTTACTCACGTTACACGAAAAACATGTTCGAATGAAGATTTCCAGCGCTCAATTCGCACAGTTTAGATGCAATATATCTGGGTTTCTGGGCCGATTGTTTTCTGTAGATGAAAATTGGATACACCATTATACGTCCGAAACAAAAGCACTCTTCAAACACTGGACTTCAAATGGCGAACCGGCTCCAAAAAACCAAAAGCTGATTTTTCGGCTGGAAAAGTTATGACGACTGTTTTTGGGATAGTCTAGGGGTTATTTTATTCCATTTTCTTCAAAAAGGAAAAACCATTAAGGGGCATACCACGCATCGTTACTTGACAAGCTGAAGGCAGAACTTGCTGAAAAACGGCCACATTCCCAGAAAAATAAAACCCTGCTTCACCAAGACAACGCATCGTCTTACACCTTTGCGGTTGCAATGGCGAAAATCCATGAATGACGGTTTGAACTGTTTGACCATCGGCCTTCCTTAACAGACAAACCGCCTAGCAAATTCTTTTTTTCCCTCATCTGAGTATTGTCCTCGGAGGACAGAAATTTTCGTCAAATGAAGAAGCAATCACTATCGTGAACAATTATTTTGCAAAGAAAAACGCTGAGTACTTTTGGAGGGGATACAGAGATAAGAGCATTACTGGAGGAAGTGTTTAGAGTCACAAGGAGAATATATTGAAAAAAAAAAAAAAATCTGAACAAATGCCCTGTACCTTTATTAGGTGGAAACTTTTCAGGCCAGCTATGTATATTTCAGTTAGTGAGTTTTGAAATCTACTCATACAGTACAGCGAGTGAGCCAGTCTAATGGTGAATCTGGAACTTAACTGGAAGCCATGTACTGTCTGCCCAAGACAAGAAGGCCAGCTAGAGGAATGTGTAACGTAATCAATCTTTCTGTCCCCACGGTGTTAAAGCTAGGCTTCCGAGTATTACAAGGATGCCAGGATTGTTTAAAATACACAAGTATTGTCACAAACTCACCAATAATTAACAACTATCACTGCATTTACAGCAACAAGCATTAGATATGTCAACATGGGTGACTCATATGCACTCTCGAGGATATGGATCGTCAAACTATATGGGCTGAGGTGGAAGAGAAAAGGTTACTGGTTCTTTTAAGGATGATTGGAAGAGAATCAAGGTGAGAAAAGTATTTAGAAATCTGTAATAAAGTGAAAAGAGAAGCGATAGCATGGTACAGATTACACTGGGTCACAAGGAAAATGTTTTGGGCTTAAAAATAGTGAATTTACATGTATTTCCATCTGAAAAATTAAAAAATCACCATAAAACGATAGATTAGCTCTTGTTTGGAAGATAAAGTGACATTTTATTTCTTAGAGTGAAGATTTTAAGTTCGGAGGAATATTTTTGGGATTTTGCAAACCTGTCAAATAACAAAACGTAATCAGAGAGAAAGTTTGGAAATTAACTGATGCAAAAGTTAAGGAAGGAATTTTTGTCTGAACACAAAAAGGAGAACTTGTAAAGGATCAACATTTGACCAAGAAAGGAAGGAAGTTTGGGTAGCCTTCAAGGTTGTTGTTCATGGACCTTTAAGCAAAAGAAAGAGATGACAACTACAAGCATTTGGTGACAGTGCTCCTGTAAAATACCATAAACCTGGATGCAACACGGCCCTTTAGATCTACTTTCTCCACTCCCACCTAGCCTTTTCCCTACTAGTTGTGGAGCTGTTAGTGATGAGCATGACGAGAGATTCCATCAGGACATTTCTGTTATGGAACAAATATTATCAGGGCCGTTGGAATGAAGTTATGCCTGCAGATTACTCTTGGTCTTTTTCTAGGGATTCTGCGGAACTCCATCAAAAGAGGCAGGCTAAAAGACGACGAAGTCAATAGGCCACCACTTGATTCTCTTCAGACACGACTATCTGCGAAGTATTTTTCCAGCAATTTAGAAATCTTAGCATGTAATTATTGGTTAAATGATCAAATGCACATTCATTGTTGTTAGCATGTATGTAATTAAAATGGATCTTTTTGTCTCAATCCGTTAATATGTAATACTTCCACCTTGTGTACATCACTGAAACTAGAGCTAATAAAAGTGTTTCATTGTCATTTGTTTTTCTGAAGCCAAAATTAGTAGGAATTGCTTGATGAAGTGCTCGAAACCTTCATAAATTATTTTTTGTTGACCATTGTTATGGATTTGGAAACTGAGCGGTGTAAGGAGTAGTGTACTGCGAGGTCACTGTCTGATACGTGGGGACAAAGAGGATGGAGAGCATATTACATGGGAATGTAGCGGTGTAGGTGAACGGAGGAAAAAATTGATTAGTGAGAAGTGGCTGTAAAATAAAAGTATTGTAACCATGAGGCAAAAATGCTTTCTGATCAGAGTCAGATTAGAAAATTAAAATTTCTTTGGGAGTTGATATCGAAATGGAAGTGGTCAATTGGCAGATGTTATGAGTAAAATTCGCCAAAGTAAACTTTAGATCATAATATGTATGATATAAAAAGGTTGTGTAGGATTGGTAGCATTTAGTGGTCTACTGGATAAGTGACTTAGGTCAATTCCGGTAGATGCAATCTGTGTAATACCTTGGCATTAAATAAACATATAATAAATATATATAGATAAACATACACTCATTTCTTTTCTGCCTTCATTAATATTTAGTATTCCAAATAATTATAAAGTCGTTGATCTCAACACTAGCCGTGTGTAGCACAAATTTTGAAAAGGTAGAATCAGACTGAAACATTTACTGCCATAGCCAGGATTTACACCCAGTATTTCCAAGTTTCCGTCCGATTGCTCTAATCAGAGGGCTACCATGGCAGCCTACAAGCATGGTACTAAATTTTGCATTATTAATGGACCAATAGTGTCTAAACTATGAAGCCGGAACTCCACACATACATCATTATAAACCGATATTGAGGTATGTATATCATGTATATAAGATTACTCCAATGCCCGATTTAACCTTCAGGTGTTAAGAATTAACATGAGCTTGGCAATAGTTAAAACAAAAATTGCATTTCACCAACAAGTGTTAGCGTAACACTCGTATTAAATCTGTTTTTAACTAACACGCCAAATTTCTGATGTGAAGTCCTTAACAATTGTAAATAGCCAAGATGGAGGGCGTGAACGCAGCTGTCGATGTCGATTTGCTATATTTAAGACCGTGTAAATGGCATTCGTAATAGAGTACGGCCTGTGAGGAAAAATGATTTTGAGGGGTTATCAGAAGAAATTTTTTTACGGAGGTATAGACTGTACAAACATGTTGCTATGAAGGTTACTCCGGAAGAACAAGAGAGGGAAGAACATGCATCGAAAAGAATATGGCTATCTCGCCTTTGCTTCAAGTATTATTAAACCTTGTGGTTTTATAATTCACTGAATTATGTGGATAATACACTGTCCAACTCCCGTCTTGAAACGTTCAAGTAATTTCCCCTTCTTCGCTTCTCGGTTTAAATTTACGTAATACTGAGTTAGAATTTGCATCGAAAGGAATATGCTGACCTCGCCTTTGCTTCGAGTATTAGTAATTGTGCGACTTTATAATTCACTGAATTATGTGGATAATACACTGTCCACCTGCCGTCTAGGAACGTTCAAGTCACTTGTCCTTCTTCGCACCTCGTTTTAAATTTACGTAATACTGAGTTTGAATATGCATCGAAAAGAATATGCCGAATTCACCTTTGCTTCAAGTACTAATAACTTTGCGATTTTATAATTCACTGAATTATGTGGATAATACACTCTCCACCTGCCGTCTAGCAACGTTCAAGTCACTTGAAATTCGTACCTCATTTTAAATTTACGTAATACTAACAAGCTGTTTGGTGCCTGTAGTAGTGACAAGCATTTGAATTAAATTCGTTTCAAATATTTTCCCCGTGATATCTTTCTGTTTTACATTCAACGCATCCCTCCTCTTATTTTACACGATATCCTTATACTTCGTCACCAATTCAATTAACAATTCTTTGTCCATCGATGAGCAATTTGACTCACGGATTTATTTATTCATCTGCCATTTTTCAGCTAGTGCAGACGAAAATGAAAACAAAAGCGCATCGCAGTACGTTGAGAAAATAATACAACTCATTCATAACCCACTATAGCTGAGATATTAACAAGTTTCTTGGCAATAACACAAGTTAGTTAAAATTTTCAAAAAATATATCTGTGAAATGCAAGAAATATAAAATTTGGGTTACAGCTCTTACAACTGCTACGTTACATTTGCTAATGTCGATTTTAACATCGTTGGTGAAATCGGGCACTAGAGTTTTACCAGGAAAAACGCAACAAATAAGGTTACTTAAATAAATATTTTGACTTTGTGGGTTCGTGAAATGAAAAGTCCAATTGCACCACTAAAAAATGTTCTTTATTTCCACCGACTTACAGTTAAATACTTGCCAATTACACAGAATTACGTAATGCACACGATTACGATTCACCAGTTCGTCCGTTACAATTCCACTTTGCTCTCGCAATTACGTACAATCCTCCGATGCACCTACACAGTCTTCTCGTCCGTACACTAGCACTGCAGTCTTACGCTGCTCGCCAAGCGCTGATTCCCTCACTCATTACAGCCCTTTTTATAGGAATATCACTGTCTTCTAGAAGTCTCTAGTTTTCGTGAATCACCGCGAAAGTTCCAGAGGACAGGGGAAGGGGAAAGAGGCGGCCAGTGACAATTAATACTTCCCTAATAAACAGCTCAGTTAGTGACTGAGATTAATGGGAGGGTGTGACTCGGTGGCCTCTGGCCCCTTACTCAGCTGTCGTTGGTTGTGCTTTCCGCTAATTGGGTGACAATATATACACCTTTCCTTCCCTACCATATAGGTTTGATGTTACTAGAGCTTAAAAGCGTAGCTCTAGCGTACAGTGATGTTATATTTACGCTTTACGAATCTACGTAAATCAATCCGCCGGCCGTCCACGAGATATCCTGAAGGCCCCGCCACTGCTTCCTCCTCCCTCCGGTTTCCTCTGTTCCTGATGAATGCGGGAGGGAGATGGTCTTCTTCGCTGCTGGTGTGACGGAGCCCCTTCCGGTCTCGTGCTGAAACCTCTGGAGCTGCTGCACGCTGGAGATCCTGCTGCACGGACATTGGTGCACCATCTTTAATAAGAGAAACATGTAGCAATTACACAATAATAAAGAAAAACCAGACATGTTAGCTACATATATACGAAAATAATAATAAGACATTCAATATGCTAATGATGATGATGATGATGATGATTAAGATGATGATGATGCTGATGCTGATGCTGATGATGATGAAGATGATGATGATGATAATAATAATAATAATAATAATAATAATAATAATAATAATAATAATAATAATAATAATAATAATAATAATAATAATAATAATAATAATAATAATAATAATAATAATAATGATAATAATAATAATGATAATAATAATAATGATAATAATAATAATAATAATAATAATGATAATAATAATAATAATAATAATAATAATAATAATAATAATAATAATAATAATAATAATAATAATAATAATAATAATAATAATAATAATAATAATAATAATAATAATAATAATAATAATAATAATAATAATAATAATAATAATAATAATAATAATAACAATAATAATAATAACAATAATAATAATAACAATAATAATAATAACAATAATAATAACAATAACAATAATAACAATAACAATAATAACAATAACAATAATAACAATAACAATAATAACAATAATAATAATAATAATAATAATAATAATAATAATAATAATAATAATAATAATAATAATAATAATAATAATAATAATAATAATAATAATAATAATAATAATAATAATAATAATAATAATAATAATAATAATAATAATAATAATAATAATAATAATAATAATAATAATAATAATAATAATAATAATAATAATAATAATAATAATAATAATAATAATAATAATAATAATAATAATAATAATAATAATAATAATAATAATAATAATAATAATAATAATAATAATAATAATAATAATAATAATAATAATAATAATAATAATAATAATAATAATAATAATAATAATAATAATAATAATAATAATAATAATAATAATAATAATAATAATAATAATAATAATAATAATTATAATAAAGAATATGTGTTGGCAACATTTTGCTGTCTTGGCTTATTTCAGTTGGCAACAGCTTGTTTCCGTTACATCATTCATTATCGCAGCAGACTGAGCCACTGTACTGCAGTTTAACCCTTATTAAATAGTGTATACCTTGAATATCCACTGTTATGCGTGGTGGATGGTGAAATTGGCTCTAAGTTATCAACTTAGTTATAATAATTGTTATAGACTAAAGAAAAACTTTGGAAATCTTTGAAATTAAGTTAGCAAACCGAAGGATATTTAAATTAAAAATAATGGCCAGAGAAAACGATGATATTCTGAACACCAATATTAAATTTTCCGCCATTAGCGACCTAAAAATACTTTTGGTTGGAATTCGTAATTGTACGTTGAATATGAAAAACATAACAAACGTCCCAAATCGAAGAGAGAGAAGAAATGTACTATCATACCACTAATGATGAAAAGTAATAACTATTAATGATATTAGATTATAGAACTTCATACGCTAAATACCATCCGCAACATGTCTTTAACCAAAAACTTGCTAAAATGCAGCCCAAATGTAAACCATATCTTTTGGCGCTCATTTTGTTCTACTTTTGCAATAATTCTTTAATTGCTTTCCTTTGGAATTAGATTAAGGCTCTTGTGGTAATTATTTTTATCTAATGATGACATGTTATTCTGTATAAAACCAGTTAAATATCTCATTTCTTAAGTACTCACTAATGCAGGATTATATTTATACATTTGGCGGGCTTGTAGGACTTCGTAAAAATTAGATTTTCCTATATAGTGGAATCGGATAATAGCGCTATATGACTGAATATATTTTGTCTAATATAGCTATATTTCTTGGAATGCGATAACGAATAAATATATGCTACAAGGTACATTCATTCTTTTACGAACTTGTTTTTGGGTGTAAAGAGGCTCGTTTTCCCGCCATGACGGCTAATGCTGTGCAGTAATGAGATCGTCTTGTTAACAAGGAGCAAGGAGTGAAGGAGGGAGTGACTGACTATACGTTAAAATGGGACAGCTTGACAATGCGGATGAAAGCATATTTAAACGCCATCAGGATTTGTGTTCAAATTTAAATATCGATAGAGATGCTGCAGATGAAGCATGGCAAATTTACGAGACTATTAAACAGAAGTTCAGTTTGGAGGTAAATAAATTAAATATTTACAAGTTTTACGCTCAGCTAACACATTGTGTATTATTTTTGTAAATATAAGACATAGGAGTGGACATATTTTGTTAAAATTGTACTTTTAAGATAATTTTTTTTACATTTTGGCAAGCAGTTTTGCATTGGTATGTGGATGTAAATAAGTACTTTCAATGTATATTTAGCCTTATAAGTTCAGTATTGATCAATAATGGAAGAAAATACATATACATATATATTTTATTTTTATGTAATTAATTTGTTAATGGCAAAGATGAGGAATTTGGAAGTTGAAGATACCACATTTCTTTGCTTTTATTGCCTGTACCCATCATTTGTTTACATCGTAACCGACAGACAATATGTACATAACCTTGAACTTGCATGGGAAAAAGCAGTAGTTGAGGATTTTAAGAAATCTTTCTGAAATATATTGGTCACTAATCCTATCTTTTTTTAAACTGTTAATTTTTACTATCTACATTTTTCACTGCCTCCTGATATCACTAACTAGGCCAAAGAGTTTCTATATCCCAAGTGTCCTCTACACATACTTATTAGGATATATGTTAAATCACATTTCATTGTCCATTCTTTTTCCAGTTAAAAAAAAATGGTAACCCCAAATTTCAATATCTGACATTACCGAGGTGGCTGTAATGGTAGGAATACAATGCCTTGACCAACAGAAAATACCAATTTAATATCAAGGAACATCTAATATAATATTAGAATTCTAAATATCCCCTGATTTCCCCTATGTTGAATTGTTGATAGGATCCACAATGCTGACCTGGAACTGATAACATATTCTGTTTATCATTTGCAGCTTTCTTAATTGACCTTTATTCAGGACAAACAACCTCACACATTGGTTTATCAAACTTGAAGAAATCAAGTTGTATATTGATGTTTAGAATCATTTTATAGCCAATAATATGCAGATAGTTCCACTATGTAACTATTTCAATTTGAGGAAATTTATTGTCAGCTTTTGGATGTAGTTAATTACACAAAATAGACATTGAAACCATATTATAATAAAATGAACAGAATTGGCTGGGGGTAATTACCTAAAACAGACATTAAAAGCACATTCTGTTCTAATTGTAGGAGAAATGATATAAGTTGGAGTTTAATTATGCTAAAAAGCTTGCAAAGTATATATATGCATAGAATACAATGTTTATTAGCAACAGGAATTCATGCAGAATTATAGGCATTGTCAATAGAGTATTTTATAATATTTACAATTCATCTATGTGGTATTTACAATCTGAAGTTTACAGATAATTTACACAAATTACTATTCACATTTGAAAACATTAAGACACTTGAGTAAAATAACAGATCAACTCAGTTATGGATATTTATGCAGTTACTGACTAGAGTATTACACTCATTTTAATGCTTTGGCCAGTTAAAGTTCTTCACTGGTGTGTCTTTAAATCTCAGACACATGAAACAAGAATAGAAATAGAATACATTAGTGTAATTACGCACAAAAAACTGACTAATTTATACTTTACCTGAATTGTATTCAAAGTGTTCATTTACTGAGTAAAACTGATTGGTTTTATAGAAATTGTGTAGCTCTGCCTTAAACGTATCTATAGAGGGTATGTTTTTTAATTGATTTGGCAAGTAGTTGTATAGCTTTAAACCCATGTATTTGACAGTAGTCTCATGGTTTTGTTTTATGAATATAGGTTTGTAATTTGTCTTTATTACTTGTGTTATGGGTGTGTATTTCAGCACTTGACTTAGTTCGCAGTATTAGTTTTCACGTAAATCAATAGCTGTTTCTGGCATAAACTTGGTGACGTCAAGATATTCAAATCTCTGTAGTGATTTCTGCAGCTTTCCATTTTTGGAATACCAACCATAGTTCGTAATGCTTTCTTTTGTAACTTAAATAATCATCTTACTATTTGTAGCATTTCCTCACAATGGTAGTCCATATGACAGTAGTGAATGAAAGTAAGCAAAGTAACAGGTTCTGAGTGCAGTCAATTCTACTCTAGGCTTCAGCTGATGTAAAACAAAACAAACACAGCTCGGCTTCTCTGCTAACTTTTCTATATGTTTGTCACCACTTAAATTTTTGTCTACCCATAGTCGTAAGAATTTATTTTGCTGTTAAAAATTTATCAATCTGGAGCCAATACTGACGTAAGGGTTTTCCAATTTCCTACAAGCCTTGTGCTGAAAACTGAGTGCTATTGTTTTTTCTTCATTAAAAGCAACTTATTCACTTTAAACCAATTTAATACTTTTGGTACAGCTGGTGTTATATTTTGCTGAAGGCTATCATCATCCTTTCCTGCAATGAAAATATTTGTATTATCTGTAAAGAGTATGATTTTAGCATCTAAATTGTTCACAAGGCATAATGGGAGGTCATTTATACACATTAAAAATAACAGGTGGCCCAGAATTGTTTGTTGTCATTTATTCATGGATAATGTAAATGTTTAATGTATTTTTAAGTGGTAAACATTTGAGCATTTGCAAGTTTCAAATGAAAATGGTAGACAGTGAAAATTTATGCTCTTGAATTTTTAAATTATAAGCAGGTTAATGTTATAATACAAATAAAATATTTAGTGATTATTTTCCACTTATCTTAAGGAGTTGATGACAACACTTCTATCTTCTATTTGAAATTAATTTCGTGGACATTTGCCCAGATCTTCAGTCAAACACACTTCGTTGTCAAGGATACTATGTCATGGGAATACTTTTAAAAATTATAAAGGGGGGGGGGATACGTCCCTTTCAACTGCTGTGGTGCGAGTACTGCGGACTCCTAGTACTCACGGTACCTCTGACGACCTCGGGTCGAACTGCCGAGCTCCTCCTGTTGGCGAGTTGTTCGGATTGGGTTGGACTCCAGGGGGCAGTGGTCCCCAATACCCATGGGAGATCAGGTACGTCTCCGGACAGGGTTGAGGGAAGTCATATATTCCCGCGTACTAGCCTGCGTGCTAGATCATCAGGTGCCCCAATCGAGGTTGTTTGGTAACCTTCCGCTTTGGGGTTGGTGCGTGTAAGTGGCATATCCATTTCCACCCGTCTTGTGTTTTTGGACCAGTTGGATGGGGGGGGGGCCCTGTTAGTCTCTAGGTCTTTCCCTGTGGGAGATCAGGTACCTCTCCAGACAGGGTTGAAGGAAGCCATATATTCCTGCATACTAGCCTGCGTCCTAGATCACCAGGCGCCCCAACTGAAGTTGTTCAGTATCCTTCCCCTTTGGGATTGGCATGTGTAAGTGGCGTATCCACTTCCATCCGTCTTGTGTTTTCGGACCAGACGGGGCGGGGGGGTCTTGCCCTACGGAAAGCCCCACAGAGGCACCGGGCGCCCTTCGGGGACAGCTAGTTAACTCCCTGGTTTGAGAGGGAGGTTGGTCTTCACATTGTGAAGGCCGCCCACATAGGTACTCTCACCCGTATATATAGTGCATTTATTGCCCAACTATAAGGTATGCAGTAATGAAAAGTATAGCAAAATATACTTATCCATAGCCACAAGACAGCCAAAACAGTGTAGCTAAATCTGTAATTATCCCCAATTATTTCTTATTAACTTAGGATTAATATGCACTTAACCTGAAATGACTATAATTTATTATTTATTTATTACCTGAAAAGATTCCCAGAGCCATAGCTCATGCTAGGGAACAGTACAAAAAATATATAAAATGATGGCAAACAGCCCTTAATATTTATGTTACATTTTTATAGTAGGAATGAATTACCGTACAAAAATAACATATATAAAACAAAGATAAAACATTCATTGTAACTCAAGAAATAATAGTACCAAAGAGCATTACAAAAAAGCTACATATTCTATGGGACATTAATACATATTAATTTTTAACCAGTTCAGCTAATCAGACCAGCTCCAAATAAGTGACACTTTGTCAGCTATCAACATATACCTTCAGTAAAATTTATGTTCCTTCTGCCTTTCAGTTCCAGTGGCAGTGCATTGTGTAAGTTGATAACGTGTGAGGTTAAGCTTTTCAGGCCAGAAGTACAAGTGTTCATTGTTGGTTTTGTTAAGTTTCCTTTATTTCTTGTATTATATATATCTGAGGAGCTTTCAAATGTTAGACTTTAGAAGACTCTTTTTTATTTTGTGGAGATTTATTATCAAGGACAACTCAATGCTTACTTGTAATGGTAAAATGTTAGTTACATGGTAGAGTGTTTTTGTATTTCTTCTAAAGGGCAGATTATATATTATTTTCAAGGCACGATTTTGGAGTACTTCAAGGTCATGAATTAAATATTTATCAGAGTTACCACTTAAGATGTTTAAGTAATCTAAATGGGGTTGAACCAAAGCATGATAGAAATTTTGTAAATGATTTCCATTGAATTCTTTGAAGTTCAACCTGTGAGTTACAGCTAACACAGGAAGAATCTTAGGTTTTACTTGTATAATGTGTTGCTTCCATGTAAGGGTACTGTCTAGAATCAATCCAAGATGTGACTTTTGTTAACCTTTCAATCACTGCATTATCATGTACCTTGTTATCTAATACTGTAATAATCTGTTCACTGTAAGAATGAAGTAAATATCAAAGAAGCATGTCCTGGAAATAACCGCATTGACTGGTGGGTTTTAATATTCCCATGTTCTTCCACAATATAGTTCTGCCATTTATTAAACTTCTTGCTTTCTATAAACCATACAAGTTTATAAAGTAATAACTCTCAAAATTTCAACAGTGCACTGGTTGATGTAATAACAAAGATGTCAGTTAAACTCTGGTGACGGCATTGCTGTTTATGTGCCCATGCACAGATGTTAGGTTAACCAATGGTGTACTAAAGCAGACTTCGTTGTGGAATGCAACAGATTATAATATAAATCTTTCTCAAGCTCTAGTAACCAGGACACATATGGGACTGAAACGAGGAAACAGGTTTAACCGCAAGATAATATTTTTAATAACATCTATTTTGGAAATTAATTGTTTTCTTCACACTGGCCGTGTGTAGGCTAAAGTATGGAAAGATAGTCACACTGAGAAATTCAATGACATAGCCGGGATTTTAACCACGGAACTTCTGGTTTCCGTCCAGCTGCTCTAACCATTGAGCTACTATGGCCAAAGTGGTTCAAATCCCGGCTATGGCATTGAATTTTTCAGTCTGACTCTATCTTTCCATACTTTAGTCTACACACGGCCAGTGCGAAAGAACAATTAATTTCCATTAATTGACCTAATAGTGGTTAACTATAAAGCCCAGGTCTTAAAGTACTTACATTTGTAAGTCGCCATTAAGGTAGTTGTTTCATGTCTTTATGAGAACTCATAGTGGTTTACCTGGAAGAATACGAGTCAGTTGGAGAATTTAATGTCATATCAGCACGTTGCCCATAGTAGCTCAATGGTTAGAGCAGCTGTACGGAAACCAGAAGATCCATGGTTCAAATCCCAGCTATTGCATTGAATTTTTCAGTTTCACTATCTTTCCAATATCTATTTTGTTTTCAATTTGGTTCATAATTAAATACAATTTTATTAAGTCAATCTTTGGTGAGAAAATGTGTGATTATGCAGAAGAGTTTGATTCTTACTTTGAAACACTGCCTTTGCTTTTGGCCTGTGGAGGGTAATTGTGGTTGTGTTGTTTAAAACAAAAAGCTGTGAACATTTGAACAAAAATTGGAGCAAGAAAACATTGAGTTAAAATTCCTGACAATGTAGTTCTAAGAAAACTATGTTTTTTATCCCTTTAATGGACAAATTATTTTGCTACTTATGTTGTTCTTGCTGTACTTGCTAAACCGATTCTCATACCGCTTTCTGTATTGCCTCAACACAATCAATTCAAATAGCTGAATGGCTATGAAAAAATGGTCTTTAAAGCACTCAATAGACTGGCCATCAATTCATAGCCAAATGTCATGGGTTTGAATCTCAGGAGCTGCAGTCAAATGTGCCTATGTTAAAGAACGGGCAGGACCCAAGTAAAATACTCGGTGTGATGGCATGCTTGGATGTTGATGGGGTATCAATTGGCTGCAGTTGCTTGGATTTTGCCTTTTTGTACTTAAAAAAACAAACACTACAATGCAATTGTAAATGTAGTATAATATTTACAATTCAAAAGACTCAAAATTTTGTTATTATAAGTGACAAAGGTCAGTACAATGTACTGTCTACCAATGCAGTGTAAGTATGTGAAAGGAATGTGCCACCCTTATGCAGTGGGACAAGGACAGTAAATGTGTAACAGAGAATGCATGTTTCATTGATTTCTCATTGTTTTGATATATTGGAGATCGATAAATTCTTATATTTTATTTTCATTCCGTCATTACCTCTGATATTGTTTTCATTACACAATAAAAGGATCTTCATCTTACAAAACAGAGCACTACAAATTTTAAGTGATGTTAGAAGTCAGGTCGTTCAAGAAAATGGATTTGACATTCACAGATCAATACTTACATTATAGTTGGCAACTATAAATCTTTAAATTTAATTCTCTGGTACATAGTCACTATAATAGCCAAATTTCCAGCTTGGGGTGCCATGATGATGACCACATCTCCCTATATCGGCTGGATGATCGCCTACCTCTGCCTTACGTATGTGGACATGAGGCTGCTAGTCGGGTTGGCAGGCTCTGGCTCATTTGTGGGCTGTTACACTTTGGATTATTACCACAAAACTGCCACAACTCAAAAAGTGCAGTTTTCAGATAATTGCTCATGAAGGCTTTAATTGGTGGTATTCATGACAGAAATATTTGAATTGCATTACTTACATGCCTTGTGTAACTTCTGATTGAAACTGATTTATGATATGGCAGTTTTTAATTTTACAAGGTGCGTTCAAGTTACAACACTTAAATTGGGACCAGATAGAAACTTCTGGCTTATTTTAAAATACACGTGGACTCTTTGTGAATGAGTGACAGATTACAGCACTGTACAGTGTATAGAACTCTAGTGGCAGCGACAAGATCTAGGACTGTTTTTGATGCTTAAAATGGAGATGGTTTCATTGCAAGAACAGTATGTAATCATTCGTTTTCTCCATTTCTTGGTGTGACACCTATTGAAATTCATCACCAGTTGAGTGAGGTATGTGGTGACGGTACCATGGATGTGTCTAATGTGCATTCCTGGGTGCGACAGTTCAATGAAAGGAGAACATCGTGAGATAACAAACCAAGACAGTTGCAGACATTGCCTCCAA
This sequence comes from Mantis religiosa, assembly GCA_030765055.1. Taxonomy (NCBI): domain Eukaryota; kingdom Metazoa; phylum Arthropoda; class Insecta; order Mantodea; family Mantidae; genus Mantis; species Mantis religiosa. The sequence goes on along the minus strand of CM060948.1, from coordinate 309,776,309 downwards.
AATTGGCATTTCTGTGCACAAAGTCCTGCATGAAGATCTGAAAATGCTCAATCTGCGATCCTCCAAAACATGGCAACGTCCTCCACTCACTGGATTATGTCATCAGACCGGCTGGTGTAAGGCTGTGACTGTCTTGGTTTGTTGTCACACAATGTTGTCCCTTCATTGAACTGTCGCACCCAGGAACGCACATTAGACATATCCATGGTACCATCACCACATGCCTCACTAAACTGGCAATGAATTTCAATAAGAATCACACCATTAAAATGGAGAAAAATGATTACACGCTGTTCTTGCAATGGAAACGTCACCATTTTAAGTATCAAAAGCAGTTCTAACTCTCGTCGCTGCCACTGGAGTTCTATGCACTGTACAGTGCTGCCATCTGTCTTTCACAAAGAGTCCAATTGTATTTTAAGAAAAAAGCAGAAGTTCCTATCTGGTCCCAGTGGAGGTGTTATAACATGAACGCATCTCGTATGTAGAATTGCTCTATGAAGTAGACATAAATATTAATATAAATACTTAATATGGAAGAAACTATGCTAGCCTATCTGTTTTGTTTGCTTTTGTTCAGAGCTTCTATATATCAAAATGTAGAAATGTCATACAATAAACTCACTATCTACAGTATCTTATAGAACTGTGTGATTCCGTTGCTAGTTGTAGCCTACTAATACTAAGATAATAGGTTCAGACCTGGCCTATACACAGATGGTTTTTAAGTGGGGCTGTCACTTTAAGCACATGTCAATAAATTTACAGCATGTAAGAGAACTATGGGACAGAACTCTGGCACACCAGGAGTGCTATGGTCCTGACCAGTGACAGCAAGATTTATAAAATATTCTTACCTTAGATATGAAAAACTGGCTCCTTTAATTAAAGAATAATATGAATCTCTTATGTTATTTCGAATGTTAAAAGATTTTGTGGAAGATGCATTTTTAAATAAATTTATTTGTCTTATGTTACAGGGAGATCAGCTACATTGGCTGGGATGTGCGTTATATGTGGCTTGCAGAAAGTCAACAACTCCCATAGTTGGAAGATCTGGTGCTGTAGTAGAAGGAAACTGTGTGAGCCATACGCGTTTATTAAGACTATGCAATCTAAGGTGACTACCCTTTTTGGGTTTGTTTTGTACAGATGAAGGTTGAAGTAGAAAAAAATGTGTTCCTTGCTACCTAGCAAAGCATTGAAGCATGTTCAAAAGAATATGAAACAATTGAGTTTACGCAAGCCTATGGCACATGCACAGCGAGTCAGTATATATACACTCTTTTCGCATACAATCACGGCAGCGTGTCCTATATTGGCAGGTGCCAAAAAGTGTATATAATGTGATTGAATATTGTGACATGGATAAAGGAGAGGGAATCAAAACCTCTTTGCGCCAAGCTACAAAATGGGTGGCGCAATGGTAGTTAACATTTGTGTATAATAATTACCTAACATTTATCACACACATTTCTTCCCAATATTTCAGTCTTTTAGTAAACAAGATAAATGAATGCAGCGCTCCATCACCTGGACGCTTATCCATGGTGAACATACGTTTTATCTTGTTGATGTCAAGGTTCAGAAAACTTAACTCTCTATAATATTAAAAAAATGATAATTGCTTGGATAGGCGCTGCTTTTAAACATTTTTTACCAAAAATCATACATTTTGAATTTGCACATGAAACAAATTATGTTGGAGAATAAGACCAAACTAATGCTTATAAAATTGTGCTGCTATCTCCGATTTGAGACATGAACAAATGTGACCAGTGGCTGTAATACATAAGTATGTTACATCATTCACATTGTTAGCTTCTCTAACCACTAACATTTATTATTTTCTCAACTGCATATTTCAAGTAGGGGGAGTATGCATTTCACCAGAAATGCAGATTTTGGGACCCCTGAAACTATAAATAGCACTTTTAGATAAGAGTCTGTATATGTATTTTTGTGTGTACAAGTGTAGAGAAACTGAGACTCAGAAATGAAAAATCAGCTAAATGCCATACTTGGTTTTTAAGGTAAGATTTTCAAGAGGATCCCTCATTCAAGACTACGCTTTACAAAAACATTTTTCAGAAATGTAGGCTTTCTCAAAATTGGCTCTGAATTATTTTGTGCCAAATGAAATGTATATATTGAATCATCTGGGAATGTCCTCAGAAGTTCTCTTCATTCTGGTGCTCTTAGTAAAACAAGATGCCAAAACCTTAACTACACAAAAAATGTATGTATACACATCCCTGAGTTATTCTTTATTTGTTTGGATTTTTTAATGCTTAAACCTTTATTTTTGTTATCTCTTAAAATCATGCAAATAGAATGGAGTGTGAAAGCTATCACATTGCAACAGCTCTTAAGATTTGACTATTGTTTAAGCCTTCATTATTCTATTTTCATACTATCTACAAGGAAATGTGTAGTTCCTGTTTACATGCATTTATTTCAATTAATATGAAGTAGCCAAGATAATCAACATATAGGAATAAATATTAACAGTGAAGTATTCTTCATAACATAAAAATGTTAAAATCTTTAAGCACACCCATAGAATTGAATACTTGGGAAAAAATATTCATAACCAAAAACCGTGATAAAGTAATAAATTTTTAAATCCCAGCATTAAATGAAGTATTAAAACTTAGTGCCCCTAACACCAGATGGCAGAGGGATTGGAGCACCATAGTAGTGGAGGAAGAAGAAGGTTCATTTAGTCACCAAACAGTTGAGGATGAGATCGAATGATTTTGAAAATGTTTCAATTATACAACAAGTAAGTGAAGTTTGAGTGTAAACAGTGACTCTTAAATAAAAAAAAACTATAGGAATAGTTCGTACAAGAGTGGAGAAGGTCATGTAAGTGCAACATATCATATTCTTCTTTATATACCTTCTACAAACTATTTTTACTATAGTATATTTATCATGTAGACCTAAATTGTCCTTTGCAGATATAATTTAACTACACATTTCAAGAGTGCTACATGAGACCAAAACAATAGATGTTTCAAAGTTAATACTGATATTGAAGTAAACCTATTATTATCAGGTCTTCCTGGGGAACAACTGAATTGCAATGTGTAAGGACTGTGATACAATGAAGCACAAAATTATATTTTTGAACAACTGAATGTTGACAGTATTTAAAAAAAAGAAAGCTTAGGTGTTGAGAAATGCAAGCTAAGGTAGCTACAAAATAGGAAAAGGCGGGCTGGGCATGCTTGTTCTATGGCTGCTAGCAAATGCGGTGCATACAACGTTGTACAGTTAAGTATGCATACTGTCTCGTTTTGTCAGAGCATGCGGCTAATTTCTTTGCACACTCTAAAGATACCAATTAAAGAATTATTTTGTTTTTACCATGTTACAGAGTCTTTTCTTTTCTGAGGATTACTGTTCAAACTCAATGTTTGTAGCACATCTGGTTTCAGAGATATGGATAGATAAGACTCCCGACTAGAAAGAAAACAATTATTAACTGTCAGTGAAGAAAAGCACACATGTGCTATGCTGCAGTTGCATTTTGTACCCTACATTCAGTAAAGTGGTGATCTTTTAAAAGTGCCCATGTGCTTTTCAAAGTTAGTAAATATACTGCTTAGCAAGTCTAGTACTGGTGCGTGTAGTAGTAACTGCCAAACAACTCATAAGATTTTACATAAGCAGACTACAAATATTCTTGTTAATGTGTATTCCTTTTTCAAACAGATGTCAATTAAAGACATTTTCAAAAGTACAAATTTTGCTCAGAGTCAAGAATTAATTAAATTTAAAGGGAGTCAACTAATAACACTAAACAACACTTACTTTTAAATTTTCCAGAACATGTTATAGAGGCTACTTTTCTCCATTGTCTACCGGACATTAACTGGTTCTCAGTGTCGTAGCTGGCGATATTTTGTCATAGATGCACTGGTGGTGGTTCAAGGAACTTGCTGAACAAATCTTTCTGAGGGATGTCAAAATTAAATACTTTGTTTCTATTTTTTAAAATGAAGATTTGTTCCCATGTGGACTGTTCTTGGTTTCCTTAGTTTATTCTGTTTTTATTTCTCATTATTTTTAGATCCAAAAATGGTAAATACTCGTCTTTTTCTATTTCTACAGTTAACTTGATGCTTTTTTCTTGGATATTTAAAAGTTTTAGTGCATCACTGATGTGGTTTTTTGGTATAATTTCAAAGATGTCATCTTCATATCATTGCCAGAGTTTGAACATCCAAGGGAAATCTTTAGTGATCCTTATTTCTAGTGCACACATGTACAGATCGGCCAAGAAGGGTTGCCCATTGCTAAACCTGAAGTTTGGTGGAAATATTTTATTTGAAACTGGAACAAATTTTGTTCTATGCATAATTTGGTTAGTTCAATGTAATCTGAAATATCAGGTGATGGCATTCCAAGTGATTTGAGCCATTTTTTTTATCAAGGGTGGGAGTTGATTTACTGGCATGATGGGAAACAGTGATTTAACATCAAACGAGACTAGTGTGTCCTCTTCTTTTAGTTCAGGATCCTTAATGTGTTCTATAAGTTCATTGGTGTTTTTGATGCTTAGGCTATCGAATTTTGGAAATGAGTTGAATTTGTGTATTAGCCACTTTGCAAGTTTGTATGTTGGTGAATTTATACTGGTAACTATAGGTCTCATTGTTATGGATGGTTTGTGTATTTTTGTTAAGCCATGAAGTCTAGGTAAGGTTGGGTTATCAGGTTTAACTGTATATTTGTTTAGTATTATGCTTGATTTTGCTCAATTTGTGCTATTCACATGCACAGGCATGCACACTC
>CM060948.1:309119006-309139006 GCA_030765055.1 Mantis religiosa | reverse complement strand
TTAGAGAAACATATATTGTGAACTACAGAGCTCAAAGAAAAGAAGATACACCAACTGCAACGTGTAATCCCCTTCAAATAGCCAAGGTTTTCCTACACCTATTTGTACGAGATGATTATAAAGTGGGAATATCCCATTTTATAAACTAGATAGTCCATGTTTTAGGAATTTTATGGAAAAGTACACAAGCAAAAAGCTACCAAATGTTGAAACATTGAGGCAAAACTATTTCAAACTGTTTAGTGATAGAATATTGAATCAAATAAGACAGAACCTGTGTGCTTTCTTTTTTCATTTGGTCTTGTGACGTGGCGTAGCCGGCTAAGGCAGCATGCCTTGGTCCCTGGCGACGGAAAGCGGCTCGGTTTCGATCCCACCCATGGGGTGCGGATTTTCAGTACCGGGTATAGAAGCGGTGTTCACTCAGCATCGTGAGGAAAGTGAAGAGCTTACGCTAGATAAACGGCCCTGGTCACGAAAACCACGTTCCGGCTGGGGGATGCTATTATATGCTTACCACACCTCATCCCCGTATCGGTTGGATGATCGCGCACCTCTACCTTGCATAAGTGGGCGTGAGGGCGGAAGTCGCGTTGGTAGGCCTTGGCTCTCTTAGGGCTGTCGCACCAGGGTTTATTATTTATTAGTGTGCTATTTTCCTGCTATTAGGAAAATTACGTACACCGAACTTACATGGTAAGTTCCATTCAGTTACTTCGTAGGTCCCCAAACTGCTATCTTTATTTATAGTTAAAGGAACAATTACGGGAATGTGTCGCGTCCATTCATTAGCATTTAATGTAAGAATGCATTGTGTGTAATAACATCAATTTGCAAGTGAAGTACATTTATATGATAATTAGATGTAAGGAAAACATGGCTTGGTAACCGTATCCAAAGTTATATCTACCGGTGAGCACGTGCCAAATTCACAGGTTTTGTAGCATCTATCAGCACTTCTTAAATAACGTGGTCCGGTGTAGGTCATATCGGATGATGAATGAAATGGGCGAAATGATGCTCAAATGACCCCAGGTCCATAAAGCTTAAGAGTTACCCGATTTTCATTTTTTAAGATAAAATACTCTATCTGACCCATACCGAGATTTGAACTCGGGATATCTTTAATGCGGAGCAGAAACGCTACTCCCACACCACAGAAGTGGGCACACCTATCAGTGGAAGTTGCACTGTTCGGATAAAGCAGGGTTACCTCGCCCACAGACGAAGGCCACATGCTTTAACACTCCCTAATTATTATTGTAAGGGAAGTGTTTTAGCTATGTAATATATTCTGCACTAATAAATAAAACCTCATCTATTAAACCACAAAAACAGGACTCAAAAGAATGTCTAGATCCGCTCAACAGTGAACACTCATTCACTGAGATATGTACACCTCCAGACGTTGTGAAAGGGATAATGTCGCCCTGCAATAGGTGCAACGGATAGAGTACGAAAATATTGTTCTGCTTATTAAGCAAATCGGCAAACGTTCGTTGCGCCAGCTCTGCATTCACAATTCTGCACTACACAATGACCATCGTACTCCTAGAAATAACTTTACACCAGTCCTCGTATACTCCGTTGTTTGCATTCATCATTGATCATCAAAACTCATTCATGAACGGGATTCCTTAGAACATGTCAAAAGAACAATCTTCACGTAGAACGAAGAGAAAATGTCACTCACATCTTCCTCGCTTACAAAGTACTGTAGTGTTATTATTTCTTATTATTCTTATAATTGCTCGTTCTTCTCCTTTAGACTTTCAGGGTAGTTCCTGAACTGCCTCCCACTACAAATGCTGTAAATCTATACTTTTTTTTTTTCATATTTCACTAGAACAGCTGTAAAATGTAAAATACTTTATAAAAAGCTTTTAAAAAGATCTCATGGGCACTACAAAATTTTGTCTGTGCCGATAATATTAATTTTTAATTTTATTTCTTTGATATTACATCTCACACTATATTGGATCTGATCTAAGAAACACATTTTTGTGTTATTCCGGCAACATAATTCACAACAATCGCATTCAATAAGAATAGCTGTTCAGTTTCAGTAAACTAATTGGGTCTTCTTTCCAAATAATAGTACAAATTGAAACAGCCATTTTCAATCAATGTTGCTTATTTAATCGAAATTTGTATAATAAAATTGTTTAAAATAAGAGCACGAGATTAAAAATTGTTTGGTTGTCATGAAGTAACCAAGCAGAAATAAACAAGTTTTTTTTTTTCTACCATCCTCCATTGCACACACAGATGTGTATCCGTGGTTTATCCTCGTGATTATGTTGTAAAATATTATTGTATGTGTGAAATCTGTGTATTTTGATGCAACTAACCCAAGTAGTTCCTAAATCATTAAATTCGAACAACATTTCAAAATATTACCAGCATAATTATTTAAAACTCCTGATCATCTCCCAAAACTTCTTCATCCGTGACTATAACCTGAAGTGAGTTTAATGCTTCTGCCGACTAGCCGTGGTCAAATATATCTACAGGGAGAATAGTCATCATAAAAACGCAAGTATATTATCATTAAATAGAATTCTTCAGCAAACGGACGGCCGCGACGTGGCTCAGTGGTTAGATCGCTTGGCTCTCACCAAGGCAGCCCGGGTTCGATCCCAGGTGACCGCAAAGTAAGATTTGTAGTGGACAACACGGCGCTGGGGCGGGTTTTCTCCGGGATCTCCGGTTTCCCCCGCCATCTCATTCCACCGGTGCTCCATCTTCATCTCATGTATCATCAGAGTCATCGCCTGCTGTGCCGAATGTAGTAAAAGTGGGCTTATTGCAACCAAATAATGAAAGGTATTTATTAGGGTATTTTAAAAGTAATAACATAATACGTATTTTATGATCAGGCTAGGTGACGTGGTGCCAATGAAGACATCACTGCGGCCACATGCTTGCAGCTGTATCACGCCTTTGTTTACCTCAAGTGTGTTTCATATTTAAGGAAAGAGTACATGCTAAACTTCTATATTCGATTGTGGGATTATCTTAGGTAAAAGTAACCTCACATGCCCATAAAACTGTGTATATACTGTGTTAATAGTATTTCAGGTACATTATTCTGTTTTCAATAATGCCTGTCACGTGCTCCAAAACATGCGAGATCCAGCATTATCAGCGTAGTATTTTGTTTTCTTTTTTAATCTGTATCTCCGAAAGATTCATTGCCGTTGAACGGATGATCTGTTTTCGGGTTTATAACCAAGTATTATAAATAAATTCATCGTTTATATCAACATATTTTAGCAATAATAGCCAAAGAATCAAATTATTTTTATATCCTGAATTATTATCATTTCATAAAAGTATGAACTAAACTATTCTGTATTTATAAATATTCGATTAATGCAAATTACAGTTTTTACTCCAAGTTCGAACAAGGAGCATAAGTGTTGTCATCATTATGTATTTCCGTTTGCTAATATTTCACTGAATTGGCCTCTATATTTCAAATTCATTCTTTATGCAAACGTCCATTATCTTGTAGCCGGCGCCAGAAACCAAACTCGAGACTGCATCACATCGAGAGCTCGAGTTGCTTACACGACACTGGGTGAAGATCGATATGAGGCACTTCGCTTTCATTTTGTCCTTGTCATGAGCGGCGACAAGGGCTACGGTAGCAGCAATCACGATGATAATGTTTTCAAGAGCCCCATGCTCGGCAGGAGACCGATCTTGTCTCTTCCGGTTAAGGTACTGTCCGAAAAAAGTTCAGTTTCGGAAATTGGTTTGACAGCACGTTATGAGGTAGACTGCTGTATTTTCTGACCTTTGGGTAAAAAGATGGACAGAAGCTTTCTACAGAGTGCAGCTGCTGGTTGTTGCCGATGAATAAAACAGCCACAACGCGTATGACGTCTATGGCTCTGAATGAATATACATATTTACTAACATTTCCGTAGTTTATGCGTAACAAAATTACTATCGAAGTTTCTCCAGTAATTTTTGAATTTGCATAAGTGTACTAAGGGCGATGCTGAGAACAACATTTAAATAACGTCCAGGAATAAAAAAGCTGAAATACTCTCAAAAAATATATAAACATTTTGTTTATGTTTACGCTCGATCGAATATCTTCTAAGCTCTTTCAAAAATATTTATACCTACATAAAAGGCAATGAAATCCAAATATATCAATTCCTTTCCATTAAGCGAGTACCAAATGCTCCAAATTTACCAAAGAAACTGCATTTTTAATTTTTGTACACAAGTCTTATTGAATGGAATGTCTTTTTTTTTTTTTTTTTTTTTTTTTTGTAATTTACGTCCTCCAACGTTAAGTCATATCGGACGATGAATAAAATTGGTGAAATGATGCTCAAATGAGTTCGGGTTCAATGGAGCTTAGAGTTACCCGACAATCGTCTTGCAGGATAAGGGAAAACCCGGGGAAAACCTTATTCAGGTATTTCACCCTACCGGGAATATCTCTATCGTTCTGACTATCACTACTGTGGGTGCAACACCAATACTCTAAATATATTCTTATTAATTGTGGTGTGTTTGCCGTATTTCTCTGTTAATTGTGTACTGCTTTACAGAAAAGTCTGTTCTAAGCACTCACATTTTTTCTCCACTGATTATTTCTCAGATTCTTTTATGAATTTTAAATACAAATATGGGTATATTTTCAAAATCACGGGTATAAATTATTAATGATATTTTTCTAACAAACGCAATATATAACCTATTTTTAATGCAACTAATTCAGTAAAAGCAAAGTAAGTCAGTGTTGAAGGGTTCTTTCGTCATGTCAAAATTTCATTTGCCTGCCTCCGTTCGTAATAAGACGTATTGTTTATATCACAAATAACTGTAAAACATAAAAGTGGAAAGATAACATAAATATGTTTATAAAGATTCAATAAAATTGTACGTGTAAACCCCGGTGTTTAGAAGTAGTACTAATTTATATAAGAAAGCCTTCCCTAAACGATGAGTTGTAATCCACATCTCTCCAATATATCTCTAAAGAAAATATTAGCTTTTCTGTGAAGGGGCGCAGAACTCGAAGTACCAAGTGACAGATGCAGTACCAATTTTAAAAATGCATTAAAATATTTATCTTGCATAGTGTTACGCAAGCGGCGTGCTCGCGATGCCGATCAATAAATGAAGGCAGGTGGAGGGAAGGGAGACAGGAGGGGTGGCTGAGACTTCGTGTACCCCTCCTCCTACCGCTCGAAGAAGCGCGAAGCTTCGAGAATGTTCTCCCCCTCCATAAAAGGAGTCTCGGGAAACTTCGGGCGCGATCAATACCGGAGGCGACGGTCAGTTGGGTAGTGTGAGCCGGACAAGTAGTGTTGTTGTGGCGTGCGGTGTGTTAAGTAGCGCCGAGCGTACGTGTAAAGACGAACTGGCAAAAATGTAATTGTGTACATTAAATTGTAATTGTGATTTTGGAATAAGGTGGAAATAAAGAACATTTTGAGTGGTGTAATTGAACTTTTTAATTTCACGAACCCACAAAGTCACAATATAATGATAAATAACACCAAATATAACGGACACTTCAGTTTATAAGACAATACACAAACTAAACATATGTTTAAAGTTTTGGCATTTTGTCACCCCTGCCACTCCCTTACCATCCTCTATCAGAGATGCTCATCAACCTTATGTATACTTTTTGTCACAGACGTCAATAATTTTACCACGTAAATATGATTGCATTTTTTGTATAAATTGGAGTAAAAATCAGTTTGAGCTAAAAGTACAAAGGCATAAAGCTAAATTATTAATAACTAGCTGATCCGGCGAACTTCGCACGCCCACCTCGGTAGCGTTGATGGTAGCGTGTGTGCCTCACGTTCAAGAGGTCCCGAGTTCGAATCTCGGTCAGGGCGAGCTACATTGATAAGGTTTTTCCGGGGTTTTCCCTTATCTTGAAAGACGAATGTCGGGTAACTCCAGGCTCCATGGACCCGGATTCATTTGAGCATCATTTCACCTATTTCATTTATCGTCCGATATGACTTAACGTTGGAGGACGTAACTTACAACCAACAAAAAACTTCGTACTGCCAGCAAAAGTTGTCTGAACTTATCTATATAAATAAAACAAATTCGGATCAGTTATTTATTCTGCAACTTGGGGTGAAATTTAAATGCAACACAGTTACAATTAAGTTAATAAATTTAAATCTTGCTGATAAACAATATTTGTGGTGCGTAATTATATAAACATGTTGGTTTTTTCGACGAGCGAACAAGCGACGTATAAAATTGTCCATGAAAGAAACAGGGGAACTCTAAATTGATACCGCAAACTTCCAACGACTACCCTTGCGATTTATTTATCAACATCGCAAAGGCCAAACGCATGGGAAATTGTATACGCTTAAAACAAAATGTAAATACTTTGGAATGATCGGAATACCCGAGATCAAGATATTCTCTCCTTTTTACTTTCCCTTGATGGTAATTAACTCGAAGTTATTCACTATCTTTTCCAAGTTAGTCTCGTTCCACTGCACAGTCGTGATTGGTCAACGTTACGTAGCATGTTCGCAACTGATCACTATTTTAATTTTAAATTCTGAGGCGGGAGTTCAGGAAATTCTAATGAATTTAACAACTCGGTAGGGTAGTTGACTACGCCATCCTGGTTTATAACTGTTTCAAGTGATTTGTACGAAAACAACTCGCCAGGAAGAAACAGACGCTCTAGAACGCAATCCTGATATACCAACAAAACTATTAGCATTAGCTGCGTCTTGCTGCTCATCAGTGCGGTCAGCACATGACGTAGCTCGTCGCACAATTGACTGACTTCTGCAACCCAAGTCATGATGTCTTCTCCTTGGTATAATAAAAAGGTTCCCACGAACTTTATAGTCACAAAGGATTTCAATTAATTTTGTGTCAATATAATTTACATTCACGAATTCATAAACAAATTATAAAGAAGCTATCCAAGTATTCACAAATACTTGACGACAATTGTCTGTGGTCAAATATTTATAGTGTTATAGAGCTTTCAGAAATTCATTTTGTGTCTATTCCTCGAAAGGTATATCATGCTACATAAAAATGTTCAATCTTGATAACAAACGGTAAACGTTATTTAATGAAATATGTAAGTGAAATAGCTTTGAAGACTTTGGAAAGGAGTGGAATATCCTTATACTTCGCAATGTTTTTTTTTTTTTTTTTTTTAAATAAAAGAAGGTGTACGTGTTCCGTAAAAGTTTGCCTGTGTATTTTTATATTTAGTTAATAACCCCGTCCATTATCACTTCAGGCTTTTTCTCTCACCTTTTGAACCCCTTGGACTTATACAGATATTTCAAACCCAAAATTAGGCAAATCGGTTCAGCCGTTCTCGAGTTTGTGAGCCAAACAAACGTCAATTCATTTATATACTTCAGTTAATTGGTGGAAATTAATCATTTCTTCACACTTGCCGTGTATAGGCTAAGGTTTTTGATAGAGTCAACATGAAAAATTCAATGCCATGACCAGGATTTGAACCACGGATCTCCTGGCTTTCCGTTCAGTCGCTCCAATCTATTGAGCTACCATGGCCAAAGTGTCGGCCTGACATTAAATTCTCCATTTGACTCGTATATTTCCCCGGCAGACCTCTAGGGGCTCTCGTATCCGAGATACATCGTTTGTGGCGACTTACTATCGTAAGTACTTGAGTCCCAGGCTTCATCTCTTAACTCTTATTATTTTAGTTAATTGATGGAAATTAATCATTTCTTCACACTAGCCGTATATAGGCCAAGGTTTTGATTTGATCTGTGGTTCGAATCCCGGCATGACATTGAATTTTTCATGTTGACTCTATCAAAAAACCTTAGCCTATATACGGCTACTGTGAAGAAATGATTAATTTCCATCAATTAACTAAAATAATGAGAGTTAAATGATGAAGCCTGGGACTAAAGTACTTATGATAGTAAGTCGCCACAAACGGTGTATCTCGGATGCGAGAGCCCCTAGTGGTTTACCGGGGAAATATATGAGTGGGTCAGTGGTTAGACTGCTTTGCTCTCACCAAGGCGGCCCGGGTTCGATCCCAAGCGACCGCAAAGTGAGATTTGTGGTGAATAACATGGCGCTGGGGCTGGTTTTCTCCGGCACCTCCGGTTTCCCCCGCCATCGCATTCCACCGGTGCCCCATCGTCATCTCATGTATTATCAGTGTCACCGCCTGCGGTGCCATATGTAGTAAAAGCTGGCGTTAAACACCACACACACACACACACACACGCACACATACACACACTATGGGTTAAATGGAGAATTTAATGTCAGGACGACACGTTGGCCATGGTAGCTCAATGGGTTAGGGCGACTGGACGAAAATCAGGAGATCCGTGGTTCAAATCCCGGCCATGGCATTGAATTTTTCATGTTGATTCTATCTATCATTTGTATATACTAAATTTACTAGGAGGGTAAAATAAAATAAAATTTGCATATCTAATAACCTGATTTCTGGAATCCATACCAGGCTTTATTATGCAAACTTCATTTTTAAATCAAATTGCACAAAACAATTTACAAATTTTTCAGTTGCAATCTACTTGATACCTTACTTGCGAATTTACTAAACCTACAGATTACTATATTCCAGTAATCTTACAAATCTACTCATCTAATCTATCTAAAACAGTCTTTCGTTTACTTTACTTCTACTCCAACAATATAAATTAAATCTACATTTCTACTACAGCTTTAGTTGCTATAACAAACTACTAAAGACTGCTTCCAACAATTTTAAAATTTCCTCTTTTGCAACTGGTATCTAAAGGTTCCTCCTATTGGTATGCATCTCCTAAAGGATCTGGCATCGGAAGATGGAGCTGGTTCGGTAGTTCCAAATATCCGGTTGTCATCTTTCCTCTTCTACATAATCATTTCTGTCTGTCCGCTCTGATACTCCCCATATATTTCCTCTGGCTCTCCTGGGATTCTTCTTTGTATAGTTTCTGCTCTGCTTTCCGATATCCATAACTGGCGTCTTCTATTCATCGGTCGTCCGTCTTAAATTAGGTCTTCTCAAGTCTGGTAACCTGTCTTACTACGAGGGTAAGTCAAAAGTTATCCTCAACGCAATCATAACGTTTCTTCCATTAAATATACTGAATTCTATCTTAGGGTATTTGGTTATGATTCTGGGGTCCTACTATAAAATTTCAATCATCATTCCGCCATTTTTCATCATTTTGTTGCAGATAGATCATGGCCGCTCTATTAGAAGTTTGCACCAAAGAGGAACAACGTTCAGGGAGCCGATTTTTGTGGACGGAAGGCGCACCAGGGGCTAAAATCCATCAAAACCTTTTGGAACAATACGGGAACAGTGACTTGCCACAGCGGAGTTTCTACGAATGGATTGACAAATTGAAAATTAGTCGAACAAGTGAAACACACGAGGAAGGAGCTGGACGACCAGCTAAATTGCCAACATTTAGCTTGCACGTGACATGGTTCTGTTAGACGAATGACTATTGATTAAGTTTGATGGAGTTTGGCTCCTGATATACCTTCTGATCATAAAAATCGAATCAATGATCATTGTTCCCCTTTGGTGCAGACTTCTAATGGAGCGGTCACGATCTATCTGCAACAAAAGGGAGACAAATAGCAGAATGACGATCATACTTTCATAGCAGGCCCGCAACATCATAACAATCTAATACCCTAAGATAAAATTCAGTATGTCCAATGTAAGAAACGTTTAGTTACGTTGCGGATAATTTTCAGCTTACCCTCGATTTTCCTAAATTTGTTTTAGTATTTAGTTACTACTTACTGTGTAGGCATTTACAGGAATTTTCTTCTTCATCTTCACTCCATGGTTTGGGCATATCACCCGTTCCGGCTTCATTGATCTCTCCAGCGTTTCCTTAGTCGTCCCCTGTCTCTTCTTCTTTTTGGATTATAGTTTAGTACTGCATTTGGATATCTTCCATCCTCCATTCTTAATATATGTTCATGCCATTGTTGCCTTCGTTCTAATATTTTGTCATGGATTGGTTCGATTTCTAATTCCTTTCTAATATCCTCATTTCTTATTTGTCCAATATTGTACAACCTTTAACACTTCTTAAAAGTTTCATTTCTGCAGGCTGTATTTTATTTAAATCCTTTTGTGCTAGCAGGAATTTTCATAACCTTAATTATAAATCCTCTCCAGAATTTTATTGCTTTACATCTTAAATAAAAAAGCTTTATTAGTGACAGTTGTATTAACATTCGCCTTTTCTGGTCTGTATTACAAATCAACTACTCGTAACATCAGAAAAAATATGTGGTGTGTGATACAACAAAATTAATTGTCTTCTGGCATATTTATTTTTATAGTAATGTAACATATGAGGTTATATTCCAAACAGCCAACTTTCAAAGTTGAAGGGCGAGAGAAGATAGTGAACAGCTAATTACCAATTTCCTTACATCAATAGGCCTACGACATTACAATTTGAATAGAGCTTAATGAAACATTGGTTTTAGTATTACTCCGTAGGTCACAGGTGAATGTGCATCAAGGATATCAAATAGGGTTGCCACTATCCCGTACTCTCCATAAACTTGTATTTCAAAATTTATTTTGCACCAAATATCGGGCTCTTAATTTGTAACACTGTCCCGTATTTTAATTATTTACCTTTTCTGCACTGGAAAATGCCGGGTTTTAAGTAAGTTAACATATTCAAAATCTGAGTCTTAATTAAAATAAGTTGAGAAATGTTAGTTGTGAAACAATTATTTTCATGTGTATAGATGTGTTCTTGTAGCATCACGTTGAGAAGCTTTTTTTTTTTTTTTTTTTTTTTTTTAATTTATGCCCTCAAACATTTAGTCATATCGGACGATGAATGAAATGGTTGAAATGATGCTTAATGCGTCCGGGGTCCATGGAGCTTAGAGTTACCCGACGTTCAAGATAAGAGAAAACCCTGGAAAAACCTTATCCAGGTAACTTACCCTGACCGAGATTCGAACTCGGGACCTCTTGAACGTGAGGCAGACATGCTACCATCTACGCTACCGAGGCGGGCGGGGAAGCCGTATGAAACCTAATTATTTCATTTGTAAGGATGGCGTATGTAACGATATGTTACATATCTAGCGAGGTGCTACAGCACCACGTTGATTTTCTCGAAGCCGGATTCTGGAACTTACCTCGGCTGTTTGTTGTGTGAGCATGAGATTCAGTTACAGGGTGCGGTAGCAGATGAGAAGCGATATTGGATTTGTATGAAGATGAAATAATGTTAATAAGGTAACTGTACCCCATATGGCCTGCTACTCAATAGGGCCTAGTAGCAATTTCTTGGTAACTATGATGGTAATCTGCTAGATGGCTGCTCATTCACGTTTGGTAATTATCTCTGTGTTACACCCAGTCTGCAGTGATAACAGCCATTTCACAGTTCAGATTCGTTTGTTTGCCGCCCAAGTGTTATTTTATGCAGGTAAGCTTGTTGTGTTACTGATACATTAGAATTTTTCTACAAACGTGTAACCGTGTCAATTACTTAATGTAACTATCCTGTTTTAAATTATATAATAACTTTTATGAATGCAACAATCTTTGTGTAGCTATATGTGTGAAATGAGTTGCTTGTATTGTGGATCCCACATGGCCTATTAGGTCATACTGAGTATACATTTTAGCCATAGCAGGTCATATTGGGTATAGACTGTTACTGATAACTTTTTTTATTTATTTTCTGTAGTAATGATTTCAAATCACGATAAGATACGCGGTCGATGGAGCCTAGCTCACCTAACAAAAGTTGTGGAAGCCATCAGTAAGACAAAAGTGTCGGACTATCAAGCAGAAAAAGAATTTGCTATTCTACGAAGAACTTTCCGTAGGAATGTCAAATCTGGATGTAAAATCAAAGCAAAATTGGGGCAAAAGTTTACCTTGCCTGAAGAACAAACTGGTGAACTCTGTGCACGTATAATGTGGTTGGTATAAGTGGGATATCCAATAACAACTAAAATTTTAAGATTATGTGTGTGCAGATACTACAAGAAAAATAATTTTACTCATAAATTTTCTGATGTTAAGCAGATTGCAAGCCGCAGAGTGGGCAAGGAAACTTGTATCAGAAAATCCCCAAACTCTTAATCCAGCTAGGACACAGAAGTTAAACAAAGTAGTTGTTCAAGACCATTTTCAAAAGGTTAAAACTCTTCTTGAATAAATTGGTATTTTTGGAAATCCTGAATGACTTTTTAACATTGGATGAGAGAGGTTGCAGGCTGAATTTACACAAAGAACCATGGGTACTCTACGAAAAGAATGCACGCAGAGTACACATAATTGACAATGAACATAGAGAAAATGTGACTGGTTTCTCTTGTGCAATTGCAACAGGAGCAGCTATTCAAAAAAAAAAAAAAAAAAAAAAGAAATCCTTAAAATCTTTGTCACATAGGGAATCTCACAATACAATGAATGATTCAATGAATGAATGAACTCCTGTGATTCCTAAGTGGAGCATGGGGCCTTCAGAACCGCGCAAACCCTAGGCCCGCAGGCAATTGGTTAAGAATCAGTAGTGTCTGTATCAGAGATTCCAGGATGGGGGGGTCAGCCCATAGCCGGAGGTGAAAGTTCATTTTATATTATCTGGTGATAATAAACATAATGCATACTCTAAATCACATTTACTTAGTGTCATTAGTCTCCATTATTTTAAATGTGCTACTAACAGAAATTAAATAGGCCATATGGGGAATACAGTGCACTCAATAAGCCCAAAACTAATCTTTTTTATATTTGTTATTGTGGCTTGTGTAATCATTTTAGTTGTTCCACATCAAAACATTACATGTCCAGTTTCATTAACCTCATATTGTAAGCAAACGCAATAATTTGTTACCACTCACAAAAATGTAAAAAAAAAAAAAAAAATTATCCTTAGGTAGGCCATAGGGGCCTACAGTTACCTTACAGTTACTGGGGTACAGTTACCTTACTTTTTTTCAAATTTTATGTTTAATTTGGTTAAACTATTTGAAACAACTCTTTTAAACAATTAACGAATAATTGGTAAACGTCGATATTATATAATATTAAAGATAATTATGTAACTTACGCTATATTTTAAACACCGTGACAGTTTCTGCAGACTTATGGACCTTCACGCACACACATCCGATCTTTTCGACGGTTACGCGCAAAAGGAAGATGCTAGCTTCAACCAATTTCGTGCTAATGATCCTGTCGTTGCCATGACAAGTCAACATATTTCTATTGGTCCACGTCACATCCAATTATAATTATGTTCGTTGTAATATTTAATAATACTTTTATAATTTTTCTTTCAAATAACTTTTTCATACTTATTAACTTTCAAAATAATATTTCTTCTAAACTTACATTAATTCTGTTGTTATTAAAATCATGATTAATATTCAATTTTCTTTTTTCTTTATATTTTTAATATTGCTTTCACTTGTTATCTTAAACCTCGTTTTTTATCCAGTACAACCAAAAATCAATTTTAAATAAAATTGAACCTAAAATAGCTATTTCAGTTGGTTCTGGTTGCAAATTTAATCCAGCACTTCAGATTTGAAGGAGTGCTGTCAATATACAAAACATTAAGATTTAATTAACTTTATTTGAATTTTATGGCCTTTTATTTCCCTTTCCTCAGCCTAGGTACAGTCGGCGAGCATTTCATTTGTTCAAAAGTTGTGGTCTCGGAATGATGGTTATATATTACTTTTATTTGAAAAGCACACATTGTATTGCATTGAAGATTGCATTTTATTTTAAAAATGCTTAAAATTCATTTAACACACGTTTGCAATAAATATTTACAGTAATAATTTTTCTCCCGTAATGAAACGATATCCATATTTTCTTTTCTCTTGTAACGGAGTTACTATTTTTTTACAATCACGTAATGTAGGATGACTTCCTTAGGTAGCAACTTTTTTCACGTCCCTTTTGTTTTCTCACTTATCAATATTCTATCTCATTAAATTTTATTAAATATTCATACTAACATTTTGCAACTTTAAAAGTCGATGAAAAGCCTGACATAAAAATAATGTAAAAATGAAAATAACATATTCTGATATATACTTTGCAGATAACTTTCAGAAAATATAAAAATGTTACTCTTTGACTTTTTGACATACTATTTCACTTCTTTTGCTGCATTTCATTATTGAAATTATAGAAAAACTTTTGCTTTTATTTGTAAACTATTCAGTTCTTCTAAAAATTGAAGGTGTTTTCCAAAGAATATTTTCTTCAAAAGGTTGAGTGAGTGAGTGAGTGAGTGTGTGGTGTTTTAGGGCCCGTCGACAACAAGGTCATTTGGGCCCGAAGTCAGCACTAAAACCTAAAAGCTATAAAAAATTAGCTAAAAAGGTAAAATATAATAAAAACACTCAACTGTTTAAAGGACATAAAAAACCATCTAAAACTAATAATTTAAAATCTCTAAAATTAATAAATATAAAATGCAAGTTAGACTTGTTTATTAACACCGATTTTGAAAACAAACCGCAGTGCCTTATCCACGGCCACTGGGTCGTCACCTAAAACAACGTGCAAGTTAGTCCCCAAGCCCAAAGACTGGCGAACGCGGGCGTACTGCGGGCAATCCAGCAATACATGCCGCACAGTGAGGCATACTGCACATGGAGCACACACAGGGGCCGGTTACCCTCTTAACAAATAGTCATGAGTCGCTCGTGTGTGCCCAATTCTCAGCCGGGTGAGTATCACCTCGGCTCTTCGGTTATCCCTGCAGGAAGTTAGCCAGGGTTGTAGGCTCTCCTTTACTGCCCGGAGTTGTGTGCCATCCAGAGCTGTCCAGGAGTGCTGCCAAGCAGATAGGAGTTGGCGACAGAAAAAACGTTGCACGTCCTGGAATGGCACCGAAGTTTTTAAACTCCGGGGCAAACGGCAAGCGGACTTAGCAGCCGCGTCCGCCTCCTCGTTCCCGGAAATCCCAACATGGCCTGGGGTCCAAGTAAAAACGAAATTGTATCCGCGACTGAGCATTTGCGAGATCTGGGCCTGTATTTTTAAAACAAGCTTGTGAGCGGCAGTGTTCTGTTGCAAGGCCTGAAGAGTACCTAGAGAGTCAGTGCAGACGGTAAAAGAGCCAAGAGCTAACTTGCAAATAAAATGGAGCAAATAGAAGATGGCATACAGCTCTGCGGAGAGAACTGAGGTGGAGTCCAGAAGGCGAAATTTGTGAGCCTCACCGTTAATGAAGAACGCGCAACCCGTAGCGCTACCTAACTGAGAACCGTCTGTAAAACCGGAACATAGTTAGGGTAACGGCCCAGTAGTTCGGCAAAAAGTTGTTGGAACACCGAATGTGGAGTAGCGAGTGTAGAGTTGCTTGAAAGGGCGAGATCGAACCGCGCACGATTGAGCTGCCATGCAGGATAAGGGCAGATAGACGACCTCTCCACGCGAGGCATTCAGAGGCCATGCGAATGTAGATCCCGAAATCTTAGTCCCATGGGGCGTGTCCGAGAACCTGGGCGCATATAACGGTGGACTAAATCTGGAAACAACTGGTTTAAAACAAGGATTATTGGGATAACTTGTTAATTTCGAGACGTAGGAGCAGCGTAACAGCGAGCGACGAATATGGAGTGGAGGTTCCCCTGAGTCTGCATACAGGCAGTCGCCTCGAGTGGTGCGAAAAGCTCCTGTGGCAAGGCGGATACCAGTATGATGCACGGTGTCTAAAAGGCGAAGTTTAGAGGCGGTCGCTGCGCCATAAATAAAACTGCCATAGTCCAGTTTGGACCGAACCAGAGAGCGGTACAGCCTCAACATTACCGGGCGATCGCCCCCCCACCAAGATGCTCTAGATAATACCTTCAGCACCCGCAGAGAACGATCGCAAGAGGCTCGAAGGTGACGAATGTTTTGCTCCCAATTGAGTTGTCGGTCCAAGAAGAGGCCCAATAACTTCAGGTGCGAGAAAAATGGCAGGGATATGCCGTTCAAATGAAGATCAGGAGGGGGGTGAATACCTCGTATGCGGTGAAAGTGGATACACTGTGTCTTCGCAGCTGAAAAGCGGAAGCCGGTTTTTCAGCGCCCAAGCTGCTAGCTGGGTAATGGTCAGCTGCAGTTGGCGCTCAATGTAATCTATGTTGGCAGACTTATAATAAACTGCGAAGTCGTCAACATAGAGGGATGATGGAATTCCACTTCGAACGGCACTAGTGACGCCGTTAATCGCTAGGGCAAAAAGGGTGACGCTCAAAATCGACCCTTGAGGTACGCCGTTCTCCTGTATCCGCTCCCGTGATATCGTGTTTCCTATGCGGACCCGAAAACGGCGAAGTTTTAAAAAGTTGCATATGAATTCGGGTAGATGACCACGCATACTGTAACCATGTAGGTTACGGAGTATGCCGTACCGCCAAGTAGTGCCGTAGGCCTTCTCCAGGACGAGGAACACGCCCAAGGCATGCTGCTTCAGTAGAAAGGCATCGGAAATATACCCCTCAAGGCGTGTTAGATTATCGACACTTGAGCGATGTCGACGAAAACCGCATTGCAAGTCGGACAGATGGTTATGTTTTTCTAGCCACCAATTTAACCGAGCGTTTATCATTCGCTCGTAGGTCTTACAGATGACGCTCGTCAGGCAAATGGGGCAGTAGCTAGATGGAAGTGTGCGGTCCTTTCCGGGTCGAGGGATGGGGATGACAATACCCTCTCGCCAGGAGGAAGGGAAAACCAGCTCATGCCAAATGCGGTTATAGATGTTTAGAATGAAACATAGCGCCTCAGATGGAAGATGTAGCAGCATCTGTCGGTGTACGTCATCGGGACCTGGAGAAGAATCCTTCGCTAACACCAGAGAATGGGCGAGCTCGGCTGCGGTAAAAGGTTGGTTGTACGCCTCGGTGCAGTCACTATTAAAATTAAGTGGTACCCGCTCCGCCTTTTCCTTAATAGGCAGAAAGAGAGCGTCATAGCGGGCAGTTTGGCTCGTAGCATCAAATGTGGTGCCTAGGGCTTCAGCTATGTCCAGCTCGGTGGTGCACATGGAACCGTTGATGGCAAGGCCGGGAATTACCATCCGGCGATACTTGCCATACATCCGCCGAACAGCTGACCATATTTGCTGGGTAGAGCTGCGCCGGGAAAGCGAAGACACATAGGCTTTCCAAGATTTACGCTTTGCGTTGCGCAGTATAAAGCGTGCCCTAGCGCGAGAACGTTTGAAGGCGACGAAGTTCCCTTCCGTCGGGTACCGCGGAAAAACGCGCAAAGTACGTTTGCGTGCTTTGACAGCCAAACTGCATTACTCAGACCACCATGGTACAGGGATACGACATGGTGTAGACGAACCTATAGGAATGCTAGATTCTGCTGCGAGCAGGATCGAGCAAGTAAAATATTCGACCATTGCATCGATGATGTCGAAATCATCGTCCATGAGGTATACAAGGGATTGGAATTTTCCCCAGTTAGCTTTGAAAATAATCCAGTGAGGATGTCGAGAAGGTTCACATTGGCGGCCAGAAAAATGAATGTTAATGGGGTAATGATCACTGCCAAATAGGTCGGAAAGTACAGACCACTCAAGTAGTGGTACTAAAGACGAACTGCAGAAAGAATGGTCTAGTACGGAATGTGTACCATAAGCGGATGATAGGAATGTCGGGTCACCAGTATTTAGCAGAAGCAGGTCAGACTTATCGAATACGTCTACGAGGAGGCATCCACGGGCGTCATCAGTGTCTGATCCCCAGAGCGTGTGCTTGGCATTCAAATCTCCCACAAGGAGTAGTGGTGAGGGGAGCTGAGCCAATAGCGCTAGAAGATCCCGCTCTGGAACTATACTGAGCGGCGGCAGGTACATGTTACAGATGGTAAAACTGATGCTCTCCAGCTGTATCCGGACGGCCACAGCTTGCAATGGTGTGGTGAGAGGAACCTGGGCGGCGGAAATGTTAGGCGCCACTAAGGTAGCAACGCCACCGCTTGCACGCAGACCTGCAAGAGAATCGCTTCTAAATGCCGAAAATGAGTGAAGGTGTAACGAGTGATTGGGATGTAAGTGGGTTTCCTGGAGGCAAATAATTGACGGTGACCGTTGAGAAACTAAAAACTGTAAGGCTTGAGCTCGAGCTCGAAAACCATTGACATTCCACTGGATTATTTCCATATAAAGCTTTTAATGGGCCGTTTTAGCCTTTTTCGGCCGGGAGTCAGAACTCCTACGGCTCGTAGAACGAGACTGGGATCTAATTGAATGCGAGCGACTTCGCGATCTATGTTGTGGTCGGGATCGGTTTTTCACATTTACTCCGGGATGGTTGTTACCCGCTGATGGCTTGGTGGCTGGAGTCTGTACGGTTGAAGCGGAGGCTGTGCTGGTAGATATACAAACAGTCTGAGACGTGGGTTTAACGGCTAGAAAGTCTGTCTGCGTGGATGCGTGGGCGACAGGACGTGTTGAACAGCAACAGTGGTATTAGGAGTACGGCGAGCTGCTGATGCATATCCAGTAGTAGTAGTAGCAGGCTTTAGTTGTTCAAAGCGCCGTCGTGCCTCTGGAAATGTCAGGCGTTCTTTTACACGTAGCTCCTGAATACTTTTTTCATCCATGAATCTAGGGCACTGTCGCGAGCTGGAGGTATGACTACAGCCACAGTTCACGCAGCAAGGTCTTCGACTGCAGTTTGGGTCGTCGTGTTTCGGTAGGTCATATTGCTCACAAAGAGCAGAAGTGGTACACGTGACCTTAGTATGTCCGAACCGCTGACATTGGAAACAGCGCAAGGGGTTCGGGACATACTGGCGGACGCTCGCACGTTCATAGCCGCAATAGATGTACTCGGGTAACTTAGTCCCAGCAAAAGTTAGAAAAACGGTACGTAATGGGTACTCCTTGCCATCTTGCTTTCGTGTTAGCCGCTACGCCTGACAAACAAGTTCATCATAGAGGCAACATACTATTTCTTCATTTGCTAGACCATCTAAGCTGGAGGTGGTGACTAGTCCTATACAGGTATTCAGCGTTTTGTGTGGGGCTACCCGGATAGGGTAGGAGCCCAACAAAGACGCTTTTTGCGGTTTGCTAGATTGGTCTGCACTTGTGGTCTCTAATAGTAAGTTGCCGTCTCGGAGACGCGTAGTGCTTTTGACAGGGCCACTGATCTTATCGAGTTCACACTTTATGTAGAACGTACTAATATCTTTAAACGTTTTGCCATTACATGCCAAGGTCATTACCAGAAAAGGGTCAGTGAAAGAGGTTTTGCGCGGAGACATATTGAAATGGACCCCCATCCGGAACCGTCGGTGTCAGCCTGCCATCCGGGGGTTAAACAAAGAAAGACACCGAAACATAAAGGTCTGTGCCGTCATGGGGACCTCACCCATTACCGATCTCATTTGTACCTCAGAAAAGCTACCCTTCAATACCCACTGCTTGTCCGTATGGGTAAGCCGTTCATCACGCACACCCCGGCTTTAAGCCCCTACCACAGGAATAACCGCCTGTGGCTCCGCACTTTAGGCCGCGCTGCGCATCAAGGGCACACGCGGATTCAGGGGACTTGTGGGTGATTACACCGGGGTTCCGTCAGCGGTAAGACGTCCGGTCCGTGATACTAACCAAACGGCACACGGCCGTCGGGAGATTAACACAGACCGGGCCCTCAAGGAGCTACGTGGGTGTACTTGATGGTGTGGACGGGCTCCGCACCTAAGGCTACACATAGGGGCAGTGCGAAGGGTCCGCTCAACCTTCAATTTTGAGACCTCCGGAGAGCACACATGTCAGAAGCCGCGCTGAAAACCGTGGGACAGAACCACGGAGATAGGAAAGATCCCTGCTGTTGACACAGGAGTTATAAACTTTTGCCCTTACGTGCTAATAATAATAATAATAATAATAATAATAATAATAATAATAATAATAATAATAATAATAATAATAATAATAATAATAATAATAATAATAATAATAATAATAATAATA